>JAIFZK010000005.1:16270000-16525000 GCA_027481765.1 Tenualosa thibaudeaui
TCAATATACTTACATGCTTCATTGTTTAAAAGATGGGACTCCTTGACCAGAGCAGGGGAAGACTCTAACCAGCACAGATTGTGTGCTTTTTTGGGGGAGAACTCCCATTGCAATCATCTGTCATATGTAGGTAGACATAGCAAAGTTACTTCACGGGATTCAAAAGGCAGGAAGTTATATTTCACACATTTAGCAAAGCACAGTTGGCAGTCTTTAATTACTACTAGATTACTACTAGAACCAAATCTGAACAAACAACAAACAACTATTTTGGAGTTGTATTAGACCAACTGTGGTCCAGACCCTGGATGTGCAGAATGCTTTGTTGGTGATGGTGTGTTATTACACATTGAAAAGTTTGAATCCATAAATAACCATTCAGCCTAACTTGTTTGCATTTCTATTACGATATGGCTCAGTTTGCAGATTGAATGCATGCTATCAACTAATGCAGTTTGTCTCGGATGCTTGTGGTCTATTGGTTTTCATTTAATCATTCCCCATCTCTTATTTCCCTACATTTCTCTCTCATCCTCTCTTTCTCTCTCTCTCTCTCTCTCTCTCTCTGTGCACAGATCTTGACAGCACTAGACAGGGATGGTTACTGCCGCAAACACAAACTGCGGCACAAACTGGAACAAGCCATTAACCTGATGTCAGGAAGCAGCTGAGGGCCGCCACTGATGGATCCTGGGAAGGGATGGGGAGGGCGGGGAGCAGAACGCTGAGGTTGGGCTTCACAGGCGTCTGTGAGTGTGTGTGTGTGAGAGAGTTTGTGTGTGTGCATGTGGGTGTGCGTGTGGAGCTGTGTGTGTAACTGAGTGAGGAAGAAAGGGGGAAGGGGCCTTTGTGGTGGCAATTGGGAGATTGAGGCAGGGAGTGGGTTGGGGTGGGATGGGTAGGGTTGTATTGATTATCAGACCTGTGTTGGAGAGACATCCACAGTTTTGCTAACAAGAGGGTGGATACGAATGACACTGGACAATCAACACTAAGAACCACAGCACAGCACAAAGCCCAATGTATCTGACCCCTACCCCATCCCCCCCCACCCCTCAACAGAAAAATCTCCTGTTAACTCTCCCACACCTCTACCTGCCATCGCCAGTGAGACTTTTAAGAGATTTCCTTTTCTCTTTTTTGAGTTCTCTTCTTCTAATTCTTCTCCTCCTCCTTCTTATTCTTCTTCTTTATCTTCTTCTTCACACTGGCCTTTCTTTTTTCTTCTTTCAAAAGAAAGACTCTTAAAAAAAAAAAAGCAACTGCCTAAAACTCAATGGATGTGAACTACTGTGGATATAATGAGATACATTCCATGAAAAAGGCATATGTGATGTTGCCTTGGAAACTGTGCTGAATTGCCAAGCTAGTGCCATGGAAAGGTTAACTTTCATTCACTCTGGGGTGGGTATGTGTGTAGGGTTGGGGTGGGCTGGGACGGGTGGTAAGAGATCATGGGGATATTAATACTTCTTAGTAAAATCCAAACTACGTTGTGAACTTTTTGGCATTTATCAGTGGGGGGAAAATAATAATGAACTAAAAAAAAAAAACACAAAAGCAATTGGAAGATCAACGTTCAAATGTGGGGGACTAAGATGCCATGTGGAACCCAGGTAGAGTAGAGAGAGACACGAGTCTGCAGCTGCAGTCATCCTGAGCCACAGCCTGGGGAAACATCCTCTGGGGTCAAAGGTCATTGATAGCCCACAGGCTGAACGGATGGATGGACGGATGCGCCACCCCTGAAGCAAGTCCACAGGGGTTGCAATTTGGGCCCTGGGATAAGGGACTGATTCATCGCCTGGCACATCTCTCAAATGCCATAGACTTTTACAAAGCGCCTTTGTTTCTTCACCCATCTCTCTGTATTTGCTTTTCCTCTGCTCTTAGTGTGTGTGTGTGCGGGCAGGGCAGGGCAGGGGCCAAAATGGGGACGCTGGCCTAATCAAAGTTTCGTTCAGACTTCAGAGTCCTTTCTTCAAAGCTTGCCTTTTTCTGTTTTCGTCGTCGCTATCGTCGCTGTTGCTGTTGTTGTTGTTGATGTTGCATTTTGGATGGCAGACACAAACCTCTGTCGCTCTGTGGATGGATGTGCTCCGTTCCTAACATGGATTTGATCCACCCAATCACCGTCCAGGCCCCTTAATGGTTGAACTCCACTGTGCAAATATGAGGGGCTGGAGCACATCCACACCCACTCAGCTCCCCTCAAACACTGCTGACATGGAAAAGGGAAAGCTCCACTAACATCAGGTGTCCCACATGTATCTGAACCACAAAGAGCAATAAGTCTGAGAAATGAGAGTAAGCCTTTAGTCACACATCCACTCTGTAAACACTTTTCACCAACCACTAAGATCTGGGACGTTCCTACATGAATATTCCAACATTGTCCCTATGTTTGTTCTCAAACTTGACGGGGCTTTACGACAGAGAACTCTCTGTTGAGTTAACTTCACCGCCCCTGCAAGTACAGTATATGTCTCCATATAAAGCACCTTAAGTTTTTTATTCTGATTTCAACTTACTAAGGATGCAAGAGTAACATGTAAGTTGTAGACATTTATGGATGCATATGGACTCCTGTCTGTTTTATTGAGCTCTTTAGCGTACAGTGGATATTTACGCAGTACATCTTTTTTGCCAAATACGTTTCATGCAACTCCAAGCACAATAATGGAGGGCATCTCTGCCTACATGCGTTATTTAAATTCATATTTTTAACCCCTTTCGCTGTTACTATTCTGGGAACACACTTGACTTGACTCGACTCCAGAGTCTGTACTGAGCCAACATCTTTAGCACTCTCTTTCCTCCAGCACTGTTTTACAAGTCTGTGAAAATCACTTCAACACATTGCTCCATTGGCCTCCTTTAGTAGTCACACAAAGACCTTTTAGCTGTGCATCACAGCAGTGAATTCACAAACGGTCAGGCCTTTATTCATTGCAGTTTGTACATAGGGCCTGTGCACATGCACGTACAGACAAACCTACATGCACGTTAGTGTCGCTGCGGTACGTTGTGGCGTAGTATGTCCAATGACTGCTGATTCTTTTCCATGGCAGTAGTGTGTAGCTGGGTTGTTGGCAGTCATTTGTGGTTAGCTATTTTTCCAAACATCTCTGGGAAGGATGTATCAACTTGAGCTGATAGTTTAATAACTGATCCCTGAGATGTTTTTATTTGTATTATTGCCATTCTTTTATTTCTGTGTGGTTCTGAGTTCTGCCCTTTCCAATGAAGTATTTATTGTGTCTAATTTATTGTGCATAATTTATTTGTGATTCGCAATCACAAGAATGTACACGATTTCATGTACAGTATTGGTGACTTTACGCATATTCTGGTCCAGCTTCGTCATTGCTTGTTGTATGTGAGAACGATGCGGCAAGAGAATGAATTTGTTTATTAGATTTTTTTAAAATATTTTTTCAGACTGCATATCAACACATTTGTACATGTTTTTTCCACAACTCTCCTATTGGAATAAGTTTTGTGTCACTATACCACTGACCCCCCTAATATACAATCGACTCCACTGTAATGCTCCATAGAGAGATAAAAAGGCATGCATTCTGACCAAAGAGGTTGTAGAATAAAGTGCGATTGAGGGATAGGGCCGTAGAGAAATCAGGATGGATTCATTTGGTCGCTCTTATACCAGTCTGTTTTGTTTTGTTTTTTTATGCAACAGTACACAGGCATCGGCCTTTGAGACAGCTCTCCCTTTTTGTCTTGTCTGTCTTATACCATACTGTGTTAGAAACATATTCAATGAAGGTTGCTATTCTCTTGGAGTCCTATCTTTTGGATTTCCTTTTGCCCCATATACATTGATGGGTCCATATCTCCTCATAGGTGTCTTTGCGTCACAGATACCAAACATGTCTGATAACCTTAATGATTCATATGTGCTGTACTAATGGAGTGTAGCTTGACACTGATGCTAATACAAACATATTCAAATCATGAAAATGAGGCTCATTGCAAACTAGGGTACATGTTTTCTCCCTCTCTCTCTCTGTTTTTTGGGTTCTCATAGGATGTTAAAGCAACCCACTAAGACCACCTCATTAGGGCAAAGGAGAAGTATCCTTCCCCAGACTTTCTTGGTGCACATTAGCCAGGCAGTGGCCTGAACAAAATGTCTCGGAGACTAGATGAGTAATTAAGGTAGCATACTCGTTCACTCAAGGAGAAGGCTTCATCAACCGCAGCACATATTATATATATAATATATAATATATATATATATATGCGCGCACAGACACACACACACACTAACTCCGACTATAAAGGCATGCTGAGAACAGTAGGAAGCTGGTCATGATAGACTCTCCAGACAACAAATCAGTCTCCTCGCAGTCTCCTGCTCCTTCGTGCGCGGGCAAGATGTTGCAGCAAAAGCCGACGCACAGCTCATTAACATTTTAAAAGCTGCAGGAGGATAATTAAAGAGGAAGTATCCCTCTGAACATTCATTTGTTATTTTGGGAAGAGAAAGAAAGGAGGTCAGTGGATGGGAATCTGGGTCTTCTTCAGCAGAGTGTTTTTTTTTTTTGTTGTTTTTTTTGGAGGGTGGGTGGGGGCTGTGGCCTTTAATGGAAATCTGCCTCGGTCGGAAACTGCTGCCTGCTTACCAAAAGGTGCCGGGTCAGCATGGCAGGTGTATTATAGATATCAAAGCACCGGATGAACCACTTTCTCGAATTAAAAGCGATAATAAATCTCACAACATGCATAAAAGCTTTGCTTTTTTTATTTAATTTTTTTCCTACATTCTGCAGACTCATGGTTAAAAACCATATTGTATTCACTATATGTGATTACAGACCGACCACCACTCAGTTGGAAAGGCAAACACTGATTTATTTTTCTTAAATATTAATGTTTGTTAGACTTTCTACATAAAATCAAGAACCACAAAATGACACCTCCTCCCCCCCCCCCCCCCACACACACACACACACACAGACTGGTTTTGAGGGTCATGTATGTTTGGGTAGCAGAACTCAGAGCCACAACACAGCCAGATACGATGATTTATTGTATTGTGGTAAACAGCATAATGATGATGATGATGATTATAATAATGTTCCAAAAGCACCTGCAGTGTGTAAGGGCGAGGAGTGTGTGCAGAATCGTGGTGTTTCTCAGTAGTTACTGTAGAGGAATAACGTCAGTTTTTAGATCCATCGCTGCATTTCAAAGTCAGTGTTCTTGTAAAGCATCTTTGTCTCAGATAAATTAATTATAATTTATTTGTTGCTGTTTTTTTTCTTCTTCTTTTTGTCAGATTATCCCAAATGTTTTAATCAATTTAAACGTAACAGACTTGTTTACAGTTTCAAAGATTATATGGAGTTTATTAACTTTGTGTCCGGGAGGAAGTAGCTTTGTGACTGAGTGATTGACTGACTGGTTGGTGGGTGACTGCTCTGCCTAGTCCTTAATTCTATATAAATATATAAATATATTTTGTATAATTATTGGTTTTGAAATGTTTCTTTTTAAATTATTAGTTTTGTTTTCTTTTGTTTTTGTTTATTTTATTATGAGTTTTGTTTTTATATTTTCAGTTGATTGAAGGAGCTGCCAGAAGAGAATCTTTCGAACCTGCTGGCTGTATGGAAGTGTTTTGTATATATTTGCACTTTTTTTTTTTTTTTACTTGGTCAGAGAGGTTTTGAAAGATTGGATTCTAACTTAATGTTCAAATGACAAGCATGGTCTTTTTTCTTTTTTTTTGCCAATTAAAGATATGTGGATGATGCTGTATATTCTTGAATGTTTTGTTTGTATATTATCTGCAAGGCCTATTTTCTCTGATCAGCTTGATGTTTTCATTCAAATAAAGGTGAATGTTTTAGTTAAAAGTCTATAAATACTAGATATTGCACGCAACAGCAAATATATTCCCAAAGAAAGAGCATAAAACACAACCTTGAACCATTTTTTTGTCCAAATGGCTGCAGCATCCACCATATGCCATTTTTGTGCCTTTTGTATTCTGCTCCACATTTTAGTTAAAAAAAATCGCAATGGTAGCCTACCTCATTTCCTAGCAAGTTAATGCCTAACTGAAATGGGTCAACTTGTTTCCAAAGTGCCTTCTAGAATCAGAATCATGGCACTGTAATACACAACAGCCTACAGCAATTTATATTGAGATCAGAGGAAAAGATGGAGGACAACCATTTGTTCTCAGGGGACAGCTTAGCATGAATTCCTCCATGCACTGGACAAGGATAAACACCAGGGGGTTAGGTGTGCATTCCTTTTAAGTTGAGCTCTACATCAAGCATGCACAGATTTTTTGTGTTATTATTTTTGAGCAGGAGGAAAGAAAAAAAGATTTTTTTTTTCCTTTCTTCCTCATTAATTAGGGTGGCTAGATCAAAGTAGTGGTATATCAGGCCAGAGAATAAGTTGAAATTAAAAGAGGCCTGAAAAGCAAATAACTAGGTGAAATAACTAATGTGAACCCCCCTCCCCCTTTTCAAATACCATCAACAGAATGAATTATTTCATTAATGAAAGAATGAATATGACATTATAGCTCAGATGTGGTTGTCTTGGATCAGTTACTTTTGGAGCGCTGGTAGTATTTTGGAGGGAATCATTCTTGGCCACACAGAGCTGAGCGGTCATGAATAAGCAACTCATCTGTCTATAAGGGCTCAATGAAAAAATAGACTGACAGAACCCACTGCTTTTGTTGAATCTTTGATCACATGCTGCCTTTTCTTAGAGTCATCACTGTTTACTTTCATGCATTAATAAAGAACACTGTTTTGGTTCTGCCTCTTTAAAAGGTTGTGGTCACGGTGAACACACAACCTGGCAGTATTTACATCACCCCAAAAGCGTAGTTGATATGTTGCCCATCTCAGCAAATTAACCACTTAAGTGAAATGAAAAACTTCAACATATTTTGACAGACATCTTTACTCATGTTATAGATGAGTCATTCAAAAGGTGATGTGGGTTTGTTTTTCTGTCTATAGAACATGTGGTTGCGTGTCTCGGTCAGAGTGTCAGGATGGAATGCCTACACAAATCAATGCTATCGCTGTCTTTTTTTCCTTCTGGTTTTAGAGGAGGAAGAAGAAAAAGAAAAGGGGGGGGGGACTCAAGGAGCATGAATATTTATGTCTGAGAGAGAGAGAGGTGCCACATCTGAAGAGTGGAGCAATGTGCGGAGCAGGCGGAAGAACTGCTCCCGCAGACAAAAGGGAAGTATTACAGAAAAGAGGAAAAACAGGCGGCAAAAGGCAGGCTGCCTCTGGGGTGTTTGTGGTGGGATGGATGGGTGGGGTGGGGGGGTGGAGTTTGAGGGGTTTGTTGGCGGGGGCTATAAATAAGTAATTCATACTGGGGGCGCTCATTAGAGAAGCTCTCTGAATCCTGTAGGGAGAAGAGGAGAGTGTGGCTGCAAAGTACAAAATAACAGCACAGGCACACGGATGCAGGAGAAAGCCTGTGTGTCTCACAAACAGAAACCCCACACACCACACACTCTCTCACCTCGAGTGCAACTGTCACCCACAAAAACACTTCGACCTGTATGAGACGACAGCTCACTTTTAGCCAGTCTAATATTGACAGACTTCATGCTGACTTTTGTGTCAGCCTTAACACAGACAGACAAGGGATGGGTTTTGCTTCAGAGGAAGGAGGGTTGCAGACAGCTGCTTAGGCCTGCTTAATGGAAGCAGAAGGAATGTAACGATGAGAGGAGAGGGGTTCACATCATGAACAGATTTTTTTTTTGACAAGTCGATTTTTAAAAGAGCAAATTTGTCAATGGTTCCAGCAGCACAACTACAAACCGAGAAAAACACTAATAGATCTTCTGTTAGGTAAACACATTTGTCTCCCTGTGACTCACTAAGGCCATCCAAAAAAATGCTTGTCATTATTTTTCACTCATGATATTGTAACCAATTAAATTGATTAATAACAGTTGTTCTATGATTTAGGGAGTCTGAACATACTCAAGGACAATTTCTAAAAGGTTAAATAATAAAGTCATTCTCTTGACTGGCTCTTTTCCAGAAAAAGTCACCTCAAAAACCTCCTCAAATTTTTACAGGCATAGACACCAACAAAACTACCATCCAACACCCCCATCTCCCCCAACCCTCCTCCCCCTTCAACTAAAAAAGCAAAGATGTCTATGACCATAACAGCCTCATTCACTTTCCCTCAAGCTCTTTCTTATCTCGCCTGCTGGGACGCGTTTGAATAATGCCCTGTGTTCACCGTGTCCGCTCCACTTAACCACAGACCAATGTCAGGCCATTCGTAGCTGTCAGGCAAGGTGCTGTATGGAAGTCCATATGCATCTTCCTGTCACTGCGAGTCTAATGTAATCCCAATCCACAGACATCAGACATGGTTTGAAAACCACTCTGGAAAATTAAAAACAAACCCTCTATACCTCCTCCCCACCACCACCACCCCAAACCTAATCAAATACTAGTACACAGTTTCCATTCTATGGTGCTTCCCTTTACCTACCCACCCACCAACCTCATTTACCACCACCACCCATACCCAGAGTCTGCATCAGCCTTTCATATATTTTGCATTTCATTGATTTCTCTGGATTTTCTCTGTCCTGCCCCATCCTCCAGACCACCGCTCCATTGATTTTCTGATTAATGAGGACCAGACCCCATGAAAAGCACACAGAATTGTGAAAGGAGCCTCTTAAAACTCTCAGGTGACTCCAAAAAGGCCTCCTTGACAAAAAAAAGGTAAAGAAACTTGTGAAAAGCTCTGCATGTACGTATGAAATGAGGTTATGTCCAATTAGGTAATTGCATTTTTTTTTTGGGGGGGGGGGGGTAATAGGTACTCTATTTTTTTTTGTTTTTTTTCCACCCATCAACTCAGAGGAGAATTCAGTAAGGCATAAACCAGCCTAGGGGACACTCTTGAAGTGGGCTTCATGGACAATAATTGGAAATTACAGATGGCAATATTAGAGCTCAATGCCATTGTTGAGGGCCCTGTACTTCAGCTGTCTCTTGAAGGCACTAACCTTCACATCAACAAACCGTTATTGTGTTAGTGCTGCGCAGGGGGATTCGGGTCCTCGTTATTTTATTTGGTGAAACACACCACAGCAGATGTAGATTGCAGCCCCATGGGACTCTTACCCATATAGGAAAATCACTGAATGGTAATAATGATCACGCAGTGACATATTGAGTTTGAAAGGTCTACATTTTCCCTTGAGGTCAGAGCCTGGTGGTACTTTATCGTGAGACTCAAAAGATGAATGTGGCAAATGGAGACAAAAAAGAAAACTTCTCTGTCTCACAATACTGTATTTGTTGAGAAGTTCCAGCAGCACCATGCAACCTTGACCTCCAAATATTGGCAGGGACTTCGATCTAGAGGGAGAGTTCTGTTGGACGCAGTTGAGAGAACAAGCATTGCATTTGGGGAGGGGGGCAGGCTTTTTTGGCATATGGGCTTCTTATCACTCTCGGAGTTCTGCTGTGCTAAAGTCAATGAGCCATATCTGCAAAAAGAATAAATCTCCCCAACGTCTCCCCTACAGCACTTCAGCCAAGTTTCAATAGGAATACAGGTGTTGCTCAAGGTCCGGCACTGCCCCAGTGGATCCAATGGCCCTTGGCCAGAGAAGCAAACTATTTCTTTCACAGCAGGAAGTAAATGTGGAGGAATGGGCTTGAGATGCATAGACTTGAATATAAGAGCATTGTTTTGTGTTTTTCTTTCTTTTATGAGAAGGAATATAGAGAGGTCTGTTTCACAGAAAGTTGGCGGTATTTTTCAGACTAGACCAGTGGGCCCCGGTGTTGGTGATGGTGCAGAGGTATACCAATAGCACTTGTGCAGTGACACCACCCTGCAGGCAATCTGTCAAATGATAAGTCACTAAGTTAAAAACACTATCAGCTGTGTTTTGAGAGACAACCCTATATGTTTTGACAAACTGCAGGTTTCTTATACATTTTCCAACTACAGGCTCTGCCGTGTGTCAGTATCCAGCCTCAACAGTTAAGTTCTAGCAATAAAGCTTTCTAGTGATGAGAGAGAATTTTCTGATAACACTGCCACTTGATTTTACATTGACGTATTTGCTTTAGGTTTATGACTAGAGTATATACATTTATACATAGAAGTGAAAGAGTGGCATTATCATGTGTCATTTTCCTCTGTATGTTTAGACTGGCTCATGTATACAGTCTGCTTCGCCGAGCAGCAGAATGTGATCCTGTCATCTCTCTCAACATGAGGGACTTCTCAGACAGTGAATGACAGAGAATGCATACCAACGAGTTTCCTGAGCACAGTCTCCGAGCTGTTTATGAGGGGGCTCATCAGTTCACAGAACAGTGGCTTAGCAACAACAGGCAGCAACACTCAAGAGCCATCAATGACGAGCCCTGTTGACACAGGCTGACCAAAATGTTCTGATTCCTTCCAACTCATTTCCCTTGCTCATTTCTGTCTGCGTGCTTGCACCCGCCCGTGTGCTTGCTTTTCCCCCCTTTTGAGACAGCCGTGCCACACTCACAGGTCACACAAGTTAACTTTGAGATGAGTTCTGCCCTCTGACGTGTGAGAAAACAAGCGCTCCAATGGCCACTTCTTCAGAGAAAAAAAAAACGTTGAGTAGCCACTGAGGCGGTAATGGAGCGTTCCCAAATGGCTGCGGCCTGGCCGAGTGTCTGGCCGCGCCGCCATCACTGACTGATTGAACTGCCCGTTACATCATTTGATGGCAAAATGTCAGGCCTCAGAAGTGCCCTGTCCCAATTTTCACCCTCCACTAAACTCCAGGCACAAATAAATCGGGCACAGGAGCAGAGTGTGCATGACCCAATGAAGAGATCCACAGCTTCATGTAGTGCTTTAACACAAAACCTGGTTTCAGAGCAGGAGAAACTAAGAGGGAGATGGTAAAAGACAATGAAGAGGGAACATTTGGAGGTTATACCACACCGCGTTCAAATTTTCTTTTTGAATAATTTGGTAGTGTAAAGGCTTCCATGATGGATCATTTTATCATTTTAGTACTGAATGATAAATACCATTGACTATATTTATGCTCCAATAAGTCCCGTGCCAAAACGATTAAATTGCTGCAGAGATGGTACTCATTTATCAATTAATGTCTTTTTGTAGGGCAGCAGAAAAATCATTAACTTCTCATACTAACTTAATGTACCTTCCAGTAACAGTCGACTCACTCTAAAGACTGCAGAGGTGGGTGTAATCAGGATAGGTAGGTGCTGTGCTGCCTGAGTCAGTAAAGGGGGGGATACGTGCAGAGGCTCTGAGCCCCCTTGTTTACTTCTCCAGCCAGCCTAGGAGAACACAAACAAGCCCACTAGCAAGTTTGAATTTGCTCTGCAAGATCATCTTTCTCTGTGGGTTCTGTTAGGGTTATGGGTAGCCTGGTGGACCAGACTCTTTCACTTCACTTTCACTTTCACTTCTGCAAAGTGTCTGGACACTCTCAATATGTTTGTGTCATGGTGGGTGGGCATTTTGTGTGAACTTTAAACCTCTTTGTTCTGCAATTTCGGTTTTTAGAAAATCTAGTTAAGGACACTGAAGCTGTAGGGAGAGTATCCGTACTACTGTAGCTAAATGCAATAATGAGCAGAGGTACTATGTCAGCACTAGCTTGGCTAGGTCATAGGATCAAGAGCCAGAGATCACAACCTCTCAAAGTGAGATAATCTCCAAATAAAAGCTAATAAAATCTATGAAATATGGATGTCAATGGGGGAAATACAGGGCTATATAGTTTGAACTGCCCTAGCTCAGAAAGATTAAAAATATATAAGATGTACTAATGTCGCTGGATGTGAACCACTAACCAGGATTAAATAACAATGTCAGGTTAACTATTGCAAGATATAAACATCTGGCACATGTATGAGGTTTTCCTTCAATAACAACATGTTTTTAAGATATGTGTTTGTTTTTAACACCCTCCTACCGATGCTGAACTATCCCTTTCCTCACAACTGTCTGAAGGTTACAATTTACCAGCTGTGCTTTAGTCAACATAAGGACTTCAGGACCCAGTGAACGTAGCGGCTGCAGTGAAAGTCACTCTGATTAAAGGCTGTCTGCCCCATAAATGTGGTTATATGTACTGTAATGGTCTATTGTACATGGTCCATGGGCTCCAAAACTCTGTGCTGTGTCCTTGCTCAGAATGATAAAAGAAGGATAAGATCCAAAGTCCTGAGCGAACCACCTTCCCATAAAGAGCTTTATTAGGAAAAAGCAAAAAGCAGCTGCAGTAGTCACAGTGTGATCTAGAGGAGGGACGTCCTCCTTCCCGGCTCACTGCTGCAGAGCACATGAATGATGAGCTCATCAGTAAACATTGGGATTCTAACACATGCACACTCACTCACTCACTCACTTACACAACGCACCTTCAGCTCACCAATGGGCCCCCATAGAAATACAGCACCCCAGAGGACGTCAGCAAAGGGGAGGAGGAGGGTGGATTGGGTGGGTCAAGGTGAGTCAGTGGTTCGTGCTTAGCTTGCGTTGCACCACTCGTTGACGGCAAGTGAATCTGGAGGTAACTCGGTTAATTAACCCGCCATCGCTGCCCCCGACACGACTGGATCTGGGATTGGAGTGCCAACAAGATGTTTGGTGTCACCTTAAAGATTAGCCCACTCCCGTGTGGAAGTTAGCGGCGAGCTAATCACCCTTCTCTTTGATGTACCCCCTCCTTTTCGTTTGCAAACTCTCAGTAATAATTGAAACCATCAAAGGCTTCCCCCCTGCCTAATCCCAGGCTATGGCAAATCCCCTGTTCTCTCTCTCTCCCTCTTCTCTCTTTCCCTCTCTTTTTTTAAACCACATTGAAGAAAAAAAATGAGGGGGTCTTAAATTAATGTGCTTAGCGTTTCCATCAAGACATGACAGATCTTTGCAAATTATCCCTTTGAATAGGTCACGCTTTCACAGTTCATCCCGACTGCAGTTCTTCTTTGGCTTTCCCTCCCTTTTCATATTTTTCTGGAGCTTCATTTGTCATTTGCACACTGATTTGAAAGTGCAATTCATTCTTGTTCTTTTTAAAAGCATTAACATTCACCATTTCCTCAGCATAAAGGTGCTGCACAGCGCATGGCGAGTGAGGACCACATTTTTCATGGTTTATGGGTGGGTAAATGTGTGTGTGTGTATGTGTGTGTAAGTTTGTGTTGGGGGAAGGCGGTGGGTTGGAATATGAAAATGCCATCTCTGCTTGTGCATGCATCAATCAGTCCTGACTTTCATGAAGAGGTCCCAAGGAAATAGCACTGTGGGGAATTGAAGAAAATTTACAGTTGTTGTTCAAGCCATCACCAGACATTTCCATCCACCTGGCGAAGGTTTTATCCTCTGTTACTGCACTATGCCCACTCAACGTCCAAGATGATGCACCTGCGTGGAACATCCTGACATCTCTTTCGCACCAAGGAAGAGGCAGCCCACATTGTACAACCTCTGAATGTCCATATAAGATTCTGCTGACCAATTTAAGGCGAGAACAGGCTGCTTTAATAAACACAGAAGATCCATCTGATTGTCAAAAGGGTCACACATGGATAACTGGATGGTAGATGTCATGAAGTCCCATGTTGGCAAAATGGCAACCTTCACCGTTGGTGGAAGTTCTCTTGGACAGAAGTGGCTAAAAGTTCTTCTTGGCTAAAAGTTTGCCTGGATAGAACTGCCTGAATAGAAGTTCTCCTGGACAGAAGTGACTGCCTGGAGAGCGTAAATGCCAGCTGCATGGCACTCTGTGTGGGTTGATTTATTGTCTTGTATTACTTGAATAAACAAAAAAGATTTGGGTAAGACACACAGGAGACAAAGAGCGCCGGCTGATTTTACATGAGTGATTTTCACAGCATTCTCAGCCTGGCCTCGCCTCTTGGGGAAAAAAAACTGATAGGAACACGTTTCTAGTGTCTCACCATAGTCTCTGCTCCCAACACACACATCCGTCAGTGGACAAATGACTGTGCCACTCGCAAAATGCCAGACTCTGCAGTTCTCAACATTTCTGGGGAGGCATGTGAGGTTTAACGCTATAAAGAGCTCATTGTTGTTCTGAAGACAGATTCCCCGACATTTCCATATAATTCACGTAGGCCTTGCTGTGCTTTGCTGAGCCCATGCCAAAATGAAAAGGGTGTGTGTGTGTGTGTAAGAGAGAAAGAGAGGCAGAGAGAGAGAATTTGTGCTAACGCTAATAGCTCACTCATTACTCTGTGCCACACGTCATCTGCGCTGCTCATCAGTCTCCATGCCAGGCCCTGTGTCATGCACAGACGCACTAGCATGCACAGTAAAATTGCTGTCTCTAATCCCCAGCTCCAGAGCCCATTCCCCCCAAAACCTTCTACAATTAGTATAATATCTTGACGATTTATCATCCGTGGTATGAATATTGAATTCTCCAGCATTAAATAATGATAGAGATTATTTCATGAAATATGAGCATGTTAATTTCAACCTCCATCATCAAATGCATTATCAATGGTCACCATCACTTTCTGTTAAGTAGTCTGGCAACCATTTAATGGCTAATTCTTATCAGTGGGGGAAAGGAAACTTCAGTTCCCTGGAAGCTGCCAGTTTACCATTTTGTTCTATGATGTGCCAAATTGTTTAATTCTTTTTCTTACCAACAGCACTCTGTGACCTCCATCAACAATGCTATGCGTTGAATTTCACAGGGATATCCCTTGAAAAGGCACACCACACAAGCCTGCAATTTTTTTTACATATGGAGCTATACAGTCACCGTTTTTGTTTTTAAACTAACACCAACATCCAAAGTTCTTACCAATACATGTGGATTTGTTTGCAGACCAAAGAATAGGAGCCAGTGATGAGCATTTTCGAACTATGTTGACTCACAAGGTAACAAAACATGATTTCAGTCTCATTCAGTTTTGGTTTCGTTCTACAAAGGATGTTGTTTTCATCTTGCAAGTGCTGTAACTGCGTGAAAAAGCTGCAAGGGGAGCAGAGAGTCTTCATTAAACCCATGATAAGCCATTTAACCATCAAAGTGACAATAAAGCTTGCAAATTAATGTAAAAACTTCATTGAATTTTGCCTAATTTCCCAGACAAGACACGTTTCACAGATTTGGTGCTTACACGACAACTGTAATATTGACATACAGTACATGCTTTTTGATTCTGACATTGATTGAGGAGTGGTTAGTAGACTATGAAGGTTTTAAGCAAAATTGTTAGATTGGACACTTCCACAGTGCAACTCTATTTCTTACACCATGGTGACATTTCATCAAAGGACAAGATATTCATTCAATTACATGCATTCAAACTACATGCACACTACATTCTTTGAGGAAGGATATCCTAATGTAAACAAATCTCTAACACACTTGCCATTTAGCCCTTTGAATGCTGAATATGCCTGTTTTTTTATGAGGGCTGGCTTACCCTGCCCAGCCACCATTTACAAATGTCAGTCCCACAGCAGACTGACTCACTTCATTGTGGGAGCAGGGAGACTCAATGCCTAGCAACCCCAGTGATGGACATGAGCTCTCGACAGCACTGAAATCAATAGGGGCAGGAGAGGATCTGGTTTCACTTTTCCCTTCTACAGCCCTGTCCCACAAGACCAGGAAAAGCCTTTCTGTTTGATTGTCTCTATGTGGAGAGGGTTCACACACACACACACACACACACACACAGTCAGGCACAAAAGGTTTCTATCACCACAGAATAACCCTGTCTGAACCAGACACAATACCCCAGCACACACACACCATCACCACCACACACACACTAACACCAACACCCTGTCTCCACCGACAACCCCCCAAACCTCCCTTCCGATCTCTCTCTCAGGACTCAATGTCAACTCTCCTCCCCAGTTCCCTAAAAGCTGATTTTAACACCACCCCAGGATTTCCATAATCACTTTATCCACGCGATGTGATCAGTCTCCAGCACAAAGAGCAAGACAGTACCCCCAATTTGAACCGCCACAGATTTGCCAGACACAGGGGGCTGTTCGCCGCTGATAAGGGAGGAAAGGTTTGGCAGAGCAGCGACAGTGGGGTACAGAAGAGAGGGAAAATGCCAAGAATACGACAACCAGGCCTGTGTATTGGCCAGTGATTACAGCTCAATGAGATAATGCTGTCTGGGAGAGAGGGGGGGGGGCATTAGGTGGATATGTCTTTTAGAGAGAGGGAAAGCAACACCCACGGATGAATTGAAAAGGTTGTAATATATATTGTAATTTCAGTCGTATTTCACTTGGATGGTGCACTAGTACACCTAGACACCCAGAGAATTCTACCCCTGAGTTTTGTGTGAGCTATGAAAAGGAGAGGGTGGGGGGATGGGGTTGGGGGTGCTCCAGTGAGTCTTTCAACAGAAAGTGAATGGGCAGAACTTGCTTTGACAGATGTTTCCTTTCAAATGAAAGAGACTGAGTCAGCCAGCCTGCTGTCAGAGTAATGTTAGCTAGAGATGAGTTGCACTTGGTATTTTTGGGGTGTTTTTTTCCCTTAAAAAGACAAAAAAACAGGTCTTAGCTATCACAAAATTTTAAAACAGCTGTGATTTGACAGCCTTGAAGCAGCTGGCAAATCAGATTGTTGGGTCATTAGCATATTTGTGTGAGCAACAGTTAACCCAGCAGAGAGACAGGCAGACAGATGACAAGGTGCTCACCTTTGGCTAGCATTTGACTATTCACTTTTTGATATGAGGCTTAGAGATGTTCCTTTCAGGTATGAACAAGGCCTAACAAGACTTTTATTACATGTCTCTGACATTAGTTTGAATCACAGAAGCACAATAAAATTTATGAAGCTATATTTTGTCTTGAGCTAAGTCTTGATCTGATAGATATTATTGCATTCTACAACAGAGATGTTCGGCTTTGAGCAAGAATCTGGTGGTTTGAGAAATCACCTAGCATTGCAGTATAGGGTTGGATTATGTGTCTCAAGAATCAGAACAGATAACATATTGATGTGGAGAATTTCTACACAGGTCAGATTTGATGTTTCACAAAGCCTTTTTTTACAGAGTGTCAGTGAGATGGGGAGACTTCCTTTACCAGATGAAAACTTCCTGACATGACATAATATGGGTGCGAGCAGACCAATGATAGACATAAAAGGAGGAGGATGGGATGAAAGTGAGTGTCTGTTCAGGTGCATTTAATGCATTGTTCCCCTCTTTCACTGTCATGTCCTGAACATCTGGCTGTGGCGGAGGTGGGCAGCCAAGCGTTCTGCGGAGCCGCTCGCCTGCCTGCCTGTCTCTGCAGGAGACCGCTGGGCCAGGCTGAGCTGAGCCGGACTGAGTGGCAGGCGGCAGCACACACTGCCAGCTAGAGAGACAGAGAGAGAGAGAGAGACAGGTGCCAGCAGATGTTGGAGAGAATATACCTCAGCACAACAGACAGTCATGGAGCATTGTCGCTGTCTGTCAAGATTCTTGAAAAAACCTGAATACCTCAAACTTGTTATCTCCCTCTGTCTCACATTTAAGAGAGGCAAAAAAGGACCACCGTCTTAATTAAAATGAGTTATGCCAGATGGGAAGCAGATTGCCTTATGGAAATGAGCCAACTTTGCTGTAAACACAGTTCGGTTAGTGGGGTGGAACACACACATGCAGTCACATGTGGACAGTGTGCCAGATATATACGGAATCTTCAAATTGTGGTCACTTGTCTCGCAGTTCTTGTTCTGGGATTTTGGTGCTGGCTGTATGAAATTGGAAGCCATGATACCTCTACATTTACAGACAGCTATTGGTTACTCAGCCTGCTAAAGCCTTTTTTCACAGAACCTTTTAAAAATTTAAAAACCCTCTGTTGGCAATAAAGGGACTTTGGTCGGAACATCTCAATGGTAATTTAAAGTAATTGCTAGATAATCCTTAAAAAGGTTTCCGGGAAAGAAATTTTCATAGCTGGAATCTACTGTAAGTAGAGATTACTAAAGATTTGGCCCCCTTGTGCTTCGACTTTACCACTTATTCAAGTAAGTAGGTGTCACTTTTGACCAGGGTAACAAACAAGCTCTGGGATTATTTTTTTATTTCACATTTTCCTAACCCCACACACACACATGCATTGTCGGGGCACATGGTGGTGCCTCCCACTTTGTCCAGAGCTGTGGCGTGTTATTCAGGTCAGGCATCATGTTTCCCAGAGTGCTGCCATTCCCTATCCCATCATTCCTAGGTCTCCTGATTAAAAACCTTACCTCCCCATTAGTAATTTATTTGCTGCATTAGCCTAGCCGTGGCTCGTGGAGAGGTGTGCACACGTTCATAGCCATTTTTCATGATGGACACAATGCTATTGGTCAGCTGTAAGCCTGGGCGACCAATCAGGGCCATGCGTCCCTGCCTCTGCCTGGGAGTGTCTTGACAACATGGTTAAGTGCCCAGTGCAGGGCCTTTAAGATTGTTTAATATGTAATTGCTTTGGGGGTTCACTAAATAGCTTCCACATGGCTGATTCACACCCAGGGATACTTGACGTAATGGCAGGCAACCCCACTTCCTTTCATGTCTCCCCTTCTCATCCTCTGTCACTCAATCACTCACTCTCTCACTCACACTCACTCACTCTCTCACTGATGTTTACCTGTGCAAGTGACAACAGTCACAGTCATGACATTTCTGCTGAAATGTGATCAAGTACATAATAAATGTTGTATGTTGTATAAATGTATAAATGTTGTTCAACATTCATATTCAGTAGTTTACCAGCAGTATTTTTGTATGCCTCCATTACATATGACAACCAGTTTCTCTAAATATTTCCCCTTAATCTACTGCTGTTCTACAATTACTTTACTCTACTAATTATTTGTCTTTTTGGCCATGACAGAATACAGGGTTTTTTTGTCTGTTCCCAAACTGTCCCAATCCTGCTGTCCCAAATGACTTATTTCTGAGAGCATCGGTCAGTGGGACACTTCTTGCTCACAGTCGCATACAGTGGAAAGCTTTCAAGGACCTGTCTCATTAGTTTAGGGCTGGGATGAATGGCTCTCCTTGTCAAGGATCATACACCTCTTGCTCTCCTTCTGAGGTATGTGTGTGCGCGCCATTTGCCAAGAGAGCTCTTTGTTTAATTTGTCAAAGATGCCCGTTTGAGGACCTGGCTCTTTGCATAAGTGTCTTTCAATTGTCTTGTATGTTAGCATATGTAAATGAACCGTCGTTTAACCTGTAAGAATAAATTATCGCAACATCCTCAGAGGCCCTCCCTCACTTTACGCCTAAGCGTGTATGTGAATGTGGAGGCAGCCTCAGAATAAAAAGCGTTTCTAAATTAAATATTACGACGGTAATGTAATCATTAGACACAATGCCCAGTGGAGCATGACAGTTTTTCATGTGTGCTGTTACACTCTGATTCTGTCACAGTAACTGTGACATTAACTGGTGGAGTCGAGAATGACTTCGACTCTTCGACTCCTGAGAAAGATGAAAGAACCTAACTGTCACAGTGGAGTATTGCTTGTTTATTGCTTCTCTGCCATACTTGTGAATATTACATGCAGCTTTTTAAGTGTGTATTGTATTTTCTTGTATGCAAGTCACACCTCTTGCAGGACGGGACTGACTGACACAAAGCATTTTATAAAGAAACAATTTGAAAACAGCCTGCTTCAGAACTGCAGAACCTCCCATGTCACATTGGGAGGTTGAATGTGGGATTCTCCCAGAAAATCTGACTAACTGATTTTGACTGCAATCAAATACTTAGGCCTAACTCACTAAATATGCATGTAGCCTTTTACTTTCATTACCCCTCCCCCATCACTGTTGTAATATGTATGTATAATGTATGTACATAACAATTAACATCTTTAAACATCTACAATTGGTTCACTTCAGGGGACCTACACAATTATGTCAAACATGACATATGTTACAAACATGTCAGTGTCAAAGTGTAAGCAACAGATGACGGAGTGATGATTGTTGGTTTACAAATATAGCCACACTGTCATGTTCACACAGTGGTTTCTCAACCTTTCATATAACCACAATCTTGCTGTCTTTTAAACCATATGATCTCACAACGCTATCATTTAGAGCCACAGACTGATGGACTCAGAGAGCACTCAGAAATGCACAAGTACAGCCCAGCAGCCCAGGTGACAGGAGTGACACACGCCTCGCTTAAATAAGTTGAACAACCATTTGTATCTAGGCAACAAAACATAAAATTGGCCACGTGATCACAGAACGAGCACAAGTTTCTCTTTGGCTTTTCAAAGAACCCATGGAGGGAGCCATATGTGACAGGCTTGCTGTTTAACAGTTTAACGTCACTCATCTACATTCAGTGTTGTTGTACTGAAGCCAACAACAGTTCACAGAGCCATGACTCCTGCATCCCAACACATACTCGGCATCATATCAAATTTGTTTCAGTGTATGTTATTCTCCAGCTGTGATGTTGGAAGGAGTTTCACACACTAAATCCTGAACAAGAATCTGAGCATCTTCTAGCTGCTGGCAAAGTCAAAAAGGGTATTTATTATTCGTCGTTGTCCAAAATGACCAGAACAGATTAATGACCTAATGTGTTCTCAGAGCTCAAATCAAATAAGATGCCCTGCTTCATCTTCAATGTCATAATGGCATAAAAGTGGTTGAATTTACCAGTATTTTACCAGATAATAAGACAAATAAAATGGTTCCACTGGCATTTGTGTGGAATTTCACAGTATCAATTTCCAGTAGGTTATGCATTATCTGACTGAATAGCAGAATTGTTGTGGAACTGGGATCCTCCCCTCTTCTCCCATGTAATTATTTAGTTTGGTTTAGGACCACAGTAACCTATTTTTTTCTCAGACAAGTCTATTTATCTGCAAGACAGGACTTCCCCCCCCAATGAAATCCATGTGAGTTGTTTTTGTGCAGTCTGCACAGTGTCTGCTTGCTGTGATGTGAGGCCATGAGAGCTCATAGAAAAGTGTGTTATATTGCCCCCTGTTGGTTCAAAGTCTAGTCTGCCCAATCGTCTCAAGGTGACAATTACAGTAACATTTCAAATGACGAAGGATGGAAAGACTGAGACTTGGGTAGCACCCAGAGTTTATGGAGGGAGTACAGTAGTCTCTTTACAGCTTCAGAGATACAAGCAACATCCATCTCTTCATTCCACTGTGTCACATGCAAGTTCTTATCTCTTATATTAATAATAAAGACATAAAGGTCAGTTACACATAGTATGATGCATCTCAGTTGTCCGTTGCAACCTCAACATTTCATGTACAATTTGTCAGTGTTCAAATGGTATTTCTCATAATCTAATTAAGCACAAAGAAGTAAAAGAATCTACCAGCCTCTAACCATTAGAAAGCCTGAGCCACATTTACCAGCGTACCACTCATTGAGGAAACAATACTAACTCATTAGGTCAACAAGACAATTCAAAATGAATTGCCCTGATCTTACAGACCATACATACAACCTTACAGCACTAACAACAGTACATCTGCCATCCAATTTAAATGCAATGCTCACATTTTTAAAAGATTAATTGCCGACATTCACACTGGCAATTCAGTAATATTAACCATGCACTTTAGGAAACAAATACCCACTTGCAAAAAAAAAAAAATAGGTCACTTAGCTAAATGGATTCTCGATGAGTGTACATTCAAAGAGATTCCTCTACTATCAGAAAATCATCTTTACACTAACTATACATAAAAGCCTTACCATACAAATATTTAAAGATAAACATTGTCACTATCCATGTCAACACATCAGCAGTACACTGTACAAGTGAAAGGCACTGAAAGAACTCAAGCTCAAGATATAAGAACGAAAGCAGCTGGTAGTCAGGAGAGCTGGTGGGCAAACCTAGACCACCACATAGGAAACGTGCACTGACATACTGTCTGTCTGGGGACCAGTTGGCTGCTGGGCACTGGGGGCTGCCAGTGGATCACTCCAGCGGTGACTGGAGAGCTGTTAGAGAGGCGGCAGGGGAGACTGAGGTTAGCACTCCAGACAACTGATGAATGAACCTGCCCTCTTTTCACATCTGTTTTAACCACTGTAAAGGTGCTTCATCAATGGACAGCAGAATTTGGAAGCATTTTGTTTTCCCACTCTAGTTTATATTGAAAAAGACAGCTATATTGGGGTTCTGTCTGGGTGGGGGCAACTTTTCATGTATGGTGAAACACTCCTGAACAATCCAACATAATGCAGTGCAACCTAGAGAGGAACCCATTACTGGTTGGTTGATGAGGGCCATCATAATGTTTTTTACCAAAACAAACATCCGCTTCTCACCTTTTCCAGGGTTGCAGTCTCCCCCATCGTCCTCTGAGCCATGGGCCTTCTTACTGAGGTGGCGCACCACCATAGTCGCATTAAACGCTCTCTGTGAAAGCAAGATAACAATCTTTGTCACAATACAGTTGTAACCATAGAATGCTTTGATGTGATCCTCCAATTACTCATTAACAGCCATGATACAATTTTAATTTCTTCTGAGCCTTTGCTTTTTGGTTAGTTAAGATCTGTCATGCTGTTCAAATTATTCTCTTATTCTTTTTATATTACTATTCTTAATTTTTAATGTTGCTGTTAAAAAAAACAGTTGAGGCACTTAATGAGGCTGTACAGTCAGGTGGGAATAATCAAATACACAAGCTTCTGTTTGATGCCTGGTTGAGACCACATTTAACCATAGAGCCTGGTCACTATTCTCTACCTGTAACTTCTCATCAAGGTCAAATACCCAGAACTCCAAACATCAATACATTTTACAAAGATGTCCCTGAGAGGTGTTACAAAAAGAATTTAATCACCTCTACATCTCTATCTCCTTTCTCAAACACTTGTACAGATGCATGAAATTCAATTCAATTCAATTCAATTATATTTATACAGAACCTTTTACAATAGTATTGCCTCATGGCACTTTACAGCAAAGAGCGCCCAAGAGCAACAGGGGCAAGGAAAAACTCCCGAATGTCTAGTTAGCCTAGGGCAGATCCATGACTCAAGGGGCTAACCCAACTGCCAGAGGTCATGCTGGAAAAGTACAATCAGTAGTGACCATAATAGACTACAAGTTGTCCATAGTTTTAGCTATCATAATAGTTCAAAAATACTGTCCCATATTATTACATGGTATTCAAAAATAAGAGTAGAACGCACACAAAGTGTCGCAAAATGGCTTTAGCTAGCTACATGTTGTGCAATGCATTGGCCAGACTGTAAACACATGCAGTGGCAAGCGGGCAGGCGGGCAGGCGGGAGGAAGGGTGGGAGAAGTGTGGGGGGGGGGTTGTGTGAGCACTGCAGCCAGTGCCAGGGGCAGATGTCTGGATCTGGGGCCCGTCACACGCTCAGCACATCCTGCGTGACGACCAGTGATCTCACCTTCCAATGGCTCTTGGCGAAGTTCTTCTGAATCTGTTCACTGACAGACCCGTGGATGTTTTTCTCCAGAGCTGCCCCTCCCGATATCCTGCCATGATGCATCACACACACACACACACACACACACAGACACACATACATACACGCACACGTCAACATGTCAAACTGAGACACCCCAGTTTGCACAGTTGCTGCTAACTGCATCATGGAGCATGGCTCTCCATAGCTCAGAGGCTGGTTTATGTGCTTTTTTCCCCACAATAGCGTAATCATCTCTCAAGAAATTAAGCATTAAATGTACAATTACCAAAGCAGAGATGAGCTGTTCCTCTCCTCATTAAGACAACATAAAAAATATAAAAAAACGAACATCTGTTGGCATAATGTATTTTTATTCATTTACAGCACATTGTTAGGGGCAAAGTAGTGTTTCTTATTTTGCTCAGAGTTTGTGAAAAACTGAACAAGTATTATGTGGCCATGGCAATTTACTGTTGCACAACATTTGAAGTGTTTTGATGGAAAAACGCATTTTTTCGCTATTCATGTTTTGTCCACTACCCTGCCCCTTAGTCTATTTTTGAACTCACCAAGGATGCTGCAAGGCTTCCTCACAATTATACCTCTTCTTGGGGTCCTTCTGCAGTAAGTGCACTATGAAGTCTTTGGCTGAATAAACACAAAGACAGCAGGAGTGGGCACAGAGGGGAAAACACATGAACTACTCAATCAGGAATGAAAAAGAAACATGAATTGATGGGCACTCTGCAAATGAACACTTATAAATGCATCAACCTACAGTACATTCCATACAAAGGATTCTGTCAGTAGTGCTTTAGAAATTTGTCCTTGTGATGTTCTCATGCTCATATATCTGTTCAGATTGCTCCTGGAGCTCTTGTTTGTTCCCAGCAGTACCTGAATCTGATATTTCATCCCAGTATGGCGAGTCAAACTCGTATTCGGCCTTGATGATCTGCTTGTATAGTTGTGTGTCATTCTCATCATAAAATGGCGGGTATCCACAGAGTCTGTGAATCACAAACTGAGTGAATCACAAACGCAGAGAAACACAAAGAGGAAGACAAAGACAAAAATCTATAAAAAATGGAGGAGCAGGAGATGAGGAAGAAGATGATGAGAAGAAGGAGAGAAGACGGAGGAGGAGCAGATGAGTAAGAAGATGAAGAGAAGAAGGAGAGATGAAGAAGGGGGAGGAGTCAAAGATAAAAGCAAAAAAGACAAAGAGAAGGAAAAAGAAGACAAAGAAAACACAACGAAGACTTTTGAGAGACCGACGAATGAACACATTGGCAGATACACCAAATGCAATATTTTGGGCCCAGTGCTTCTGTGTTACTGTCACTTACAGAATGTAAGAAATGACTCCAATGGCCCACAGGTCTACCTCTTTGCCGTATGTTTTCTGCTGCAGGAGCTCTGGAGCTGTGGCACACATATTAAATCATCATGATGAACCATACGTATTTACATACACACATCCTACCACAGGGACATTTGTCAAAAGATGGAGGCATTATTACAGTGTTTAATACAACACAAGCTTACTAAAGGGACACGATAAGCATTTTTTCAATGTAATAAAAACATTTCTAGGCATTTTTCTGCATATCCACAAATATGTCCAAAGTGCCAAGACTGGGAAGAGGGAGCAATATACCTACCTCCTGTCAAAGATAATGTTGGAATCACACATATAAGCACTAACAGACCCCAACCCCCTTCTCACCCTCACACACACACAACCACACATCTTCTATTTGTAATGCAAACAGATCTGGATGAATCCACCAACAAGCCACCAAGATAATCAGTTCAATATGCTATTCATCCATACAAACATAGATATGTTTTATTGGATTTCGTAGGTTTTTATTGGCTTTCATAATTAGAATTGTATGTAGTGTTTATATTTTGTAAGTCGCTTTGGACAAATGTGTCTGATAAATGCAATAAATGTGAACATAAACATAAATATAGAGATCCCATTCCTTACCCACATATGCAGGTGTCCCACATGCAGTGGACAACATGCCCTGGTCCTCCATCTTAGAGAGGCCAAAATCACTGATGACAATCTTAGAATCCTCCATTGGAGTCTCGTACAGCAGGTTTTCAGGCTAAAAACAGACTCATAAGATCTTACTGGCAAGATTTCAGGATTCTCTGTCTCATTCTGATAGTGAACAAAAATTATGATTAAATAGCTACTTTTAAGTGCTATGTATGCACAATAAATAATGAAAGACTTCATTTTGAATGCCATGCATGCACTTCTATACAGAAATAAAATAAATCAGGACATAATACAGTGATACAAGATCTCATGGTTTTAATGATATAACATTTCATACATGAGACAGTTGTCTGTGGTCTGGAGAGATTTCAGCTCAATATACAGGCTTACTTACAATCATCCCTCATTAACTCAGGCTCTGGGGACCTCCAGCAGTGTCTGTTTTGCACTGTTATTCCCTGACTCCAATATCAAAAACGCTGGATTGGTTTCTAACCTGGGTTGATGCTATAAAGTCCTGAATTGGGTAATATCATCACGTAAATACAACCCATACTAATAACCCATCAACATTGGGGTGCTGCGGTTACTTGTCTAACCTTATCAGATGATTAAATTACCACCTAACTCCTAACTGACCAATGCGGTCACAGTAGATGACAAGAAGGTGGAGAGGCCTCAGAAAACAGCCACAAACCACCAAACTGAAGAGAGTGTGTATTGTTGAACTTTTTACCCAGACAAGATTAGGAGCACTGAGATAAACGGAATTTCAATCATGATTTGGGATAAAGTGGTTGTCTTTTCCCGTACCTTGAGGTCCCTGTGGACGATGCCCAGCTGATGCAGGTACCTGACCGCCTCCAGCACCTGCCGCATGACACGGCTGGCATCCCTCTCGGTGTAACTGCCCCTCTCAAGAATCCTGTCCAGCAGCTCCCCTCCTGTTACCCTACAGAAAATGAAACACCACCACCACATCACCTCAGATTACCAGATCTTTCACTCACATCACCTATGTTCAGAGGACGGAAATGCATGGTGACATAGCCATGTCTTGATGGCTTGTGTACCACTGGGTAGATCAGAATAGCTATGACTTAAAAAGAGCATTGTTTTTGATGAGTGCAGCTGTGAATAGCTTTACTCACAATGTCATCACCAAGTAAAGTTTTGTAGGTGTTTCAAAAGTCTCCTCCAAAGAGACAATGTTTTCATGATGGATTCTATAAAAGACAGAGTAGGGGAAAATATGAGCACTTCACACTCATTTAAAAACCAAAATACAACTATTTTACTGTGTTTTAATTATAATATTTTAAAATAAATGTTATCTGAATAAAAATATCTGATAATTTTGACTGAATACTGGTAAGGGAATACAGACAAAGTGTGCCATACGGCAGGGCAAACTCACTTGCGTAGCACAGTTATCTCATTTTCCAGCATGGATTCCTTGCCCTTTAGCGCCCTCTTGCGGATGCACTTGACAGCTACAAGCCTCTGAGTGCACCGGTGCTGTGCCACCCGCACCTCTGAGAAAGAACCCCTGACACAAGAGGTTATGTGCTTTGATTCTAGTGGAATCTGGTTGTGAAAACACTACACTGTCTTCCTAGATGTAACAGGCATCATTTTGAGTGACTTTGAATTTTGCTAAAGACAGCATAGCTTTGGAACAAAACAGCAGTAGTGTGGAGTAGTAGTAGGGCTCCATGTGTTATTAAAAATAAAAAATATCAGAGGTCAAAGTTCTATACATAAACCTTTTACATATATCTTTTATTTTAACTCCAGGTAACTGCCACTGGTCAAGGCCCAAGTTATTCTTTCAACCCTGAAGTCTAAGCCAAGTAAATATAGTATATTCAATTTCTTTCACTGTAGATCACAGTACTGTGTATTAAAATGTATGACAGTGTATTAAATCATACAACATTGCCTTGAAGGACAGCCTTATAGCATGTATAGAATACCCTAATGTTCAGAGGGATTGAGTTCATTCGCTATATTGAATGCAACGTATTGTATCATTGCACATTATTTAAGTTAAATTATTATTATTATTATTAAATTTAAGTGGTTTACACAGGAAACTGCAGTTCGAACAACAATCCAATCAGCAGGAGTGACAACTAAAATTTCCCAAACTCAGAGTGGCGCTGCTGTGTTCTCACATCATAGCATAAGGTAACTGTTTTATGCGACGCAAGGGTTGTGTTTAATCTATTGCATCGCAGGGGAACAAAGGCAGTTGTGACACACCTGTGATATGTTAGCTATAGATCTGAAACACATTAGCATTAGAATAGGATAATTGCATTCAATTATGCTTTTTTTTACAAACTTAGTAGGAAATCCTAATTACTTCTGGCTCATTTGATTCTAATGAAAAATGCTAATGATAAAAAATCACATGCCTTCACTAACTAATGACCAGCTGGCATGGAGATTAATTTAGAGGCAAAAATACTGTGAGGCATGTCGTGGGGAAAATACTGAAATATATAATAACATTAATAAACAAACAATGCAATTAAAGATTGTTGCAATAGATTTCCTATACACACATAATACTGTTTGATAAACTGAAATATTTTCATCAAATTGTAGTCACTGATATTTCTTTAGTGTTTATCGCTTGCATTGTCAATAGACATCAACACCTATATCAATTTCTCAAGTCCTAACATCAACTATTATTCAACTATGCCTATAAAACACACACACACACAGACTTGGAATTAATGTGTGGGTGCAAAATGCACCTCTATTGCTCAAAATCTTTCAATGGTACTGAAATTGTAGTCTCAATACCCACTCTCCCAGCTTCTCCCTCAGCTCGTACACAGCACTGATGTCCTCGCCTTTCTTCTTTGGGTCTCGTTTCAATGGCATCCTGAAGCCCTGTTCCATTCAGGTGAAAGGATAGCCAAGAAGATCACAATGTACTCACTGAGAGTCCAACCAAGGCTAGTTGCCTTGATGGTGTATTTTTTTGTCCTTGTCTTGTGATGATTTTTTGCTACATTACTAAGGGTATGTAAAATACACAATTCAATGTTAGGTATATATGTTATATAATTCATTCATCCACCATTGTCAGCCACAAACATGTCTGATTTGTCCATTTGAAATGTTGAAGATGAGCAATTCATCTTAAGTAAAACAGTTCTCTCATCTTGACCTGCCAGCTCACTTATTACTGCAACCCTAATAATGCACAAATCTTACATCTTACATCTTATCATGACAAATGTTGCATAACTAATCATTTCCTCTGATTTGTTTCATCATTACCACAGATATAAAAAAAAGCATCCAGCAAAAGCATTTCCTACACACCCAACAGAATCTTTGCCATTTTAGCAATAAACAGTTCTCCTTTCAATGTCCACAAGCAAGATCTACTCCATAGTGGATGCTGTACAATGAAGCAGACTAAGATGCAATCATTAGTAAATACAATAAAAATAAATAAATAACATATATCAATAAAGCATGGCATCACCACAACACAATGTCAGAGTTGAGGAAGCTAAGATGCTATGATGCTATGTGCATGTGCAGAAGTTGCTTTACCTGTTGCATTGCCACTGCAGAAGGAAATGGTGTATCTGGCTGATGTCTCCTGGCTTCTTCTCAGCCTTCAGCTCTTCTCTCTCTTTCTCTTCCTCTCCCTTTCTCTCTCTTTCTCTCTGTCTTTCTCTCTCTCTCTCTCTCTCTCTCTCTCTCTCTCACCCGCACCTCTCAAAGCTCTTAGAGTGAAAATCACATTCTTTTTTACTGAAACGACCTTGCACACCCACACACCTTCACAACAAAAAAGGAAAGGCAATGACCAGAGAGAAATAATGTATGGGAGAGTGATGATTTGAAGTTAGCAAAAAAAAGGGTCGAGAAAATTTCAGATTGCAGACTAAAAAAGAACCGTTTCGCATGCTTCTCCAAGTTCTCTCTGAAAGCAAGCTGACACATCTACAAGATGTGCCTCCCATGACATACTGGGTAGTGACTATAGGACTGGACTGGATAGGAACTGTTTGCATTAGAATCAGAGTTGATTGGAGAGGCTTTGTTATTCCCTTATTTTAGTTCTCAGTGGGAGCACCCTTGTATTTACATGTCTGGGCCGTCTGTCTTGTGTTCGGTGACAGACATACTGGAGGCTGCTGTAAAAAGAGTATACACAGGCCTTGTAAGGTCAGACGTCCAAACGTTTCATGACCATAGCCAAATCACGCTTCTATTCCTTCACAAGGCAAACAATTCAGATGCAGCTTGTTTTTCCAGTAACTCCCTAAACCCTATTGCAATTGCAATATGGACCTCTAAGTTACATTTGCCAACCTATTGCACATAAATGTAAATATTTAAGAATGGAAAATTGTCCATATGTGGACACATCTCCATATGTGGACAATTGTCCATATCCCTGCAGTTATCTAAGCAGATGTGATTTTTTACAAAAATAATCCTTGTGTGAAACAACCCTGAGCACACTGATATTCTTTTTTTGTTCCATTGTTCGGTGTATTAAAGATTCCAAAAACTGTTTTGATCTTACTGTCATTTCTCCCTAAAATTTCAGTGTGCAATGAATGAAGACTGTGAATCCATTTCTAATAGGCCTCATTTCAAGCAGAACTGTTTGGTTTACATGATGTCTTTGCAGTATCAGTATACCCACTAGAGGGTGTGCTTACATTACTAACACAAAAGCAGCTCTGGTATCTCTCTGGCAGAAATGCCAATTACTTGCAGTGCTGAATGTAAATTCCACAAGGTCTGTGTCTTCCTAAAACTGCTATTTGATTATGTGATGATAAATCCTCTCTCGCTCTATGTGAGCTGACTGCTCTGCTCAGTTAGAAACAAATAAAGATAAATTATGTTATGTTATGAATGTTATATGAGTGCAATACTTATGTCTACCACCAAAGCTCTGTGACCTTCCAGACCTTGGATGTCTCATGACTCAAACACAAAGAGATACCGCAGGCATTCCTGCCCAGACCAATGGTGTTGCCACACATTTCTCTAGGGCAGACACTCTGTCTCTTTAAGTCGCACAGAACAGATTGTCAGTGTGCAAAATGTTACTTAGTACATTTGAAGGTAAGATACAACCACGGCCTTATGTTGTGCCAAGAGCTAAATGAATAGGCTACTTGACATCACATCCATTCTCAGTTGCTGTGGCAAAGTCTGTCCGTGTCACCTGTCGTATTCCACCTGTGTCACATTCACAACTCTAAAACTGTCCATCATAGCTTATTCTCGGAGTGTCAAACTTACTGTAAGAGCACAAAAGCAGCCAGGCTAGTGTGTACACAGAATATGATGAGACCACAGCTATCCCTCATAATGTGTTTCCTGACACTGCGCCCCACCCTGAGATGAGCAGGCGGCTCACTTGCATCGGATTTCTCGCGGGAGGATGTCACCTCGGTGGCCCGAAAGCTTGCTCGTCATCTGACACCTGTCTGCATCTGCTGAGGGGGTGAGCCCTGCAGGCACGGCCAGCTGTCAGCGCCATCATCGACTCATTAAGGACAAGAGGGCCTGAGCAAAAACAACCCGACACACAGCACAACAGACACACACAGATACAAACATACGCGCGGATCTTGATAGGATTCTATGTATGTGTGTGTGTGTATGGATAGGTGGGTGACTTAGAGAGAGACACAGAGAGAGAGAGAGCTATGGAATACCTTGGGTGGGCCAACATATTGCAGTATCTGTGTGTGTGTGTGTGTGTGTGTGTGTGTGTGTGTGCGTGTGTGTGTGTGTGTTTAAGCATGTTTGTGGAGAGAGAAAGAGAGAGACAGGTTAATGTGTAGGTGTAAGTATGCCTGTGGCAAAATGCAATGTGTTTATGTACCAAATGCACTGTGTGTTTTAGTGAGGTTATGAGTCTACACTCCCATGACACAGATTTTCTCACAATGACAATAAACAACAATAAACAACAGTGTGAAACCTCATTGAACTCGTTTAAACTGGTTGAACAGGCCCTACTGTGCTTTTATATGACTGTATTTCAGGTCAACTACTGCAACACACCCAGATGGAGTGTGCTGGACCTTACACTGTAAAGTATGTGCGTGTGTGTGTGTATGTGTGTGGGTGGGTGAGCGCGAGTGTGATTGTGAGTGCGTGCAAGCCTGCACATAACCATGTGTGCTTGTTTAGTCTGGGTGTGTGGAAGTTCATTCTTGCATTGCTCACTCCTTGTCATTTACGTGACACAGACACTCAAAACCTCATAAGTTCATGTCAGCTCCTCTCAGTGTGTATGGGAGGGTCTGTGGTGGAAAGGAAGTTATCCATACTTTAAGAAGTGCTATATAGAGGTTAAATTAGTGCACTGGTATTTGTGCCACATCTTATCTCTGGCAAACTAAACTTGTGACCTAAGTGGGTGTAGGGCGTGATCTCCACCTGTTTACCATCAAACTACCAAACTGAGAGAGAGAGCCAAAGATCCATGTACTGGACACTGTAATAAGACGATGACCAAATTAGATGCGAGGGCATATCATTGTTTTTAAAATAGTTTGGTGAGTGCTCAGGCATAACCTGTCAACCACAGTGGTGCGAGGCCAAGTGATCCCTCCCTCTCCTAGTCTGTTTATAAACTGAAAACTGTGCTAGATTATATCTGTGCAGAGTGTTTTGCACATTAAGTGAATTATACTGGTCTTCAATACATGACGGAGTTCATGTAACCAAAGTACCACGTTGTTTACATACCGGGTGTGTTAATGGGAACAGAATAGGTTTGGTTTTGTAAGGCCTACAAGCATTGTAAATCACGTTCAGAAAATTCCAATCATTGACTTTGACTTTAACTGCCTGTTGAAAGGAAAACAGCAAAACTAACAGCAAATTAATAGGACATTCAGGACAGACAAACAGCAAACTAATAGGACATTCAGGACTGCTACTCAAGCAAGACAAACTAACTGACATTTAGGCCCTGTTTACACATATCTAGATATTTTTATAAACAAATATTTTTATTGGGTTTACTCGTCCACATCCAGTGGACAATTTGGAAAATACAGCGGTTTGAAAAATCTCCACTTTGGAGGCCGTTTTAAAAAATATCCATTTGAGGCCCAAACTGGTAAAAATATATCCATTTATAAAAATATCTAGATATGTGTAAACAGGGCCTAAATGGATAGTGATTTTAAAATGGGATACTCTTTAGCTAAAACATCCAGTGTTCATCTTTTTTTGCCAATTCTACAATTCCAGCAAAAATTACCTATGTTCAATTTGACTTGCAGTTTGTCACAGTGTTACAGTTGTTTTGCAAAGGAATTCAAAATACTGAAGCAGAAATGCAAATGAATATCATGGAGTCATTAAGTTGTCTATGATGCAGAATTCAGATTTTAGAGACAAGTGAAAAAATCGTAAGGTGTGTAGAAGCATTCAAACATGTTAAGACACATGCTGTTTTAATGGCTGAATACACATTCCATCTAGTTCATATTGTGAAAGGCAGTAAAGGAAGCAGAGTAGGCCGTGATCCTGTGTCGTAGCTATTTCTAAAGTGCCATAAAAAAGGCCATAACCTTTTGACGGCAGCTGCTCTTCAGTCACATGGTCTATTCTAAACTAAACTTAGAGCTAAAGAAACGTGTAAGTGCAACCGTAGCAGAACTTCCCCCAGGACCATGAAGAGAAGTGCCAGGAAATCTCACACTTGTCTGTACTCACATGTGAGTCACTGACAATCACTTGACTGTACTCTATGATCCCTGCGGCATGCCAAGGTTTCAACATACACAAGGCTGATTTTAACATGCCAGTGGTACAGTGCAGTGGAATGCTGTATAGAGGAACCACCTGCAAGGTATTTAGCTGAGCGTGTGAGGTATACCTTGTGATGTAATGAACAATGGCAACACAAATAAACAATCAAAAAGTACTCCTGAATTCTTCTGTTTTTAATAACAAAAAGTAAGATAACAACATACAAACATGACAAACATACTGAGCATGCACATTGGCATGGAGGAGCATGGAGGGCACTGCCACCTTGACTACAACAAAATTCCTGTCCGAAATATGCTGTTCCCAGTCTCAACTCCAGGAACTCAACTTTGTCTTCATTTTCATTGGCTACTGTCTGATTGTACAGAACAGACAGCAAGTTCTCCACTAGGAACAGACACTAATCAGGCTTCCTCCTCTAAGACATGGTGAAATAGTATCCATGGCTTGACCTTCTCAAACAAGCCTCTTAAATCTGCCCACCATAGAGCTTGTGACTGTCCATTGGTTATGAACTATCAAGTACATAAAGTCTAAGTTTAACTAATTGATCAAGTCAGTGGCATCAAATGATACACTAACAATAAACTTTTAAGATTTGCAACGAGACTGAAACTGACGGATTGAGATCAGACTGCGATCTAATGTTCCCATTTGAGATCAAATTACGTCACTTAGAGGTCAAAGAGTTGGTATACCTATCATGTCTATTAACACTAGAGTGTTCTTGCAGATTGGAGTAGCGCCTATAGCTTCCATTACTCCAAGATTGGCATATAGATTCTACTGCTTTTCAGGATCTCCTTCAGCTCCAGGTTTCCATCTCCACTAATTTCACAGTGAAGTCTATTCCTATATATACCTGACTGCAAGATACCACAACATATCTAGAATTTCATGTCTATGTTCCAGGTTCTGGTATACAACACTAGGACAGATGGAGGTTGTCATTTAGCTTACATAACTGCATACAGTACATCAATGAGGTGTGTTATATCTGCATTCTAAACTATTACTTCCAGTGATAGTAGATTTTGCTCGTAAGGTCAGCAATTTACCATTGCTCCATTTATTCTAAGAGACAAAATGAGGTAACATATGGTATAAGTTGATCGACCAAGGTGGGGCCATGCACTGCATATTCATCTTTGGATCTTTTTTGATAACTAACTTTATTTTCCTCCGAATAAGACCTAGTTGGCCATCAAAATAGCCAATGTGTTGAGGAGAGGACAATTGCGCTGGAAAGAATGTTCAGCCCTTAAAAGGATCTCTCCCCTAAGACATGCTGGCCTTATATGACTGACATTGGTGTCAGCTACATAAATGTGATTTTGAACTACTGAAAATATTTTTGGTTTTATTAAAGGTTTAGAAAATCCTTTTACTCATAAACTTCCATTATTGGTTGATCATCTGGTTGAATCTAATCAAGGTCCAAGGTGCGGCAATCAAGCTGTTGGTGCACACACCATCAATATCAATCAGGTGATGTCACTCACCCAGAAACTTTACCCAGAAAGCATTGAGGCATAAATGCATTGGGAGCTTATAAGCTCTGCATTTGCAGGGATTTTCTTTTTTAAAAGTTTTAATAAAGTTTAACAAAGTTTTTTGAGTGTTTTCAAATCCTGCTAAATAGCTGATACCAAAAGTCTTATAAGGCCAACATGTCCGACCAGGAATCCTTTTAACAATCAAGCGAAGTGGTTCTTCTGGAACATGGCAAATTATATCATTAATAATCAATTTTGCAAAACTGTATATAACATTACAGACAATTAATGAAACATATGTATAGAAAATATTTATACACATTTATACGTGAACACAACTGCCCACATTTGGTTGTGGAACTGACTGGGCGTACAGTCCAGGCCTATATTTTCCAGTCAGCCAGTACTAATAGGCTACAGATATGGGCATCCATTTACACTCCTGGCTTTGCTGATGAAGCTGGGGCTTACAGAGTTGATTGCAGACGTCAAAAGAATGTCACCACACTCACTTAGAACTAGTCACATCCATCCAGCAACAACGATATTTAAACGCTGCTTTCTGTGCATAATCTTGTTATTCTTACTGTAAGAAGGGCAAGAACTGTGAATGTAACACACAAATTAAATTAACACAGACTATAGGCTTGGGGTTTCTATCACATTGGCCTAATCTATGTGAAGTCTAGTCCAGTCAAAATTAGGAACTTACTCTGCAATGAGTTGCCTAGAATGTGTGACTTTTGGGGAAATGTTGACCAACCGACTCCTATAAAGAAATTGAAAAGTGAGTTCTTCACTTGCTAATATTAGCTGAGAGCAACCAAAGTTTCCCACAATGTCCTCAATGTGAAAATATCGCTCTTTACCGAAAACTTAGCGCATATTTAAAATTGCACGCCTGGTAGGTACCATAGACTGAGATAACAAGAAAACTGGCATTTCCACATAACTTCACATAGTTTAGTGTCTTAATGAAAGCATTGCATCGCCTTTGAATACACTGAAGGGCAAGAGAGAAAATGTTCTTCTCACAAGAATAGCGTGAACAGTTTACTTTTGTTTACTGCTGCCACAGTTCTGTGCATTCCACCTTCTAATGCGCATTTTGGATTTGCAAAAGGTGGTAGATAAACTCTTGATGGATGTGTATGAGGCATAATGCTATTACTGTACGTGTAAGCTATTAGCATGTGCATTTTGCCATTTGTTGTGTTTATAGGCCATAAAGGTTGTTCATAAAGTTGTTCATTATGCATAAGGCATAATGCCATTCATTTGATTAAATGAAACAAATTGTTATCATCTGCATTCTTGCATTGTTTTGTTTATTTGCATGTGTCCTTTGAGGTTGTTTTGATCCCACAGCTAGTCTCTGCACTTCCCTTGATTAGGAGTGTGACAATTTTGACATTTTGACCATTTTCGCACATTCTTTAGCCAAATTGATATCCATGTGCACAGTTTAATATCAATGCGTTTAAACATGAGATGTGGTGATGCACCGGGGGGGAAAAAGCTTTATCAGCATAATCTGGTGAGGGAGGTTGACCATCTTAAGGTTTTTTCATGCTTTTTGATGGTTTTGCTGGTTTGACAAGATTGTCATTCCAGCTGGTTTATCAGTCATGTCATTTTACAAATGCAGTGTTCAACTTGACAGGCTGGTCGCACCAGCTGGTGGCCCAACGAGCTAAACCATTAAAGACCAGTATGAGGTAATGAAGTCATCAAAGGCCAACTTAGATCAGCTAAGGACCAGCAGCCAAATATACTAGGTTTTAGCTGTTTCTTTTTCAGCAGGGCTATTTTAGAGTATTTTGCCCATATTGTATTCTTTCCTTACCTGCCTTGAAACTTTAGTTTTACTACACTATTGCTCCAGTTTGTTGCCAAGTTACAGTTTCTGTCTACAGATGATGGGTAGGCTATTCTCTAAACAGTTTGCCTGACAGTTACTGCATCCCAGTGGAATACAACTAAAACTCACCAGGCCCCTACTTCAACTTTGTAGGACTGGTAACAACTTATTTGAAGATATCTACATAAGTGAGACGTTTAGACTGTTGTCATGACAAATATCATTAATGTGAATCACACCTTATTAATGCTTATGACTGTTGTCATTAAGTATCCTTCATTTTTTATTATTGTCTGGTTTACAATGTTTGTAATGTCTAAATATCTGTGTGTCAAAAAAGAAGGCATTGAGAAAAATTGGTTTTGGGACAAACTTCAGAGCATTTTTTTATTTTCACTATGGTTTTAATGGAGAAACAATTATATGATTAATTGAGAAAATAATTGACAGATTTATTGGTTATGAAAATAATCAAGTCAAGTCTAAATCAAGTCCAACACCAGATACATTTCACCAAAACAGAAATCAATTAACTTGGCTTGCTTGTAACTAGCCTACTCTCCTTTCTGAACATGGAAGTCATGTCATACACATGGTGACGTAATTGCATGTTCTATTTTTATGGGTTGCACTGATACCGAATTCATTTGCCATTAATACTTCCTTAACATGTCTCCCGAGTTGCCCAACTGGTTGCCTTAACCACATGTGTTCAGAAATACTGAGGAGTCTACCGTGAGATAAGGTTGAAAACCAGTGTAATATTTAAGAAAGATTTAGTAGTTGAATAGTTTACAAAAAATACACTTAACCATCCAGTCAATCAAAGATTCCAACATAAAAGGTAGATGTGCCAAACTCTATATATTCTCTATGGTTTCAAAATATTCAGTTGCCATTCTTTTCAAAATGTTCCTACTAGACTTAATTAATGAAACTACTAATAAATAGTGTAGTCTTTGTAATATTACAAGACATGTCATGTGGACATCCAAGTCCAGGTGTTCATCCAAGTAACTTGACCAGAGCCAGGGTCTGCCGTCGATAGTGTAGCCGTATGCGCTACACTACGTTCCGTGTTCGTTTTTGACGGATAACGTAGTATGTGTTTATGCAGACGGTCCTAATGTTGATGCGGACACCAAAAGGTGATGGCGAGAACGTTTGAGCGCTCCGTGCGGTAGCGATCAGCTACGATAAACTGAGCCACTGTATCCTTAAACTGAATGGGGGAGGGATAAAATCCAAGTGACGTCCTCAGCTACATCTACCCTGTTAAAGCTGCGAGCGCTCTTTACTCAGCCAGATAACGCATAGAGGAGAAGGTAGCAAGAGGCATCAACAAACGCTCAGTCGCGACTCAGTCATTTCTCAGTGAAGGAACGCGAAAGGAAAATGGTATAGGCACGACATTTAAAGACAAAATCTGTGAATGTAATTACATTACATTCATAAATTGTGCGCGCAAGGCTCGCCTAGTTTTTCGTCTCGACACTCGTCTCCTCTTTGAGAGATACGTTCCCATGCGATTCTTCAGACTCACATTTAAGTGTTTCGTGGATTGTTTTTGAGGGTGCTGTCTAATACGGTGTTTTTTCTTTTATGAGCGTTTTCTAGTTTTCTTTGAGATTATTTCATAACGGAATTTTACAATCCTACCAATATCCCAGTTGCCAATTTCGCCAACAAATCTGACTGCCTGCTCATCGTTGAGCAACTGACACTGCAAAGCGATTATTGAAAAAGAAATTCTACTACTACTGACTTGTATCCCTTTCAGGGACCTGAAAGGACCAGATCCTATAAATAAATAGGGTGATAATTAAACTTATTCCCTACTTCTCAGTGTTATCTGGACGTTGAGGGTATTTTGTTTACAAGTGTATAATTGGAATGGAGAAATCCTCTTTCAACACTGACTGCTGTGCTGTGAACGTGGTCCTAGGGGAAGAGAAGAAGGGTCACCTCATCCCTAATGGAAATGGACATCAAGGCGTAAATGGAACTGTTATTGGTAGCGCCGGCGCGGCCGGTGCTGGGGCTGCACCTGGAACGGTGTCCACAGCGGGCAAAGGGGGATACCCCGAAAGAGAGACTTGGACCAGACAGATGGATTTCATCATGTCCTGCGTGGGGTTTGCAGTGGGACTGGGAAACGTTTGGCGTTTTCCTTACCTCTGTTACAAAAACGGAGGAGGTGAGTTGTTTCATCTAAGCAGCAGCAAGTCTATGACGTATTATCCCGTCCCATCTCATAGTAGCCTACACCATGTATCACATCCCATCATATAGTTCAGTCATGTAACATTACTCCCTAGATAACGCACTAGAGACGATGGGACGTCAGCTGACGTGTCATTCATTCTACGCACTAGCTGAAACATCAGGCGTTTTTAATTTGTATGCCCACTGCGTCCGTCAGTGGGGTACCTCTGCAAGATGGAGAACGACGTCAGCACATCATTACCGCGACATCACATGTCTGCCTATTGATGGCAAATCTTGGGGTTTATCCAGCGCTTTTGTTTGGGGGGGGGCTGTACCTAGGTTGTTACGATTAAGTGTATGTCTCTCCTCTGAAAACTGTGATATATTGCGTTATATGACCTTAGCGTCTTGCGTCACTGTAAGACAGACTTGCAAGGTGCGTAATGTCCAGATATGTTGCCGTATTTTTGCCTAAATCTTTTGACCATGAAAATTACAGAAGCCAAAAAAGAAAATCGAGAAGCTCGTCTAAAGGTTTACCACTGGTACATTTAATGTTCAAAGTTGACAGGGTGTCCTGACTTTCTACTCCTATCTTTAGACAGGCTCCTCCTGTGAATCGTCATTTAAATGCTGCACCCAAGGGCTGCATCTGAGTCATATATGCAGGACTTTGAGAAAGAGCTTTGTTGTATTTCTTTCCTGAATGGAGAATGCCTGTCCCCGTGTCTCCAATTGGACTGTGTCCAGAGTTTACTTAGGCTAAGTAATTGATTTACATAAGAGCCCCATAAAAAGGCCAGTGATTGCAGTCATGATGTACACCTTTAATTAAACCCATCTCAGTTGATCCAACTAGTATTACTGTAATTCAGTGGTATCGCTAACCAAAGGGCTGTTTCTGCTAAACAGATCCCTCTGTTCATAACCAAAAACAGCTCAGCTCAGCTCAGGCTATACGGAGAAACCATGATGATATTTTGGTATTATGGAGGCACTGAAAACTCTCTTGACTTCTCTCACAAATACACAGATTCACTTATGTAACACAAGATAATATTTCAGCAAAGCAGTTAGGTTACTTGCGCTCCTGCACATCCATTCCTGTGAGTTCTTCTGATTGAGGTTCAAAAAAAGAATAAATTCTGGAAATGACTGACAGAACTGTAATGTAATGTTTCAGGCGGAGACTGTACACATGTCTTCAACAATGCAACAGTATGAGTTGTTTTTCATCTGATACTGTTAAAAGTGATACAGACAAAACATTTTGATGGTGCTAGTCATAGTGCTATTAGCTCCTTAAGAAAAAAAGAAGACATAAAATATTTGAATGTTTTTAAGTTCCAAATGTAAACATGCCTCAGCAGATATACCAGACTTACTAATAGCATATACAAGTAATATAGTTATTGATATACTGGAAAAAAATAATCTCTCATACACAGTCACACACACACACAGCCACATGTGTGTTCAAAGGTGTGTCTGTGTCTGTGTGTGTGCGTGTGTGTACATGTGCGCATGTTTGTGTGTGTGTGTGAAGAACCATAGTAATCTTGATTCTCAGACTTTCTATACGTGTCTGAAAGTGTAGAGGAAATTGATATAGTTTCACGTCTGCATCTAATGTTTTTTCCTTATGATTTGATTATGTACGTCAACAGATGTATTTGGGATGAGGTATTTCTATTAGGCGCCATCTATCATTCATCCAAACAAATGTAACTCCATATAAACACCAAAGGTTTCTCTGGATGTCCAATTATTCAGGGCAATGTTTTCAATTGAAATTTGACTTGACTGTTTTAACAGCATGAGCCTTCTTGCCAGTTAATAATTGGTAACTGATTTTATGTTTTTGTACTGTGTGTGTGTGTGTGTGTGTGTGCATGTCTTTGTGTATGGTGTGTGTGGTTTTGGTGTTTGTATGTGTGTGTGTGTGTGTGTGTGTGTGAGTGAGTGTGTGTGCTTTTCTGTGTGTCCGTGTGTATGAGAGAGAGAGAGGGAGCCAAGAGAGGGTATCTATTTTAACAAGTAACTGTTTGGATGAAATCCATTTATTCTTGGTGATGGTAAGGACAGCCCCAGTGAAAAGGGCAGTGAGGACCTGCTGGTGGGAAATGTCCAAGGGGAGCATCAGTTCTGCAAAAACAATGCTTAATTCAGGCCAGAGCTGCCAGAGAGAGAAAGACTAGAGGGTTGATGAGTGGAGGGAGATGTCTCTTGCCTTGTCTCAGTTCTCCTCTCCAAATACTTGCTTTACCCCTGGCTGGGAGCTCTAAGGTAACGCCATGATGTTTTTGCTGTCCAGGTTACCAGACTCAGAGTGTGTCCTTTTCAAATTGTGCGCATACCAAAGGAGGCTACCAAGAGGCTCTTGCCAAATCAAATCAAGCTGCCCCAAACTGCAAAGATGCCCTTCAGACACAAGTTACTGTACCAAGCACCAAGAATAAGTGTCTGTCCTTCTCTGTAAATTGGCTTTGCAGGGTAATGAGAACACTTGCACAACAGCGTCTTTCATTTATTCACTTTGATTCATTTGGTGAATTTTTTTTTTGTTTGTTTAGGCTTTCTGATCTTATAGTGTTTCCAGTCAACCTATAATAATTTCAAAGGGGCAATTAAGCTACAGTTTGTTGATATGAACAAGCATTTGAAAAAATCTCAGACCAGTCAGCAGTTTGCCTTTTTCATAGTGCATTTTGTATGAACGCATACATTTTGAATGACTCCTTCCATCTCATTAATAATTCCTGGGATGCTGTTTGTATGCACTACAGTAGGATGCCTTTTAATTGGCACGTGGTGCTCAGCTCTCTCACACGTTTTGCACACACACTTGGAGATTTTCAGACCGGAAGATTATAAAGGTGAGAATAGGGGTCTTTGCTGTAAGGGCCAGGGGTCGAATCAGGCTCTGAGGAGTACAGCTGTGGTCTTGCTTTTAAAGGACCACTAATATACAGACAGGTCTTGTTTAAGGACTAGTTTTCTTAGATTTTTCATTTCAGCAACATGACAAATTCTGGTCTTGTCCTACTAGTTATTTCTGTTCAGCATTTTAATTTCATTAAGCTGACAGTGATACTAATGTTTATGATGGCATCTCACTCACAGGGTCATTCTAAAAAGCAAGTCAGAGGGCTCCACAATATCAGTTTATCCATCTTATCAATGTCCTTTGGTACAACCTATGCAAGGACATCGCCAACTAGGGCTATCTGTATCAGCAGCAGTCCAAAAAAAAGACATTGGCACTGTCACGTGCATGAGGGAGCAGAATGACCTTCTCTCTGTCTCACCATTCTTGCATTGTGTTAATAGGAAGTCTTCTAAGGGACGCATTCTCGGAACCTTTGAACTTTGAATAAGTTGTGGTTGGTTGTGACATTGTGGATTTTTCTGTCTTCCTCAGTGGAGTAAGGAAGTTTGTGTGTGCATGTATTTGCCCTTGTGTGTGTGTGTGTGTTTGTGTGTGTGTTTGTGACAGAGAGAATGGCAGAGAGAGAGACATGCAGAGAGAGAGAATGAGAAAGACAGACAGAGGTGAATGAAGTGCAGTGGTGTATTTGTTGGTGGCTGCGGCTGCGGTGTGTGGACTGCGCATGCCTCCTGAAAAGCAGCAGCAGCAGGTAGCAGTAGTGCGTAGCGTCCGCCAGCCAAGAGATTTATAGGGTCTGCAGCGAGCCCTCTGCTCGTCCTTGGCTGCGGCCCACGGAGGTCCTCTCAGCTGCGTGCACTCAGTGCACCATGCGTCCGTGCCGGCATGCACATTAAACAGCTATGTCATTCCCCAGTTATGCCATCTGGGATTATTTTGCATATCTAGAGTCAAAAGCTGATCTCTGTCCACCCCTCCCCACTTCCCTTCCCTTCGCCACTCTCCCGCCGTTGAGAGTGGAATGAAATGGCTTTCCTCTTATATACTTAAAGTCCAGTGGAATCTGTTCGGTTATTGAAGAATTGGGATTAAGGAGAGCTGTTTGCATACCATGCCGTTTGAATGCTGATTTATTTCATTTAGGTCTTTGATTGGATTATAAAGCTGATGGTCAAAATCATGTGTTTTTCATGGCCTCAACTCCAGAGTTAAAAACTGTATGCCTCTGGCATTGTTGTGGTAGCCATCGCTACCCAAATTCGAGCCACTAATTGCTGTGAATCTCTGTGGCCCCTGGTTGTATGATGCGTGAGTGAAGAGGAGCACGGCGAAGACCTGGGCTGCTCTGATGCGGAGGGTGGCGGCGTGAGAAGTAAGGCCAGCACACTAGGTTGTAGTGCGAATACGGCAGAGTTTATTTGGCTCCCTGCCCTGACTGGCATCAGCTCCTCGCCCCACGTGGACAAGCGATTAAGAAGAGTGTCTGTTAATCTTTTAATCCCCCTTTTCTGACTGGAACCCAGGAGTGCTTTAGGGTTCAGGCAGGGAATGGTGCAACCCAATCTCTGCCCCATGAACTGCTCAGCGGGCCTCGGGTCACATAACCGTCACCACCATCACCAGGATAGGAAAAAGTGTTTTACTATCATTTCACAACGTAATAGAGGCCATTTGTTATAGAAAAGTAGGGCATATACTGTTGGAAGGGTACCGCCTCACGTGGAGGTCAGAGTCATAATTTTCTTGCACGCGTGTGGCTGAGATCCTCCCTTGCTATTGTTTGGCTTAGGTGTAATGTCCTCACTGCCGCTCTTTGCCCACAGGGTTTTATCGATGTTTGCCGTGGATATGAGGTTAACAGTCTGGCCAAGGAGAGTCAATAAGTGCAGGAAGCCACGAGTTCGTCTGAGCGTCGGTAGAGATGGATATCCTAGCCTCTGACGCTGCTCCATCAGTCAGGGAGTGAGTCTATGGAGCTTACTACAACCCCCAACAGATTGGCCGCTGCATGATTTAAACCCTCAAGGTGGCTGTCACTTTGCGTTATTAAAGTGTGTTGACGGCACGGCCAGTAATCTCATGCCATGGACTGAACCCACTGATCTGAATAACACTAAAATAACCAGGGAATGTATAATTGGTTTGGCTTAATCCATCATAAGACGTTTAAAATTAGCTTTATATGCGCAGGCTGTAGCAGAATTTCATTTGCACGCGTGCAGTGATTTAAGGAAATGCCCAATATTCGTAATCTCAAAAATGCGTGTTTGTTTACAGCTATGATTTGGTGGGAGGTGGGCAGAGACATCATTGGCTGTTTCAGTTGTGTGATATGTCTCTGAGCCAGAGATCTAGTCCCACCAAGCTGCCAATAGTAAGATGCAAACCAATCTTTTTCCTCTGTATACGATTGCATTTGTTGACGGGGTGGTGAGGGGGGCATATCCATGTGTTGCCTGTGTGGAGGAGAGGAAAGGGTGGGGAGGGGAGAGGAGAGGAGGGGTATTTATAGCATCATATCCACACCAAAATGTCACAGCTTGCAAAGCTTTGCGGTTTTCCATCTCTTTCACTTTCTCTTCCTCTCTCTCTGTGTCTTACTAGCAAAGCGGTTAAAAAAAAGAGGCCTCGTGATTGTCTGAGAGGATGATGCAGCTGGTCTAAAGGAGCTCAGGTGCTCTTGCCGAGTTGCAGCTTCTGCCCAGTGGCGGCAGCATCAGCAGCGAGCAACAGCAGTCACTGCCCATCTAACGTTATCCCCCCCAAAGGCCAGGAGAGCTCTAGACAGTTACTTAGCACGTCGAGAATAGAAGGCTTAGCACTCTCTCTCCCCCTCTCTCGCTCTCTCTACTACAGTATGCCTGAATGGACCAGCTATTCCTGAACGGCTCAGAATTCAGTGCAACACCATCGATAATTGCTGAGCTAATTAGCTATAAGTAAATGGAGAGGTCGGTTGGATAGACTGTCATTCAGCAAAGACCCTGTCTGAGATACTGTCTGACCTAGCGTTACTTAGTCTAGTGTTCGTGCAATTATTTAAAGATGGCCATCTTAAATATGCAGTCATTTTCATGTGTGTCACGTGTCTCCTGCTGCGGACGGCACCATCTGCGAAAAGACGCTGGGTGGCGTGGGGTTGGTTGAGCAATGGCAGTGTGCCGGAGTGTGCTGAAGAGCGGGAAGAGCTTCATTGCCGGCTCTGTCGAATCGCAGCATCACGGGTTTCAGCTCAGGTAGTCAGGTGCTCGCCTCCACTGATATGCTTTACCTCCCCCCACCCCCCAGGGTGAAGTCACGACGCCGTGCGCAGTCTTCACCATCGACAGAGTATGTGCGTACGCGACAGCACATGTGTATGTGTCTGTGTGTGCGTGAGTCACCCGCGCGCCGACGGTGCTTCTCATTTCCGCCTCTTAGTATGTGAGCTGGCAGTCCACGCTCATTCATCATCCAGCAGCCATTTCCATAGCTTGCTCTTTGTTTTTAAATCAGCCACCATCTCCTCCTGTCCCCTCTCAAAGCCCACGGCTACATATTTTACAGACTCTCGTGCAACAAATGCAGAGGTCGAGGTGCCATAATGCTTCTAGTCATGGCAGCGCTTGTTTGTGCAACACTGAATTGAATCTGTAGAGCACATTGTATACAGACCCCCCTGCTGCCCAGCTCCTTTTGTGTGCAGTTTATCAAAAGGCTTCTATCCCAGTGTTGGTCTCCTCATCCTAAACAGTAGCTTATGTGCTGTGAAAAGGAGTTCAGGGAAAGCTATTCATTCACCCAGTTCGCATTCCTTGAGTTGAACTACTTTTTTTCAAAGGGGCCGCCATCTCCTTAGTCACAGTATAGTTGTGTTGAGTTAATATGCAGCCATGTGCCAGTGCTCCTGATATGTTCACTGCCTCACTACCTGTGTAGTACAGTGATTATGTCCTTGAGTTCATTCCGTCACTGCCCATTCAACCCCACTCCACAAACAAAAGAATGTTACTTCAAGTGCCTTCATGCATCCATTTTTAATTCTGCCAGCGAGCCTTTGGCTGTTCCTGCTAGCCTGTGGAGCCCAACGTTATGCAACGGATGGCGCTTTGAATAACTGGCTCTCGGCAGTCTCCCACTAGTTTACACAGTCAGTCCATGAGCTGGCCTATGGGCTCAGGGGAAGGAGGGGGAGTCTTACTATTGCGGAGGGAGGGGGTGGAGGGTTGCTGTCGTCATCTGGACCCTTCAATGAGTGCGTGTGGTGCATTGTACAATGGGTAATCTGCATTAAGAGTCTTGCTGCTAACACAGCCAGTGACCCTGCTCCCACCCTCCTCTCATTGGCCACCCACATTCCAGGCTCTGCACCCTCACTGGAGCCCACAGGCTGCAGGAGCTGTCTGTCAAAGACAGGGGGCTGAGGCCTCATTGTGGCTTGACGTGCATTCACAGCCCAGCATGAAGGATGCTGGCTAATGCAGCAAATGACATTACATGGAGATTGTTCGGCTGATTGAGTAACTCCAGAGGGGGCTCTCAGTGACTAGCCTGTGACATGCGGACTGTCCCTCTCTCGCTCCCCCTCTCTTTCTCTCCCTCTCCATAGCTCACACATTCTCACTCCCAATTACTTCCGAAGCACGTCGCCTCATCCCTCTAAATAAATTCTGTACACCTCTTCTAGCCCAGAGCACACATAAAAGATACTGATGCTTATAAATGATACATAAATTCTTAAAAGTCTCATAAGCAAAGTGTCTTAATGAAATCCTCTTTCTCTCTCTCTGCCTCTCATGCTCTCTCAACCTCTCTTTGTCTCTCTCTCTCTCTCTTTCTGTCGCTGTCTCTTTGTGTTTGTCTGTCCCTCAGGAGTGTTCCTCATCCCCTATGTACTCTTCATATTTCTGGGGGGTATTCCCATCTTCTTCCTGGAGATTGCTCTGGGTCAATTCATGAAAGCCGGAAGTATTAATGTATGGAACATTGCACCACTGTTCAAAGGTATCTGTTTCTCTCTCTTGCTCTGTCTACCCCCCCTCCACCTCTCTCTTTTTTTCTCTCTCCTCAAAGAAAACAAATGCATATTCCAGAACACCTTGTATGCCAAGAAATCCAGCAGTTTTAGCACATACAAACCTCCATCAGATCATGTGCTCTTATATAATTCAGTTACATCAGACAGGTGTCCACTCAATATGTGGTCCATACCTACTTGTGTGCAATCAGCTCTTCTCTGTTTCCATAAATCAGCAGTGTAAAAGGCAGCCGTGTCATTTAGGCATGAAAAATCAGCTGCTCATGCTGGTAATTTATCGCGTGAACAGAAGGAGCATCATCTGTATGAGTGTGCATAAAGCCTATTGTTGGCTGCTGTGCTATAAATACATTTCCTCTAAAGCCATTTTTGCCCTTCATAGCAGACTAGCCATTGTGATGCTCAGAGCAGAAATATACTATAATATAAAAATACTTCAGCTCAGGGCACATAATAAGTCGTTTTTTTAGGGCCCATCACAGACAGCTTACTAGTCAAGACACAAGGCCTGGAATGACTCACAATCTTTCTTGCAAACTTTTTGGTGTGTACTTTACACTATCACCATTCCTCACTTGTGTCCTTCAGGACTGGGCTACGCATCCATGGTGATTGTGTTCTTCTGCAACACATACTACATCATGGTCCTGGCATGGGGTTTCTACTACTTCATCAAGTCCTTCAGTGGCACCCTGCCGTGGTCCACGTGTGACAACCCCTGGAACACGGAGAACTGCATTGAGATCTTCCGCCATGATGACTGCAAGAACGGAACCATCGGCAACTCCACCTTCGGCAACCTGACGTGCGAGGATCTAGCAGAGGGGCGTTCTCCCATCATTGAATTTTGGGAGTGAGTGTGTCTGTTGTTTCCTGTCTTGGAGTGGTCTTAATGTTGTTTTTTGCAACCGTCTGCAAGAGCTTTGCAGAGTGCAACAGGCATAACTGCAAAGAATGTTACATTTCCAGTCTATATTGTACTTACGTAAGACTACTCAGTACAGTATGCTAGAACAGTATTCTTTCATTTGCTCTGATTTAGCTTTTAATTGCCCCGGAACACTTTAAAGGTCGTCTACTTCTGCCTGATCATATGACTCTGAGTAATGTGCTTAGCGCAGCATTTGCTCTCCTGCTCCTTTGAGACTGGTTTGAGATATGAATATGTGTTGGTGAAGGTCAGATCCATGTCCACACACAAACACGCACACACACACAAACACACAAACACATGTACACACACACACACACACACACACACACACACACACACACAGAGGGCATGGGTGTGTCCTTTACAACCTGTAATGTAATGTGTCATCAAATTACAGTAGCATAGAGGTCAGGAGTAGCATTCTGTGGTGCAGAAAGAGCTTCCTGCTCCTTTTGTCAAGGGAGGCCTGAATGAGCAGATTGTTCTGGAATGAATGGAAGCCTGTCCATGGTCACAGGTCCTGAGTCTAATCTCTCTCTCTCTCTTTTTCTCTGTCTCTGTGTTCCTCTCCGATGACCCCCACCCACTCCACCCCACTCTAAGGAACAAGGTGCTGAATATCTCAGATGGCCTGGACGAGCCCGGGCGCATAAACTGGGAGCTGTTGCTGTGTCTGATGGCCGTGTGGGTTATGGTGTACTTCTGCGTGTGGAAGGGGGTGAAGTCGACTGGGAAGGTAAACTTCACCACTATACCCCTGTCACTTTCTCTCTCTCTCTCTCTCTCTCTCTCTCTCACACACACACACACACACACACACGCTTATATATATGCATGCATGACACCACCATCCCTCTTTCTTGCCCTCTGTCCTCAACCCCCACAACATGCACACACACTCACAGTGAAAGTAAGTGGAAATTTGAGCAAAACACACTATTCCACCCTAGCTTGAGCTTGTAGGAGGCTGTGTCCACAAATGAAACATTCCACCAAGGTGTGGATTTTGGATAACAATGTTGCAGCATAGCCTTCTCTCTGGTTCCCCTGGTAAATAGTATTCAGAACTCGCTAAGATATTGGAATCTTCTTATATGACAATCTTGTCTGGTGCATTCCATTGGAAGGGGACGTTTGGCAGTGCTATTGGTTGGTTTTAACCAAATCTTTCACTGATCAACTTCAGCCTGGCTCTGCTTTCTAAGAGACGTTGACCAAACCATTACTCCCTCTCTCTCTTCAAAGCATCTATTTTTATGCAACTATTTAGTGTGCCTGCACAGCCACCTCTGCCAACAATTTTCACTCTCAAACGCACACACCTGCATCCTCTTTTTCCCTTTGATACTTTCCTTGCACCAACACGCACACACACACACACACACACACACACACACACACACACACACACACATGCTAGAGTTGAGGCAGAGAAAAGCTGATGGTCTATGTCTTGATCACAGATAAAAGCAGACCACGAAGATCTCAGCTTGAAGCCACAGAAGCTGCCTTCTTGGCTTAGTTCTCTCTTATGTAACAGTGATCCCAGCTTTCACACACACACACACAAACACACTCCCTCCTTCCCTCTCTCTCTCATCCTGGGAACAATCAGTGCCAGCATCTTTGCAGAGGTCAGGCCTGTAGGTAGCATCTACGTCAGTGAGTTAAATAGGCTCTTATTCTATCAGATTGTCCTGATTCGAAAGGAAAGACGAAAAATAAAATGGCTACCATTTCAAGTTTTGTACACAAAAACATTTTTATTTGTTATATGTACCAAACACACATCTTCCCTCCTGCCTCTAGTATGTTAACAACTTTAAAGCCTCAGTTTAGTCTCTTGTGTTGGTATAATTCTACCCCTGCACAAAGTTAAGTCAATTTGCTGTTTGTGATGCCCACTCAGTGTAGAAACTTTAGCAGGCATGTGGAGGGGCAGAGTGCAGCCTGTACACGTAAAGCCCCAGTGTTTGAATGAGGTCCCATCAGTCAGGCGTCAGGTGTTATCAGCTGGGCAGCAAATGGCTGTGCAGCTGGTCATTCTCATCTCAGCTGTCAGTTAGCGCTTATAATCCTCCAGCAACAGACTCTCCCTCTCTCTCTCTGTATCTCTCTCTCTTTCTTTTTCTTGCTCCGTCTCTCTTTCTCTCTCTTTCCCTTTCTCTCTCTCTCTCTGCCCTCATTTGTTTCTCATAAGTGAATGAGAATGCAACGTAACTGTTTTTTTTTTTAACCTTGAGTCACATAGCTCCACCCTCTTTCGCTGTTGTTTGCCACAGCACAACAGTTGAGGCAGTGAGTAGCCATGGCAACATCATTTGCTGAGGGGCGGGTGTGTGTGTGTGTGTGGGGGGGGTGGCTATGAAATATTACAAATTGCCCTGTGACAGCGTTGGCTTGTGATTGGTGGGCTGAGGTGGATTGTCTGCAGTGAGACGTGACCAGGCTGTCTTGCTGATGGCCACTACCGTCTTCTGGGCTCAAGAGGCGGGGCCACATGAAACCCTCTTGCAAAAAATTACTCCACTGATCTTGCCACTGCCAGTCCACTCATTCAGCCTCGTGTCAGTCTGTCATGCATTCTGGGTTCGTCTGTGCTAGGGAGTATTGTGTTTCTTTGATGAGATTTGTTCAACTCTGCCATCAGCCAATTATTGCTGTTGCAATACAGGCAAAATCATCATGCAAAAAATCTCAAGTAAATTCCTAAATGCAGAAGTTTTGGATGATAAGTAATTTTGTAGTTTTTACTAACCATAAATAGGTTTAGCTTTTAATTGCACTGGAACACTTTGAAGGTTGTTTACTTTTGTCATGTAACTCTCAGTAATGTGCATAGTGCGGTATAGGTAGCATAGGTAAGTGTCCAGTTTAACAGCCCATTATCAGCACATTTTGTTAAGCCCTGAGTGCAGACCTTTTACAACACCTTTTGCTTTGTTACTGCTAGCACAGCCTTCCTTGAGTGCTCTTTCTGGAAAAATCTAAAGCATAGATGTGGGTACGTGTTCAAATGCTTTTAAGGACATTGCTGTTTGCAGCCAGACAGAACCACTTTCGTATCCCGTTGAGATTTTTTTCTTTTTTAGGGCTGCATTAACGCACATGTAATATGCCATAACCATTAGCTGCCTGCAAGGGAGGTCTTTTTCAAAGTCAGACGGACACCCCCCCCCCCCCCCCCCCCGTCTGTCTCTCTCAATGTCTCTCTCTCCCTGTCTTGCTCACTTGCTCTCTCTCACAGCTTGGCCCCATTCTCTCTCCTCCTGTACAACGTGGAGCCGAGACAGAGATAATCTCATTTCCATTGGTTCATTGTTCTGACTCCCCTGTGTCTGCGCTGTTGAGTCCATGTCAGTGTGCATTTTGATGCCATGCAGCCTGTTCTCTTCTGAGTTCCACCACAGCTCTCCTCATTCTCTCCCAGTTCTAGAACAGTGTGGCAGAACACCAAGTGATCGGAAGGAGATTGATGGGACAATAGTCCACTTTTTTCCTGGGCTCCTTTTAAAAGTCCGCTCTGTCTCAAATGCCAAATTTTGCCTCTCAAGGGCAAAACGCCCTCTGCCACAGCCCAGAAAACAAGAAGACTCCTGACCGCGAGCACAAAGTGGAGTCTGTGAATGGCAATGATATTGGGTTCTGTGTTTTTCCATAGAAAAAGGGCTTGGCATAAGGCAGTTGTCCTAGTTTCAGATACATGTTGAGAACAAATGGCTCAGCAGTCTGCTGAAGGTGTGGTCAATGAAAGAGATGGCTATTTAGGGGTGTCTTAAGAGGCACAGTTCAAGGTTTGTGTTGTTTGATGTTTGCCGGTTAGTAGATAAAATGCTTCCACTTAGCCTTATCTTGGATCCTGGATTACTATCTCTGGCGATAGGAGTTAGTGATGACTTTTTTAGTCATATAACAAGCCTTCTTAGCAAGTTGTCCAAATGTTGATGTGCAGTGAGTTGTATTTCTAATGAATTTCATAATTTGTTCTCCTTATTTCGTTATGTCATGTCTGACAACTACTACAAAGAAGTGCTTAAAGAGGACGACAGCTTTTCTTACTGACTTGGAAGTTTGGTTGATATATTAATTATGAAGCTCTATTCAATTTAGTAAGAATAAATATTTTCTTATTCACACATACTTTGAGTGAATGTGATCAGCAGTGATGTATGATATGAGTGTATATATGAGTTGGCTATTTATTTTTTTTTGTTCTTGTGTTTGTCTCCTTCAGATTGTGTATTTCACTGCAACGTTCCCCTATGTCGTACTGATTATCCTGCTGGTACGAGGGGTGACTCTGCCCGGCGCCTATGATGGGATCATGTACTACCTTAAGCCTAACTGGTCTAAACTCGCAGAGCCACAGGTATGTTCATTACAGAGCCCCCAAAACAATCTGTTCCTGTAAATACAGCATCATCCATCCCCCCATTAAGTTCTCGCTTGACTGAAGCGGACGACTGCTGTTTTAATTAAAGAATATTAAAACACTATTATCATAATTCCTCCCTTAAGGCCATAAAAGTATCGTAATATTCTCCATGTGTGTTGGCTGAAATAAAACTACAACAATGCTTGCAGTTCAGTGTTTCTCATTCAGTGCTCCAGAGAGAGGTTTAACTGCAGAGCATCCTGAAGGAAAAGCAATTGTCTTTGTTGTTGCATTCTTTGGTTGTCCAATTTCGGTGCAGCTTGAGGTTGTGATCTGAGCACAACCTTCCTCTGATTACTGATTGCTTCTCTGTCTTTGCCAGGTCTGGATTGATGCTGGCACACAGATATTTTTCTCCTATGCCATTGGCCTGGGAGCTCTCACAGCTCTTGGCAGCTACAACAGATTCAACAACGACTGCTATAAGTGAGTCAAAGTTGCAATCCAAAATGTACCAGTTTGGCAGGTTTTGGAATCTGTGACTGCATTCACTACGGGCAAGCAGTTTGATGAAAAATAAGCACTGTAACTTGCCAACCATTAACTATGGTTATACTTTGGCCATGAACTTAACTGCATACATGGGAATGCATTTCATTTTTCATCCTTCTGTCTTATTGTGATTTATTATAAGTAATGTATGGATGTTGTAGGGATGTCAGATTATGAAATGCCAAACTAAGTACACAACCAGAAAGTTTTTTTTTTCATTTTTGTGTGAACTCTGAGCGCTGAGAGCAAATCTGACACATTTGATTTGTCTTGGTACGCAGGGATGCGTTTGTTCTGGCTCTGATTAACAGCGGCACAAGCTTCTTCGCCGGCTTCGTGGTCTTCTCCATCCTGGGCTTCATGGCCTCTGAACAAGGAGTGGACATCTCTAAAGTGGCTGAATCAGGTAGATTCCTGCTCACACACACACATCTCTCAACTAACCTAAGTATATATGTTGGCCCTGTGTTATCGTAGTTTGACAGATTTATTGTTAGCACATGTAATGTTTGCCTGATCTGATGTTATGTGCTTGCTGTATTGTATATTGATGGCCTGTTACTGAAAAATGCTTTTCTTGCCATGTGAGTCATTGACTGTTATAAGTGATTTGAAAACAGCAGCAGTCATTTCCGTGTGCCACAAGGATGTTTTTGGATATATCTAATGAATAATTTAGCTTTAAATCCAGTTCTTTCCTGTTCACATAACTGACTCCTAATTTATGCCTGTGTTGAGCTGTTTATATTATTTATGCTATTTCTTTTTTGATACAAGAAAGTAAGAAATATGATGTTGCAAAGAACCTGCACATGTGACATACAGGAAAATGAATGTTTTATCATGCTATGGGTGTATTTCTGTAGCTTTCTATTGGATGCTAAAATAATATCCAGTTTTTCTTTAATGAGCAATCAGGCTAAAATATTTTTGTTTGTTTGTTTGAATGTGGGTGAGTGTGTGTAAACAGGTTGATGCATATATTAGATAATAATGATGAAAGGTTGGATAAAGAATGTGAAGTGTTCGTGTGTGTGTGCGTATATATGTGTATGACTGCATTTATGTAAATGTTTGTGATTGAATGAGTGAGGAGTGGGTGCACTGTGTGTGTGAATGTAAATGTATTTGTGAATGTGTGTGTCTTTGTATGAAGGGGTGAATTGTGAATATGTCAAATGAGTTTCACAGACCTGCAGTGACAAAAAGATATAGTGGAACATGCTATAATAGATCACAGATATGCTCATATTTGAAATTTGATTAGTGAGAACAGGAGTAAACTGAGGAGGAAAGCTGTCAGAGAGTTAGCTTTCTGTATTAGCCGAGTTGTCACAACATATTGTGTGAAACTGATTAAAATAACATTACTAGGTATAACTTCAGACTACATCAGCCCATGTTATCTTAGAGATATTCTAACTAATGATGGTTCTACTTACACTCTGAAACAATGGCATGCTACTTACCAAAGGCATGATATTCTGGAATGTTAGCACTAGCTATTAAGCATAATTTATTATACATCTTACATGTCGGGGTAGAAAGTCCGCATTATGGGATATTTTATACTTTCATTTTATATTTCCAACGTACTTAACATATTTATTTTCTTTACTTGATGACTCTGACACCATCCTGAATTGGAAATTAGGATATACTTGTATTCCTAGTCATTTTAATGCAGTTGTCCAAATAATATAATAACGTTACAGATCTTCTGTAAAAGGGATAGTTTACCCCTTTGAACATTCGAATCATTTACTTACTCTCATGAAGTAGGAACGAGTAGTTTTTTGTTTTTGCCATGAAAAGGAAAAGGGGTAAACGGGGAGAATTTCCTTGTGATTACACTTTGATTGGACTGAACAATTGACTGGTACACAGCCTCCACAAACAAAAAACAATTAAATTGCTGTGGAAGTACTTGCAGGTACTAAATTGGAATCAGTTAGCATTCCTACAGATGGCCATTTGTAGTCATTTGAAGGCTTTCTTTTCTTTCCAAATCACTTAGATTTCCTTTTCCCTTCCACAGTAAAAACAACTGAAATAGGTACTTGTATCCACAAGCATAGGTAAACTATCTCTTTAAAATACCAACAGTTGAGGCCATGTGTGCTTTAATGTTAGTGACTACTTCAAGATGCATTCATGTTAGTGACTACTTCAAGATACATTCATGACTGCTTCACAAATATTGCATTGTCAGTGTATATGCAAATGCCCGTATTCCAGATATAGTTCACTGTTCTCACACAAAGAGACAATAACTTTTTTTTTAAGTTCTCAAAAATAGTTACTGCACATGTTCAATGTATTATCATCAATAATATATCATTAAGTTTGTAAAAATGTACATGGAAAGCATTCAGAACCTAACAAATTTGATGTGAGGTCATCACAGAGCCACAGAGGAGTCTATTTGCTCAATGGTGGTGTAACTGTAAAAAATTACTTCATTTAAGGGGGTTTCAGCTTATGCCATTGACTTAGGTAGACCATAGCCACGGAAAACATACCACACAAACATACAAACAATAAAAAACACTCTCACTTTTTTCATTCTCAGCTATTTTTATGCTGTTTAAAAGTTGTCAGAGCCGTGCAGTTTATTTATGGCCATGCAGTTGTGGCATCTTGGAAATAATGCCATTGTGTAATAATAATAACAGCAAGTAGAACTGGGTGCTAATCATGAGGATCTGTGGGTCAGTCCTGGGGGTGAGGGATGAACTGCAATTTGTGTGCTGCCTGGCCATCAGCACAAAGCTCCCTTTAAGCTCAGTCAAAAGCCGCATACTGTAGGCTACACTTTTTGCTGTTTGCTATCCACTGAGGAGCATAACAGACTCATCACATTCCAAACTGCATGGGATTGCATTAAACTGGACTATCATCAAACTGGTTGATTAAACCTAAAACCATGGGTTTGGTGTGTTTTTACTATAGTGCTATTGCATAAATGTTCAACTAGATGTGTTTATGGCATTAAATCCCTCATTTTGACCAGCCCCTAAAGCCTGTTTCTTCAGGCCCAAAGTGAAAGTGAAAGAGAAACTCTGTGCAATGCCATGGAGAAGAGACAGCAGTCATTCTTATGACTATCTGTGTTAAAGAGCACCAGGGGTGATCTCTGAGCACTGGAACCCTTTTTGACATGGAATTACCAGGTTTTATGTTTCAGACGTCAGATGTTTCAATTCAACATTCACTGCACAATCTTTCGATGTTTATTTGGAGAACAAAAAAACAACCTGAACGTATCACACGCTTTCTATGTTGTCCTGTATGTTGCATACACACACTCACAGCATTTCAAACAGGCCTTTTAAATACCCCATGCCTTGAACCAAAAATCAAAGGCTTGTGGTTTTGGCGGAGATCACTGGTGTCTTTTTGGCGTTTTTGAAATTCTCTTCCACGTTCCTCCCGTGCCCCCTGCATGACTGATGTCTACTGCTGTGAAATCAGTCTGTATGGTGATGAGATGGCATTTCACCTTGCAGCAGTAGACTAAATCCAAAGCACCAGCTTGTTAAGGCTAAGCAAGGAACAGCATGCACCCTGGCACAGACAGGCCTCACACGCGTAATGACCTGCTAAGGTCACTGAGTTCCTTCTGATATCCTGAACAGGGTGGGTTAAGGTCACAGAGTGGCACTGGTATGAGAATATCAGATGAACATTGATTTATGAATTCTATCTCCTGGGTACAGATAGGGTGGAAGGGAAATGAAAGGGGAAATTAGGCTTTGGGACACACTTGAGGCTATTAGCGTTAGCATGCTTTGAAAAATGCATTTTATGTCTGTGTGTCTGTTGGTTGTTGGGAAAATAATGAGTGATTGTGTGTGCGTGTTTGTATGAGAACAAATCAGGTGTGTGTGGATGCGTGTGTGTGTGTGTGTGTGTGTGCGTATGTCAGTTTGTGTGCTTGACAAGAGTGTATGTAAGTGTGTTTGTACATCATGTTCTGTTCGTCTGTTTGTATCTGGATCTTTGAGGACTTTGTATGTGCACTTGTGATTCTAAGGGAAAGTTTACCAAAATTGCTCTTGTCTAAAACTGCTTTATAGATTTATACCAAACCATGGCATTTTTTTATGATCAGCCACTGTTTGGTTTGTCATGTTTAAAAGTCTTTGGAAATCCATTCAGATTCTTGCAGGCTGTTGTACACTTTTTGCCAAAGAAATCCCCCTTTTCTTGATCCTTTTAACAGGATTGTACTGTCTTCAGTCCCAGCGTCTGATATGTGATTCACGTCTACTCTATATCTCTATATATCTATATTTTTAATTTATTTAAATATTAATTTAAGGATTATTTAACCAGGAATTTTGCCTCTTGAGATGTGCACATCTCGATTTCAAGAGGGGTCCTGGAGCTGACTGCATCAGCAGGTAAACTTCTGATATCTAAATGAAAGCATACACTTTGAATTTAGTCCAGTCAAGTCCAGTCAATACAGATGACTGCTTTTCCCTGTTAGTGTGGCAGGCAAGGGGAGTACAGTAAGAAGTCCACTGACCATGTGATCCAGCCGTAGGTCCAGGTGTCCCAGTCTAACCATACTAAACCTCAGCACAGTACAAACTAATCGTCCATCCGTCAACATTATTCTTTTTAAAGACAGAGCATCTGAGATTTCCAGCTATGTGACAGATCAAATGTGCACATAATTTAAGCAAGTTTTGTAAAGACAAATGGGTAATCAGGGGGTTTGTGTTATGAAGTCAAATCTTTTATGTTCATTTGTTTCGTTTTTGATTTGTGTGTAAGCATCAGAATGACCCACTTGGCTACTGTGCTAATGGCAGCAATTACTACAGAAAATGTCTTTCCATCTATCCCACTCATCAGTCATCAAGTAAAGATAATGTTTTATTATTATCCAGTCAAATATCTATAGGTGAATGACTGCCATAAATTAAGCAGTTGCAGGGTTAATATCAAACTGACTATCACAGTTGTGCCTGTTTACTGTTGCATAGACCATCATCTTTGTCTAATTGTTAGAATTACTACAGATTAGTTATTTAGTGTTTATATTGTCTTTCAAATAAATGAATTTACATCTAATATAATTTAATAATAATAATAAAAATAAACTGTAAAAAACATAAAGACATCATGGATTATTAACTTTTACATACAACTGGCTTACAATTACACCCTAATCCTAGTTTTTTTTAAGTACACAAATCGGTAAGCTAATTGTATGAAATGACGTTTTCCATCTGTAAACCTGGTATGCTCTGTGTAACGTTACAAACCATAAGCACTCATAAAGCAGCATTTTATGGTGGGTAAAGAAGCAAAAACAAGTAAAAGGAGAGTATAAATGTATAAAATCTTTCTTAATCAGTCCTAGTGAAGAGAATAATCATAATGAGACAAAGATTTATAAGTAGGCAATGCTGTTGTGGTTTCAAAAGTTTGAAAAGGACTGTCAACCATAATGACTTAGGATTTAGCAACTTGTCACCTTTACACATGAAAATGATAGTGACATCTAAATGAACTCCTCTGTAAACATAAGATATACATTGACATACATTTTAAATGTATAATAATTAAACATATGATTGATATTGGCATAGAGAGCAACAATATTCAATAGTCAGATTAAAAGGAGGGGACACAGATGGCAATAGACATACTGCAAAATATACTGCAAATAGTCCGCATGACTAGTTGGTATTTTCCATGCACTTTGTTCGCTTTCCAAGAGAACAAATCCGGAGTTAGTTCTATTGTGAATGGAAAGTATGAGGCTGTGGATGCTGCAGATTTGTGAAAATTCCCTCAGTGACTTTTTTGTTTTATCTTACAACCTTATGTTTCCTCTGACTATCTTAAAGCAGAGATCATAAAACAGAGATCATAAAAGCATACTGGAGCTGTACGCACTGCAGCCTTACATACATAAAATCAGAGTTTCTGGGGCACAGAAGTACACGTATTTCCTTGGGTCTCAGTGGTGTGGTACTCAAAGGATTAATTTATAACTAAGCATAATTGCCTGAAGTTGTAACTGTTACTGACTTTCCAGTAAAACAGATAACCAAAATGATAAATGAGTAACCACACCACTATTGAGTTTCAATAGTGTTTGAAAGCATGACCCCCCTCCCCGCTCCAAGATAACACACAGTCCCCCAAGATATTATTTAGTATATTATGATAACATAAGTAGTAACTCAAGCTTATGCAGAGGAAAGGAGACATCTAACAACTAACCCTGCCTGACTCTTGTGTGAATGTGAGGCCAGGTCACAGGCCTCCCTAGACAAATGCATACTGCAGGCAAGAAGAGTATTGCTACAGCCATATTAGTTCCTGTCACAGACATGACACTGTCCACGCCACACTCACACACTCCCACTAGTACATCAAAACACAGGTGCACCTCTCACACTGCTCTGCTCTCTTTCTTCCTTTTGCCACCCTTGCATCCTTCTTCTATGCTATTCTTTCCCTTCTTCTCCTCTATTTTATTCTCTCATTCTCATTCTGTCATTGCTCTCTCACTGTGCCGTTTGTGTGTGGTGTGTGTGTAAGTTGGCGCGTCAGTGCTCTGTGCGTGCACGTGTGTGTGTTGTATGTTTGTGTGTGTTGGATCGCCCACGTGTGCCTGAGGTGCTGAGTCTCTCTCATCTCCTGCTTGTCCCCCTGCAGGCCCTGGCTTGGCATTCATCGCCTACCCAAAGGCCGTGTCTCTAATGCCTGTGGCGCCCGTGTGGGCAGCTCTCTTCTTCTTCATGCTGTTACTTCTGGGACTCGACAGTCAGGTCAGTTGCCTACGTGGGAGAAAAAAGAAAGTGTGTGTGTGGGAGGGGGGTTATGGGGGTGCACTTTGATGTGACGAGGTGTGATGAAGAACTGTGGAAGAAAGCGAAGGAAAGAGGGGAGAGGTTAAGAAGTCCAGAGACCAAATGACTCAAAGCGACACAAATAGGCCATTGTCGATGCATCTCTAGATTTGAAAAAAGCTCCAAGAAGTTCCATTAGTAATTCAGTTCAGAGTTGGGGTTGACATGGTAAAGGATCCATTTTGGATTGAGCTCACCCTTTTTTAGTATAAACCTTCATACCCTTTGGAAAAATAAAACCCCATTTCTTGTGACTAGCGGCGCTAACAGGAACCGTTAGAAGTCCTTCAAAACGTAACCATTAGAAGTCCTTCAAAAATGAGATGGTTTTATTTATTGAGTCCTTGGAGAAAGTTAAAAGGTTACGCAGTGATTATAGACTGTGTAACCTTTTGTTTATCTTGTTATCCCCTCAGTGATTTTGACTGTGGTATGTTGACAAAGATGAAATAAAGGATTTCCAAAAAAAAAATAACCCTTAGCAGTACCACAGAATGATTATGACCATCTCTACAGGTGTCCAGATGAGTAAAACATGTCTTGTGTCTCTTTCCCTCTACAGTTTGTTGGAGTGGAAGGTTTTGTAACTGGGATCCTTGATCTATTCCCTGGGAAGTATTACATGCGCTATCAGCGTGAGATCGCTGTGGCAATCTGCTGTTCTTTGTGCTTCATAATAGATCTCTCTATGGTTACACAGGTGAGGCTTCCATTAGAGCCTGCAACTTAAGCCATTAGCCACACAGGGCATGTCTGTGTATGTCAAAGGTGTTGATTAGAACACACCCGTGTCCATTTCAATATTTGCCACTTACGTTCATTAGTAAAGGTAAAAAATGTGGATTTTCTATGTGGTGAAGTAACCTATTATTCATGTGTGTGTGTTTGTGTAGGGAGGGATGTACGTCTTCCAGCTGTTTGATTATTACTCTGCCAGCGGTATGACCCTATTGTGGCAGGCATTCTGGGAGTGCGTGGTTGTCGCCTGGGTCTATGGTAAGGATCTCCCATCCATCCCGTGGTAGAACACTGCAGTGGCTGTCTTAACAGCAGCAACACCAACCAGTCACCAACCACTGTATCCTAATCCTGCCCAGGCTTAAGTCAGTATTCTTTAAAATTAAGTGGAAGTCATTTGTAGCTACCAAACCATACTTACAAACTCTGCAACATATGGTTCAGTGAATGCTAATTAATTCATTTCTACAAAATATGTATAAGTGAATGCTGGTGAATCCAAAAACTTTGCACGCCGACTTTGACTATGACTATGAGCACATTATATTATGTTACTACTTTCATGATACATGTTTTGCCCTTTACCCCAGAAGAGCACTTAAACAAATACAGCAGAGTAGATGAACAACACAGCATGAGACTGCATGTCTTATCTATAAATAGAAACATTTTTAAGATAAGTATTGACTTGTTATCATAGGCAGCAATATGTCACCACCACAGTTTGCGCTCATCTGTGATAAACTACTACATAAATGATATAATGCCCTGAATTAAACAGTAGATGTACTGCTCCAATCTGGAGCTATAAGTTATCATGACAGTAAAGGGTACGTACATCCAGCCAAGGGTAGTGCTCTAATCATGAGCAGGTCGTGTCCTGAGAGTCATTACACCAGCACTTTTAACACTGACAACATCGTGCTCTCTGAGCATCAACATGAGCAGCTAAAACTTGGATTGACTCCATCTGCCCCTTTTCCCTTTAACACAAAGGCTAGTGTATTATGCCTGTGCCTATCAGAGTTTAATGACAGATGTGGCTATCGCCGTTTGATCTCGACGTGCCATCTCTCATCCACACAGGTGCTGACAGGTTTATGGACGACATAGCTCGTATGATCGGTTACCGGCCTTTCCCTTGGATGAAGTGGTGCTGGTCGTTTATTACTCCATGTGTTTGCATGGTAAGTGTTTTGAAGAGTGTTCTATTAGACCTTTCATCTAGCATCAGCACAGCATCTATAGACTGGTGACAAATTATCCTGCATGATGCATTGCACCATTCTCTTGAAACACTTTCCTGAGGCATTAACGTTAACTGCAAACAAAAATAATATTAGTTATTACTACTTACTTAAACAAATAATATTTTTAACACAGTAGACCTAGTTTTGACAGAACAGAATCAATCATTTAAAAATGCTTGTGCACTGTTAAGTTTTGCCAAATGCAATAACATGCCTATTTAAAACTTGTGAGAATGAGAGTTCAAAATGATCTGAAAGGACAAATGGCTATAATCATGTATGGTTAAATATTTGTTGTGATCATGAGGAGTCCTTGGCCCAATGCATTTTAAGAACATCTGAGAGATCCATGGTCTGCTGTTAAGTCTACACCTTCTCTTCTCCTCTCAGGGTATCTTCCTGTTTCACCTGATTAATTACAAGCCTCTTACCTACAACAATGTGTACGTGTACCCATGGTGGGGGGAGGTGATCGGTTGGTGTCTGGCGCTCTCCTCTATGCTCTGCATTCCCGTCAGTCTGCTCTACAAACTCTGCGGACCCGTGGGATCTTTCAAAAAGGTTGGCATGTTTAACCAAAGCTTCTTTGACCTTCTATGTAAACTATGAATGTGTTTTGCACAACCAAACTCAAGAGCCTTTTATTTTGTGGTTGACAAGTCAGAGAAGCCTCTGTTGAACCAGCTCTGTTGAAGTACGCAAATGTGCTTTTTAAAGTTGTATTATTGTTATTATTATTATTATTATTATTCATGTTCATGTTCTTGGACATCGAAAAACGTTTTAAGAACTTTTCTTAATTCTTAAGAAATATTTAAGATCAACTGGTGAAATAGTAATAATTGTAGGGAGAGTAGGGGCGCCGCTATACATTTTGATTATAATAACATTGATTATAATATTAAAATGTTCTCTGGTGCCAGGCCCTTAGAATCATCCTAAACCCCCCCACCCCCATAGGCACCCCTGGAAGAGAACAGTAGAGTGCATGCATTCTCCAAGTGTCTGTTGTATAAATATATCTATCCAACAATGCAATGCAGTGCAGTGCAGAAAAAAATTAGATATTTGTCAAGAGCAGACTCATGGAAAATAAGCTGAGCTTTGGAGCCATGATCATACCAGTAGTTAGCATCATACATAGCTTTCTAAACTGGGCTTCAGAACTAAGATCAGTGTGTACCAGTGTGACCAGTAGACTACACAGTTCTGATATTGGATACATGACGCTTTTGAGGGATGGCTAACCTACCATACAAGCCATGGGAAGAGGATGAATGGAAAAGAGGCTGGTGGGAAGCAGTGTTGATGCCCCTTATGGAGGGACTCAGTGTTATAACTCCCAGAGCCTAATTCTCACTCTCTTAGGCTGCAGCTCTGTTGCATTTTCCAACATTTTACTGCATGTTGCAGTAAAAATGACATTGTGCTGTTTAGGGAAGAAGTCACTGGAACATATTCTTAACTGTCGTGTTGATTGGGTCCATATGGGCAGCGTTGGACAGGTTAAGCAAACAACCAGCCTCTGAAAAGTGCTGTAAATAGCCACTTGTATGCAAATTTTTTTTGTGCACTCATGACAGTGTGGATTGGTGTAACTGACTCATACAGAAAATAAGGAAGGACACCTGGGTTTTTTATGGTGGATTTTGGAAACTCCACCAGATCTCAAGACTGGATTTATATATATACATATATATATATATATATATGTGTGTGTGTGTGTGTGTGTATATAAGGATTTCAAGGCTGCAGACAGAAGCAATCTTTTTTGCTAGCTGTACAGTAGGGAAAGATAACAGGAAGTAGAACTGACCACTATTTTCTGAGAAGACTCAGTGAGTGTGGCTTGCATATTTAATTTAAGGATTTACACAGTGTGTTGTTGGGTGCATGATACAGCAACTTGACCTGAGTTTTTTTTTTTTAATTCCTCTTCCCTTGCAGCGTTGGGAGAACCTGACCAAACCTGTATGGGGTGCCCATCACCTTGAGTACATGGCCCCTGATGCTGATATCAAAAGCCTGGCCTCGCCTCTCTCTCCCGGCTCGGAGGAGAACAAGGTCATCATCTTTGAAAGTGTCATGTAGACTGAGGTCTACAAAAGGAGAATGCCTCCAAAGACAAACTGCCAAGAAAGCCCCATTTTCTTTAAGTTTTTATGCATTTTTTATTTTGAACAAAATTACTTGGAAGATAAAGTTTCTTTGGAGTCATTCAATCACATGCTTCCATAATTTGAATACCAAATGAAAAGTTTTTTGCATTACACAAACCTGACCTCTTTTTTTTATTGTGCAAACTCAATTCATGATGTCCCGTCCAGCTGTTCATCACCATAAAACCTGTCATTTAACCATTCAAATCGTTTCAAATCACTGGCTTTCCCCCCTCCAGATTATCCACTCCCTACAAAACAATCAGTCACATATTTCCTCTGTCAAAAAATCATCCCTTTTAATTTTTCCATCATTGATTTTGCTCTAGATTTTCTTTTTGTTGTTGTTATAACCTCACATCAGTATTTGTCCACCATGAGTAGCTTGGTAGGCAGCTTGTCTTGGGAGGCCATAGGTGTGGCACGGGGCCTGTGTATCTAACATCAGGCCGGAGCTCAGTGGGGGTGTGGCGCATACATGTGGCCTCCACCTCCCTGACCACTCGCAGAATTCCCACAGGTCAGCTCTCCCTCTCATTAATAGCGCAGTGTGCTGGGATCCTCCTTAAACCCCACACTTCAAGGCCAGCGTAGAGGGGATGAAGCAGAGGGCAAGGGGCTGAAGTGGGGGGACAACAGGGACACTGCTGACTGGGTTAAGTAGAGGCTCTGCCTATCTGAGGCGTGTGGACTTGGGCGCTGGGCTTTCGTCAGTGCCTCTTGTGACCTTTCAACTCCTCAGACAGCACAGAGCACCACCCTCGGTCACAGTCTTGGAGAGTTAGTCATAATGCATCTCCCATCCAAAACACTTAGACAAGCACTTTGACTAGTGCTTCCTGTTGTTTCCTGCACGTGTCCAAGGACCTGTGCAGGAAATAAAAACATCTGGGGTCCATTTCCTAAAACCTTAGTTGCTAACTAAATTAGTTACTTTGTTGGTTCCAATGTGATTGCCCATTGCCAACCAATTAAGTTGCAAACTGGTTAGCAACTATGGTTTTGGGAAACACATCCCTGGTAAACAAGCACCGGATGCCAGAATTTCTTGTTTGAAATTTAGTTGTTTATCATTCAATTCCAATTTGTGACCCTGACAAACTGTTTTGATAAGATACAATTGCACATGCATTTGAATTGACAAAGGCCAACTCTTGTGAAATTATGGGATGTTTAGTCTGACTCATGCTTGTCCCTGACGCGACATGGTTGCCAAACTGTCAAAGCCGACAAGCACAGGTTTATTTAATGTGTCCTTTATAATTACAGTTAACCTCAGCACTCTGTTGTAGATGTAAGAATAAACACACTTTTAAGTAATAAAGTGCCAAAGGGAGCATGTTGTCTATCTCTGACTGACTGACAGAGACTGGTTTTGGTTGCCATAAAAAATATACACACACTAAAACACACACACAAAATGAATAGCAGCTGCAAAACTGTTTGCCAATGCAGAGCGCAGATTGTGCAGTAACCATGAGCAGATGGACATACACAGGCATGCATGCATGTGCACATGCACACACACACACACCCACACCCACACACACACACACACACACACACACACACACACACACACACAAACATGCAGACACCCCTACACACATACTGCCGTGTTTGTGTTCCTTGAGTTCCATGCGACATTTGTACAACAGTCGCAATTTAGAGGGTGGATAATTAGTTGCCAAATTTTGCCTTTTATTAAAGAAAGATTTGTCTTAAGTCTAGCGCCCACTGTCAAATAGCCAAGTCAAATGCCAGGTCTCCCAGTTCACTGCTTAAAGAGTTCACCTGTGGGAATTCTGCCCTGTATATTAACATCATAGATCATTGTATACAATATAATTAGAATGTAAACTAAATTGAAAAATGTATGGTTCCAGAATTACATTTGCACATTGTTGTATAGTAATCTTGCTAGCACTTTACAATCGTGTTAGAAAAGGATACTCTTTGTTTTTATTTTACATTTTGTCAAATAAATCAGAGATTTATTTTGTGAAGGCTTTTATTTTGCTTAAAACATACAAATACATATTAAATATCTTTGTGTGCTATATTTTGAAAGCTTGATGCAGTATGCAATTTTGGAAAGCATAAATGTATCCCCCTGAACTGCTGCAATGCAGCATCAGTATGGATAATGAGATGGATAGCACATTAAATGGATTTTAATTTCATTTTCAAGTGCTACAGTGTTTGAAAGTGATAGATGTTGTCTTTGTGTGCTTAATGTTCAGTATTGTCCTGACCACCCAGAGCTGTCCTATGGTTTTATATGTAAAATAATAGGTTTCATTCATTGGTATCATCATGGGAATGGTGACATGTAGGCGTGTAAGAGGACACTTTTATCATTTAACTCCCAGCATAGCCTCACACCTACATTACCCATATGAAAAGGGACAGTGTTGATTGTCAATGCTCTAAATATTAACTCTGTGATGTTCTTTTTTTTAACCCTATTTTTTTATTTTTTATTTTACTACAACTCATTTACCTGAACTCCCAAATACGAAGACATTCTCGTATGTCAGCGACAACCTCTACAATAACTGTTGTCAAGATTCTGCTGTATGTCATTCACTGAGGTGTGACAGGACCAAAATCAACAACAAACCAACAACAAAAACTAATACTGAAGCATTTTAGCTGCCAATGTCTTCCTTACTCTTTGTAGTGAGAAAGAATGTGCAAGTGCCCGGAAAAGTCAGTGGACTCACAAGCAACACCAGTTTAGCTGGCAGTGGTGGTACAACTGTCCATTCTTATTCAAAAATTCAGTCAGTGTAACTAGAAAGTCTTCTCAACCTATACCATCTCTATAGTTAATTTCATAGCCTGGGTGGATCAGCTGATTTAGCTTTCTAATATAGTAAGTATATGTAGTTTAAGTACATTACCAAAAAAAATAATATTAATAAATGTACGTATTGTCATTTATGTGCTCTGCCAAATTGTTCTTGACAGTATCTTTACTCCAAAAGGTTTATTCACAAATAACTGTATTAGTAAAAAAAGTAAAAAACAAACATGCAGTTGAATATAGTTGAATGGCTCACTGATTGCGTTCAAAAATCTCTAATTAAAAGCATCAGTACATTGCGCAATGTATAAAAAAGGGACTTGTCTATATTATGCAAACATCTATTTGTGATTCTTCCTTGCTTAAGCTAAATAGATTACACTTTATTGGTATGGATACATTTTTCCCCCTTGTGGATGGAGTATAAACATTGTTTGGCAGCAGATGTAAAATCTTCATATCATGCAGAGCTCTGGAGAATGATACTGTCTTGAAAATTCACATTAGCACTGTTGACTCACTACTTAACAAGATTTTTAATCCTCATTGTTGTGCTTTGTAACAAAACTGTGAGATGTAACATCAGTCTTCCATGGTCTTCCATGATCTACTGTACAGTAGTATTGCAGAGAAAAATGTACTGTGCATGTGTGTGTGTATATATATATATATATATATATATATATATATATATATATATATATATATATATATATGTATACACATACAGTATACTTCTGTATGTATATGTGTGCTAACATCACAAAGGAGTTCCATCAGTCTTGCAGTTTCCCTCACAGGTGAAGGGCTTCATGCTTAATACCACTGTGATTTTGTGCAAAAACAAATCCACAGGCCTGAATCAAAATAACAAAAGGCAATAAAACTAACTGAAAAAACAGTCATTTCCTTTGTTGTTGGTTTATTACTTTGATACAACAGTGATGGAAACTGTATTTCCTTTATACTGTGTATAGTATTGTATATGTGTATCAAGAATAATTAAAACCACTTTGATAAATATGCGAGGTACTATACTAAGAAGAGCACAACATTTAGGAAAAAAATATTTAAATCTCCCAAATGGCACACAATAGTTGCATACATGACATTAGAGACTATTACAAAAGCTCCAAACACACACACAAAAAAGACACAGCAGTATTATCTCTCTCCCTCTCTCTCTCTATCCAAATATCTATCTAGCCATCAGCCACCTATTAAATCATCTGCTCACCCGAATCTCAGTTTGCCTTGGGAGGAGTGGGATAAGGAAGAGGAGGCCAGGCCGAAGGGCACAGCTAGTGCAGTTCAAACTGGTTTTTAATGACAAATGCCCAGTTTGTCAGACGCGTCACGGATGCCATATTAAGCCAAGGCCGCTGCATTGCTCGCTGCTGCTGGAGCTTGCTGGCTATGTTTAGCTAGTGCCCTCCGAGGTTCTATTTCTGGCAGGCGTGCTGCAGGCTGCTTGGCCCTCTGTAGTATGTTTGCTGGATCTTCCCCATAACAGCTGCCTCTGCTCAGTCTAGCCTGCAGCACAACACAGGCCTGTCTGTGGCCAGTGTAACAGCCGCTCAACCACTTAATATTAACACGAAATCTCAGACCATTTTTGACAAGTTTGACACCGAATTGGGTAGACAGACAGAAAGACACACAGACAGATAGACAGACAGACAGATAGATAGATACATGAATAGACAGATAAAGATAGAGAAGCATTAAAGCAATCATGAAAAACTAACACTGCTTCACTTTACAGCAGTGTTAGACATTCAAGTCTTCTAACTTCAGTGTAAAAAAAACCTCAGCTAACATTGACAGACAGGGAGGGCTTCAGTATGTGTTTGTAGGCCACATAATGAGGAAGATTGTGTAAGTGTGTGCATGTATTTGTAGGCTACATAACATGGGGGGTGTGGTTTGTGTGTGTGAGTATGTGTAAACTATATTTCCAGTTGTCTGACAGGGGGGGTCTGGGAGTACAGTGCAGGGCTGTTCTTTTGACAGATGGGCTTTAGTTCCGATTCCATAATGATACACAGCAGCCAAAATAGAGATGCCTCAGATGACCCCATTTACTTCATTGGTCCAATTCCTCTTTTGTCCAAGAGACAAAAGAAACAAAACAACATGAAAAAAACATGCTCAGGATAATGTCCCTTAACCCCAACAAATTTAGTCAGCCATTTTTAGATTTGTTTTATGCAAGTGCACAAAAACTCCAGAGGTGATCTTTGATGGACCTACACACAGCCATTCTTATGCTCAGTTCATAATTATGTCAACTGCTTCAACATTGTGTGTGTGGGTGTGTCTGAAGGTGTTTAATGTAGGCTACTTCATTTTTACATTTGACATTTTCCTACAAGGTCGGCAGTTCACTGCAAGCGTCAAATAAAGATAAGATAATTTAGCTGCATTTAAACACACAATATTCAATATTCATGTGCAAGCAAGCCTACGTTACACTCCTCACGTCTGCTATGCTTAGATCACATGGTCGAGCCATTTTAAGATCCCGATGTTAATATTTGATGTAATGTTCTCAGTGACATTGTTCTCTGTGATCACTGCCTCAAACACGTGCATATGAATTATACACCATGTATGTGCTACACTTTCTTGAAGTCTTAAAAGTTCTCATAAAAGAAAAGCCATAAAAGCCATTTCTTCTTTGTAATACTGAATCAGCATAAAGTGAGGCTGTCAAGAGTGAAGGGGCTTCTTCTTAATAAGACTGACATCCATATCCTTCCTGAAAAAGGATGCCTAAAGTGAGGCAGGCAATATGCAAATAGATTTTATAGGAGACAAAGTCCCCTTTTAGCTCCTCTACCACTCCTGCATATCCTTATTTCTCTAACAGGCTGGAACCCAGTTGGGTCCCCCCAATGAGGCAGGTTTCAGCACAAGGTTTACCACTTCAATAACCTCTAGGACAGTGGTTTTCAAGCGGGGGTATTCAGCTAAATGCTGAGAAGTACGCAAAATAAATAAATACATCTGAATTAATTCTAAGCATAAAGATAAGTGCCATGTGGGCTACTCAATAAATGGATATAGACTTAAAATAGACTTCCAAATGCCACCACGTTATTATGTACTACATGCATAATGTTCTCACATTGTGTTTATGCAGAATTATTGATAGATCAAACTGTCCTTGGCATAGGGTGTAGGCCTACTCAGAAGGACAGAGTGTCTTAGGGGGTGCACAGCAGTTAAAAGTCTGGGAACCAATGCTGTAGTAGGTTAGTCTCTAGATGTTGTAGTTCCACTACAATTGTAGTTCCACTACAATTCCACAGTATTAATTTCTCTATTTACACTAATGACAAGACACATGAGTACTTGTTCCTCGTTCCATTTCTTTATTGACTTGCAAATTACAAATGTTACAGCCAAAAAAAAGCTTTTACAGAGACAAACACATCACAACAATCCCTAAAGTCCCATTTCAAAAAGACGATACTAACAAAGCTGTCGTCATCTCTTGAAGTCATAGAGCAATACCCCTTCTTCCCAGGGTCATTTCTTTCATTCATTCTTTCTTAGACCCTGTGGCTGCCAACAAACCCCACCCCATCATGCTCATTCTCTTCGGAATGGGAGGGGGAGGGGGGAGTTGCTTAGCTTTTCTGCAGGTAGCTATTTTTACCAGGTGTCACAATTTGTGATGTCATTCTTTGGACGAGCCGGAGGGCACAGCTGGCCACAGCAGCGGGTACAGGATACAAGCTGACAGCCGCACTCCGTCTGAGATCGCCTGCTGAAAAAGGCAGACTGACAGGTGTCCGGTCCCACCGTTCTTGGGGGGTCGCGCCTTAGGAAAATTTATCTCTGCAGCATCCACTAGATAGGATGCCAACTAAAAAAGAAAAGGAGGGCACTGAGAAGCACTGAACTGATCTAACAACCTCTTGCCAGTGATGCTGTACACATACCTCACAGGCAAAATGAAACGAATGCACAGGCACACAGAGCATACTGTAATTGCCCAGTCAGGGAGTGATATGGTGATCTAAGACAATTTTAATGGGAAATGGACGGGCAATATGGACTGATGCAGATAAGCAGAGGCTACCGCTTTGGGGTGAGAGTTTGGGACGTGGGCATCGAAGACTGGCTCTGTCCCATGTTTTGAAACCCAAACTGAAGGTGTGTAACCAAAGGCACGTTGCCTGCTGATGCCAGGACGCCAGACTTTGCCTGTGGGTTGCGGTCCATGGGTATCAGAGTATCAGATTCTGCCGGCTCAGCATAGGCCTCTGGATCTAGCCTTAACTGGCTGCAGCCATGTCAAATCATGTGTCTCGGACTTCCTCAAACTGTGCTACCGTGAGAACAGGAATAATTCCTCAACCCGACAGCTTAACTGAAGCATAGATTTCCCTATGCCACCAATTTTCGTGTCTGAACAAGCCTTAACTGTATCAGTGCTTGCTGTACAGCCACATACCATGATAGAACCAAGACACGTAATTAAAGGTAATTAAATTTACCCAATACCCAATCACCCAATTTTTTCTTGAGGCCCTTTAAATCTACGAATAATTGAGCACATTTCACTGGTGCTACTCCTTAAGAGCAACTGGTTTTGGACCTATTGAACAACTCAAATCACCATGTGACAAAGCTGTGGAACAATCTCTTGTGAACCCACTGTACAATACCAGGAATAAAATAATCCAAGAAATAAATGGGTTACTATGAAATAGGGAATACAAACAAACACCAATAGTAACCATAAAAAACAATGTGTGATAACCATGTCTACATATAACAAACCCAGAACAAAAACACACAAAGCAGTCGTGAACCACTGAGCCAGAAGACTATAGCATATTAGCTTCACATTGCCCTGTTGTGTGCATGTGGGGCAATTTCACAGGTAGAGGAATGGACAGCGCCTCCACCTAGCGGTATACAGCACTCACGATCTTCAGGAGTAAACAGGTGGTGGAGGAAGAGAAGAAGGAGGAAGTGCATGAGGTGAATGGCGGGTGGGGGGGGGGGGGTGTGGTTGGTGAGTGAGGACACACCTTCAGTTGGACTTCTTATCTTGGGAGTCGACACTGGCCTGCAGGAAGATAAGATATTCTACATATTAAAAAAAACGTACGTAAAAACGTATTCTAGCAGTTGAAGAGCACAAAATGTTAAGAGAAAACACTGGCGAGCGAATTAAACTGCAATGTCCACAAAGTTCTCATACACAGATAATAACATTCAACTTTTAACCCATGTGTGCTTGTAAAACCTGCAGCATTGCTGACTGATCCTCACTGTAGTGAGACAGACACACAACAGTATTATTATCGTGTTGTCAGGTGTCAGTATCCTGTCAGATCTATAATGATGAGGAAGCTATGGGTTGTCTTGGTGTCTGCATAGCACTTACGTAACCTGAAACACAACCCCTAGGAACCCCTGTTTGGAAGGAGTTACAGTTGGAAGTGTGAGAAGGCCCTAAACTTGAAATCTGGCACACTGATTTATCTGTACTTCCATAAAGAACAGGAGGCATCCACGTACACAGACACACACACACACACACACACACACACACACACACACACACACACACACACACACATACACATACGGAGGTTGGAAGCCATTAAGTTGTCTTATTCTGGAGGTTGTCTGCAAGCAGGTGCATCAAGTTCACGGAATCAGGTGGCCAACGAAAACATGCTCCCCTGGACACGTGAGACCACTGTGCGCACTCCCATGTGACCCACTGACACATGTCGACTTCACATCTGCAGCCTTGGAAGCGTGTGGCCACCCCAAGAAGATGATGTGTCTCAAATGCAGACAGCAAGTACTCGGTTACTGAGAACCTGCACCTCACAACACAGGCTTAGTTATCAATCACTACCAGCAAAGGTCACATAATACCTACACGTTTTGTGGGGGGTACTGCAATGAGACTGACTGTAAAGAGCTATGAAAATGATCCATCTCCAAAAATAAATACAGGCCAGATAAACAGACATAACAGTGACACTTTATAATAACTATCCATTATAACTAGTTAATAGATCATTATTAAATTGTTAATGAGTTATAAATGACTTGTTAAATAACAGTTAACAGATTGTTAAGAATTTATAACTGCCTTATAGTCAATAGATAACTTACAAGCTGTTAGTTAACAACTTATAAATGACTTGTTAACTGTATGTTAATGATTTATAACTGTACCTTATAGATTAGTAATAGATCATGAACAAGCCATCAGTAAATTACTTACTAATGACTTGTTAAGTATCAGTTAATAGTTTATATATGTTGTTAGGATGTTATTCTAGTTGCAACTATTCCTCATTTATTAACTGTTAGCAAATGAAGGATATTTGAAACTTTAGAATAACATCCTAATAACATAAATAAGCTAATAGCTAACATTTAACTAATATATTAACTCACACTTTACAGATCAGTTGTTAATAGTTTGTTAACCATCGACTAATACCAGTAAAACTTTGTAGAACAGCAAATGGGTGGAACAAGTTCAAGGTACCTCAACCTTGTTCTTTATATATACTTAACAGTTATAAATCCTTAACAAACTGTTAACTGTTGTTTAACAAGTAATTTATAATTCATTAACTAGCGATTTATTAATGATGTATTAACTAGTTATAATGGATAGTTATTATAAAGTGTTACCGACATAAGAAGGCCCAGTAGATTTTCTAGTACATATGCCAGTGTATGACGAGGTAGTGAGGTAGTATACACTGCTCTTAATGAGAGCTGTCCACCTTGGTGCCAAAATATCATTGGACTTAGTGATCTCAGATGGCATGCCATTTATGAGCAACGTGTTCATAGACTTTGTTCTGCAACCATCCCCTGACATGCCTACTGTGGATATAGACATAAATACTGCTACTTATGTCACACTTTAATATTAGGCTACAGCGTTTTTTTCTCAGATTTTATGTTGACAACATGTTCACATGGGCTACTTTACTGGAATCCCGGAGCTTTGTAAATGGACATGCAGAAAGAGGGGGAGAAGTTGGCCTAGGTGTGTGTGTGGGGAGAGGGTTAATTTCACTGCGAGTCAAATTAGTGATCTTCAATGAGAAAGAGTCCTGCATGCCACATGTACAGATAACAGTACCATCACATTTGAGAGTCTGACTTACTTACTTATTTATGTCATTAATACAGCTTTCAAAGCATATAGTGAACCTTTTTACATGATCACACCGATCACTGACCAGAAACAAGATATCATTATGGACTGAAAAAGGTAATGACTTTTTTTCTGGTGTTCTTGAAGCATTTGTTCATATTCCTCATGACTGTGTATTGCCTCATTGCTGTTCCAGGGAATTACATAGTAATAAAGCCAGAAGGAAACTCTATGGTTCACGAACCTACCAACGTGCATAAAATCACATCGGGATGCGAGGCCATTTCCTCATTCATTTCTTACACAATCCTTTAAACAAGGGTCAGTTGAAGGCCAGCATGAGGACGATCAAGGTCAGATGCAGGAAAGTTCGAATTAAATACTAGATACTTCAACATACTTCTGTGTCCTTTCTATTCATAACATGTATATAAATGTATGAATGAAGAGGTATGCCCATTTTATCTTCTTAAAAGGTAAATTGTACAGTACTGACATGCCTAATAGTACAGTATTGACATGCCAGACAGTATTGGATTACAGTTTCATTCATGTTGACCACAGAGTAAAAAACCTTGGTCCATCTACATCTCATTTTTTTTGTTCTTACAAATGTAAAAACTGCATGCAGTCCATGTAGCACACTCACTAGGGGTGGGAATTGATGGGATTTTATCAATATCAATGGCATCGTTGATTCTGCTCATTGGTATAAAACTTTATCAATTCTTGTATCAATTCCCATACTGGTTAGAAGATATTCTAAAGAGATTTTCAGTATCAGCACACAGGCCAATAATATACCCTGCACCATTAAGGTGACAACAGCAGAATGAGGAAAACCATGTTGAGCTGTGTTATCCATCTCAGTGTTGTATTTTACCCATTGACAATGGTCAGAAAAACATGTTGGCACTGACAAGAGGAACTGATAATGTCAAAGGGATACAACCAGTAAATTGAAGCATTCAATTCTCGATTCTGCTCGATTCTCAATTCCCACCCCTAGCACTCACAGAACATTTGTACATTAGCAATTCACTTTCCTTCCCTACTTTTGAAGCTTCTTTGACAACAAGTACATGGTTTTTCCACAGAATGTAATCCACTGATCTGTGACCATCACCTAGCCTCAGTACATTATGTCTAGCCAGATTTGCTTCATAATACAAGTTCTTCCTGAACACCTTATAAACAGGTAGCAGGTTGGTTTTAATTAGTCTTTAATCATTAGTCCAATCATCTTTAGGCTTAATGTGAATGATTGAACAAATAAAGTGCCGCTCCATTTCAAAGGTCTCATGGAATGCCTTAAGAAAACTGTACATGGTGATGTGAAAGTTGATTATTTTTAAAAACGAATACCATAAACATCTCATGTGGCATGCAGTTAATTGTGAAATGGCAATTCACATCATAAACAGCCGACAACAGGCATGTGTCTCTGAGCATGATGGAACAGTTTTTACTGGTTGCTGTTTCACAATCTGTTGGCCAAAGTTCAGCACCTAACCTGTCTCTTGTGAAAACATAACCAGCTGTAATTAGCAATTAATCTCTCACTGAAAGACTGCCATCCTAACATCAAAAGCCATCAAGAAGCAAGTGCAAACATGAAAGCACACCAATATCCATACATCACTTTTTAATATATTTTTGTCATAATATGGCAAATTGTCAACAGCAACCATCAAAGAACTACTTGCTAAATGCATTTGCAAATGCAAATGCAAATGATCTTGAACTCTAGATCCCACGGTATGACAAGGTAGTGACAATTTGTTTCTTTACGTGCGTAACCCAAACATGCTCACAGCTTGAATGTGTATACACTGCTCTTAACGAGAGCTGTCCACCTTGGTGCCAAAATATCATTGGACTTAGTGATCTCAGATGGCATGCCATTTATGAGCAACGTCTTGATTGACTTAGGTCTGCAACCATCCCCTGACATGCCTACTGCAGATATAGACATAAATACTGCTACTTTTGTCACACTTATTAGGCTACAGCGTTTTTTTCCCTGATTTTTTGTTGCAAACATGTTCACATGGGCTAATTTACTGGAATCCTAGAGCTTTACAGATGGACATGCAGACAGAGGGGGAGAAGTTGGCCTAGGTTATTCCAAAGCCAGCAGGTTTAATGCCTTTTCATTCATAGTTTAGGTAAGGGCAAAAGGAGATGTCCCATTACAAAACCAACACACCTCTACTCAACAACTACATAACTAACTCAACTCTACTCACTCGTATGTCTCATGATCATCTCACAGCGCGTTTCACTCACTCTTATCATCTCTGACAAAACTTTATGAACGTCTTACAACCCAGATGAATAGCCACATACCTATCAATCACTGGCCTATTAAATCCCTGAATTATTATTGCCTGAACACCTCCTGCCAAACAAAATCCAAACAAACAAAAAGGTAGACACATTCTTTATGACACAAAAGGGAGTGAGAGAGAGAGTATGAGTGAAAGGGAAATAGCCTATCAAAATGAAGGAGAGTAATTTGATACAGCGCAAGAGTCACATGCTCCATATTACTCTGCTCTAACCCTTATTTATTTAAGGAGCAAATGGAATGGAAAAAATTCTCATTTTATAATAGTCTATTGACATGATACTCGTATCTGTTTGAATACATTTTAAGACCATTAAGAATAATGTTTTTTTTTCAGATATAAACTGATTTACAGCAATTAACAGATAATCGTAAGAGAGGCTACATTTCATAAACTGTTATTGTAATTTCCTGGAATGTCCTGCTGGTGGGCTCAGTGGGAGACTTCTGTAAAATCATCTTGGTGGTCTACAATTACTCTGGATTTAACAATGTTCTTAAACAACAAAGGTATTGAAATTAAACTTGAAGCAAGGAATGTACCAATAGCATTAAGAGATGGGGAATTTTTCACAACTGAGAGAGAGAGAGAGAGAGAGAGTGTGTGTGTGTGTGTGTGTGTGTGTGTGTGTGTGTGTGTGTGTGTGTGTGTGTACCTGTAGCTTTCCATGCTCCTCCAACAAGCGGTCATACTCAACAGTCAGGTTCTCTGCCTGCTTCTTCATGGCTTTCACATCACTGTCAGACTTTTGAAGGACTGTAGACAGATAGACAGACAGAAAGACAGACAATCAGAGAGAGCATACATTAATTTATATACAAAACAATACATTCCACACCAGTCTACAGAAAATCCAGGAACACTTTATTTGAAGGGGTCTACATAAGAGTGACATGAGCCTGTTATAAACATGACATGTATCATAAACATTAATGACACTTCATTCATGTTTATGACTTTTGTCATTGTCAATTGGTTTTTGGAATGTCTGTACCTCAAAGTCTGCATAAAGTGTTACTGAAAATCCTCACAGACACACCAGAAGTCTCCCTGAGAAGGAGGACTGCAAACTCAGACACCAATGCCATGCACAGGCCTATGTCTGGACATCTTACTAGATCAGCAAGAGGTACCTTTTTTGGTGGCATCCAGCTCATCCTTCAGCTTCTTCACCTCCTTCTTCAGGGTCTTGTTCTCCTCTTGCACACTGCCTCCAGGCTTGGCACCCACATCAGGGATCTCAATGCCAGCTTCCCTCAGTTTCTGCCAAAAGAGAAATAGATGTAGGTGATGACAACATTCTGCTGTCTGCCATCTGCCGTCCTGTGTGTGTGCGTGTGTGTGTGTGTGTGTGTGTGTGTGTGTGAATACAACAGGTTGCTCATCAGTGCCGCCATTCATAAGGATCCTGAATAAGCGGTGCAGTATATGTCAGAGAGAGACAGAGATTGTAGATATCCCCAGCTTAAGGGCCATCGGTAAGCAGACGGCCATCTGCCTCCTTACCGGTGCAGGCTTTAGGTAAGCTGTAAACCACCTCACCTCTGAACTACACCCCTACTGCCTCAGGCTGGATGCTTCTCAGTCTGGACAATGCTTCCCAAAAGGATAACACATTGTTAAAATACTTGACAAGAGAGGAAAATTTTAAACCATGCACTGGCCTCCTGTCCTTTACAAGGACCATGAAACTAATTAGATAGCTCAGCAGTAATAGCTGCTCCCTACTCCACCTTTTCAATTCATACTCTCAAACACATACCTTTGTCAATAGATGTGCTTTTAATTCATTTCATCACCCGGGGGAATGGAATATTGTTTTCCGATTGCCTGACGAGATGTGTGTTAATTCTGTTTCTAAAACGGACAGCTCCAGTCCTTGATTATGATTGGTTGAACCCCGCTCAATGCTGTATATTCCCGATACAGCATGGCTGAGACCACATTTCACTCTATATGAATGCGCTTAGAATGTGCAACGGTCAACTCGACACAAACTTCTTCAAAGTTGCCCGGGTACCATTCCAATAAAAATCTACTTTTTGTCGAACTATTCTATGACCACACTGCAGAAGAATGGCTATTTGAGGATAAAATAGCCTACATATTTCATTACTGTTTGTTTACTGTCTGTTTGACAATACAGTTTGCTTGGCATCACTGGCACTGCATGGTATAATTTCCAAAGTGTACAATCTATGGAAATACCCTGTCTGAATACAGTGTCAGTAACCATAAAGTGGTGACATAAAGTGTAAAGAGCCTGGCAGTGCCTTCTTGGAAAGAGTTCTGGTGTTCTTGACATAGGAGAACACAAATTCCTTTGGCTGACTGGTGACAACCAGCTAGGACAAGTCTGATACTGAGAAAATAGAGAAGGTCAGGGAATGAATTTAAACCCCTCCCCCCTGCAAACCTCAACTGCATATTGGTCTCCAAGAGAGGAGAGAGCAAGCTGATTGGTGGACAAGGCCAAGATTAAAAAGTGACAGAGTCATGCATAGTCTCTGGATGTTTATTAGGGCATGGCACTCGGACTTGTGGAGCTTTCGAATGAAGATATGGTTATGCTCAAGCACAACTTCTGACTCGTGTATATCTACAGTATATCTCATAAAAGTGTTCAAGGAAAGGTAGCTTGCATAACAAGGAGGATTAAAAATCTACCTACAAAACCGACAAAATACAAATACACATTATGTGAAACTGGACAGCCATTTAAACCCCTGGAAAGCAACATAAAAAAATACACCGCCTAAAAATGATATGCAACAATTCTGTTTTCGCTCCAACTGATTACAAATTAAGACTACCACTTGGGAAACAACTGACACAAGAGTCCCTGGGGTTTGTCATTGCATTAAAATACGTTTCTAACTCGTGTTTAATTACTTCTTTTATACCCTTTAATTTCCTTCAACTGCCACAGCTAGTGTAGCCAAACCAAATCGGTCCCAAATAACACTGTAGGAGTCAAAGCAACGTCACTTATTTCTCCTGCAAGGCCAGCAAAAGCCAACCACTTAAAACAACCTGATAACATTAATGTGCTGTCTGTATTATTAGTGCAGCGTCAGGACAAAGACACACACACACACACACACACACACACACACACAAAGAATTTTATGTCTGCCTTTGATTGTAAAGTAATCTGACAATATGTTAAGTTCCTACTTGGGGCCATTATTCGCAGGTCTGAGTGAATCCTAAAATAAGTCACTTTCTGGCTGAGGGTTTACATGAAAGGAATTCTCTGTTCATTTTAAACGGAATAAGGTTAAGGTCTCCCTAAGGGAAAGAGTCTTGCTTTGAATCTGGGTCAGATGTTTTTCATGTTCTCTGCTGCAAATTCCACCTGCATCTAAACCTAAAAATAATATAAAATCAATGGCTTTTATGTTTATATTAACTGTGCTAGGAATGTTATTAGTGTAATCGAAATGACCTATATAGAGTAATATGTTCAAGACTAATACTGGACATGACGATACTGTCTATGTGGATTGCCTGTGCTTGAAGTTCAGCTAAGATACTTTTATATACAGAAATTGTAAACCATGCATGCAAGATTCTATTTGTCGGTGATGTGGTAGTTATCACATTATTATTCCCAAATCAAATGAGTTGCATAGTCAATAATTGTTAATAAGGTAAAAAATTATCAGCCATGCACCTACCGTAACCCCAAGCTTAAAATGACATGCTGCGGTTGAATGGAGGTAAATTTTCTAATGAAGTTGACCAAAGCCTACGAGTGAATTACAAAGGCCTCAATGAACAAGGCAGTAAAAGAGTCAGGCATAATACCTCCATGAGCACCACTACTGAAATCACAGTCCGTGGGTCTTTGGCAGTGATGCATCTGCAGGTGTGATCTTGTTTGTTTGATCAATTTTATTAACAAAGCTCTGTGTTGCTAAAAGAGTACCCTGGTCATCTGCCATGTCCAGGTTGGAGAAACTAATGTAATCAGAAAACACTGTTATTAGCTGAAGCACTTGTACTGTCCTGAAGTATAGTATGGCAAGTAAGTATCTACACAGTGTAGTAGAGTGCAACAAACTGTGTTATAGCATGCACTTGGAATTCTGTGTACTTACAGAGTTGCTATACATATGTACTGGGTAACACTTTATGGTAGTGTCCTATAATAATTCACCCAAAATTCATCATGTACCTTTCCTTTCCTTCAGGAGGCAGATACAATATAACAAGGACACGGCAAAAGCAGAGAGGGCTGAAGCGGAGGATCTTTGGTAAAAGTGTGCCTCACAATTTTGTTCTAGAAATATCGGATTCAAAATTTCTTTAATCAGTATTTAATTAAATGAGTACACATTCTTGTGTTTTGGCTCCTCAAAAAATGCAAAAGTGTGTGTGTGTGTGTGTGTGTGTGTGAGTCTCTGTGTGTGTGTGTGACAAAGAAAGGGGGAAGTGAATGCTACATGCAGTTGTAAGTACAAAGTATATGCAAATAAATTTCCTCCAAACATGCAATTTACCATGCAGATGCAGTTTGAGATAAACAACAGATTTCTAACCATGCTTATGCAATTAATAGTTTCATTTACATATATTCACAATTCACGAGTTGGGATTGCTATGTAGTGTTTAGTCATTCTTAGTCATATTGATTATGTTGATTTCCTTCATTTTCAGATGCAGTCTGACCCCTGAGCTGACAGGGTGATGCATCTTTCTCAGAATCAATAGTAATGCTGGTAGACTGTTTCTGAGGCTGTGACAGGGGTCAAAGAGTGCACTGCGAGTGATTTTTCCCCCACTCAAAGACAATGCAACTCAAACAGGTGATGGAACCAAGATGAGTAAAGTTGCATTGGCCCATGTGCAGCGTGCTTCTCAAGGCAGAATATCAGCCACACCAGGGCCTCTATCACACAAGCAAGCTCTCTAAAAAGGGCAGGTCACCTCAACGAGACCAAGACTGACAACACGCGGCCATCGAGAAAGACTATACATATCAGTTTCTCTCTTCAGCTGTAAATTCTTTCGCTTCACTCTCCTAGCCACCGTCCACCTAGCCAACCGGTTTCAGAGAACCCCCTTTACCTCGATGGAACTGATATAAGATTTTGTTTCAGAGAACCCCCTTTACCTCGATGGAACTGATATAAGATTTCGTGGACCCTTCTGTCGAGAGCGAGCAATCACGTTGCCTGCCAGTTTATGGTGGCCGCTCTATACTACACCAGCCTCGGGTGGAGATGAGTAATTGTGGCATGTGGGCGCCTCACATGGTGGCTGGCAACGACCTTCTGGGCCCGGACGCAATCTAGGAGATCAATGTTCTCAGTTATGAATGCATGGGTGGACGGTGGGAAGGGGGTCGTCAGGGCAAGAGTTACACACAGCCACACAGCATGAGAGTTGAGCAGAACAGTATGGACTGTTCAAAGTCCAAAGTCCAATCAAATCAATGCCAGCTGCCCCATGCATTTAATAATAATACAGTCATGCCTGGATGGATTGCAGCTGAGGTTCTTATAGAATTTATGTCCCCCTGTCACAATAGCACTGGATCAATTGGAGGTTAAAGCAAGTATAATCAGTGTTCAGCTTTTATCTGACTCTAGTCACAACCCAGCAGCCTGCAACTCACATGCCTACAGTTTGGTCTTAACAGATATGTTGAGACCTTACAGTATAATAGCATTACTTTTTACAGATTAAAGTTGTACAGTATCTGTAGCCAGCCCAGTATTGATTAAATCATATAAACACACTTCAGAGACATTATTTGTCAAACATTTTGTCATATTATTATGCTTTAAATAAAGACTGTAGCTTTATATATGTATGTGTGTGTGTGTGTAGGCCTACAGGCCTTCATCATGCACTTTCAGTTAAAATTTGTCTTTATTACATTTTTATTTTATTGTATTTATTTTTTAAAGAGGAAGCAGAGTTTGGTTTGGTTTGTAGAGTTTGTTTTTTTTTCAATGCAATGAGACAATGAGATTGCAACCCATGGCACACAACAAATCATGAAGAGGCCAAACGATTACATCAGGAGTAAGAACACTTAATCTCTCCTAATAGATTAGATTAGGAGAGACCTCCTGCATACATATGGTGTCATTGTTAGCATACTGAGAGAGTGTGAAATGATGGCATATTTTAAAATGATATTCAGAATCACTGTACACCTTGGGACATTCTCAGAGGGCATGCTTCTCAGTCTCACATTTTCACGCAATCTGACTATGACTATGCATCACAGCTAAATTACTGGAAATTACTGGCATAATACAATATGCAGCTACCCCGCAGATGAAAACATCATGATCCACCCATGACAAAATAATCTACAGAAGAATTAGACAAGAAATTGGGAGACTACGAATACAGTACCCTCCTTTATGTCTCGAGACAGTGCCTCTGCTGCTAGCACAATTCGATACTGTCAATACATCCACACAACAGATGTTCACATACTGTACGTATTGACATCTACAATGCGTTAGAATGCACCATTGGCAAAAGTAGCAGACCAAAATTTCTGACATTATCCCCCTCTACATTGGCACTACTTTTCCCGGTGTACAACACTGCCCCCCAGGGAATCAGACTGGCATAGCATCCTGCAGAGTGCACCAAGCCCACCAATAGCAGAATGTCTGGCTTGCACCTCCTACACAGAGGTATAATGCACCTGCCAAGATTTTTGCTGACCACTGCTTTTCGACTTCACAAATAGTGTCTTGATTCAAATGAAATGCTAGACTACAAAGTGTGCTTTCTTCCATTTGCACAGACTCTCCCTCCAGAACAGTTTGCTGTTCTTGTTGTTCTCCACCCATCTCGTCATCCCTCCCTGCCTTTATTTATGCTGACCTATGCTGTTCCAGTTGAACGGTCTATGGTTCTACTGAACACGATGCAAACAGCTGAATGAGACTTGTTTCTATGTCTGTCTGTCTGTGTGTGTGTGTGTGTGGGTGTGTGTGTGTGTGTGTGTGTGTGTGTGTGTGTGTGTAGGGGTGTTGTGGCGTCAGGCCATGTTGGTGGTCTTGCCTTGTCTTTGACCGTTATGCCGCGTTGCACTCACCTCCTGCAGCTTCTCGTTCTCCTCCATGTATCTCTTGGCGGCGTCGTTGGCTCCCTCTGCCTGCTTCTTGAAGGCCTCGTTGGAGGCCATGAGCGTGGCCTGCTGGGACAGCAGAGTGGCCAGGCGCCTTAGAATCCTAAACAACAGCAGGGAACACAGATAAGCCTCATACACACACACACACACACACACACACACACACACACACACACACACACACACACACACACACACACACTCACACTCACACTCACACACACACACACACACACACTCACAAAAACACACACACACGCGCACGCACACACGCAAATGCAGACAAAACCTGCATACAACCACAACCCTCCGAAGGCTACATGAGTGGAAACATATCATGGGAGGACAAACAGTAACAAACAGCAGAAATAAAGCTGAATTCCTAAGTTTCACTCACTCACTCGAATAAATGTACTAATCTTTTTACTCTTGATGATTCAGTACCAGGAGCAGAGCACAGTGCAATGAAAAACCAAGTGCTGACAAACTGACTTTATTTTGATCCCAGTGTAAATGAAGATACTCAAGGCACACACACACACACACACACACACACATACACACACATACACACACAAACACACATACTCTTTCTCTCCCTCACATGCACACCTATCAGAGATCAGGATGCAATAAACAGAAGTCCCTTTGGTGTTGCTGTAGCTGAACATGTGCAGTAGGATACAAACAGCACCAATGATTTGGTCAAGCAACCACAGTTGATAAACTCCTATCCTTTGTGTACACAAGGATACTGAGAGCTCTTCCCTGCTACTAGTTATTATAGTGTCCAGGCACTTCTGGATTCACATCAAGCTGTTATAGTATCCTTGCTGGAACCCATTTCAAGGTTAATACTGATTGATGATATATCATCTCCACCATCATAAACCCTTGACTTGTCCAAAAGGACAGGCATTACTGAAGATTTGATTACTGAAGGCGATTCAGAGAAAGCCTAGGTTCCAAGAAATGAATTTTAAAAAGTTCACTTCAGGATAAGGTCATCTTGTTTGCAAACATTGTTTTTGTACTGGTAAACGAATCCGTTTGATCAAATGTTAACCCCAGCTAAATGTTAACCTCAGTTTGTGAGTTTTTGAAGCTCAGAACTACCAACAACCTCATGATTTACGCTTACTGAGATGGAACACAGGTGCACTACTTCAGTTTGCCCTTAGACCACCTTGTTACATTTTCTGCATTGCTCAAGTGGAAAGCCAAACCCAGTGAGCTCGTCTGCACCCTAATGTCATGCAACTTTCACCGGAGCTAGGTCTTCTGACATGATTCCTGACTTCACACTGTACGTCACCCCACTGCTTCCTCTTATACACCCTTGCTCCCTGTGAAACATGATTACCCTCATCTGCATACTATATGTTTATCCACACTGAGCAGATCGTACTACAGCAACGTGTCTCAGCTGCCGTTTGGCACCCAAATAAAGTCATATCCATGTTTTGCAACCAGTAATGGAACACCAGTGACAGGGCTCCTTACCGTCAGAATGTGCATGAGGTATATGTGGCAGGAGTGGCTACATGTCTTCTGTGAAGTCATGGTGACAATAGTTAAGGAGCATTGCCACTCTCTCATTACAGAACGGGGGGGTGCACATACACCCTATAGGCTTAGTCTTGTGACTGACTGCCACTTGTTAGGTAACGGACTGGCCATGCATGCCGGGTCTTGCCAGCATGCCATCAGTCATGCAGCATGTGACGAGAGGTTAGTCACCCTAGCAGTACGTGTGTGGGTCAAAAAAGCCCGGGGTGCCCATGCACGGCGAGCGGGTGAGCAAGCTAGCGAGTGAGGGAAGGAGAGAGGGAGGGTAGGGAGGGATAGCAGGAGGGTGTGCAACTCGAGCCTCTCGTCTGTGAGGTTCCAAAAGGCATGACATCCACTCCGGGGCGGAGTGGGGGGTTGGGGGTGGGGGGCTAAATATAATGTTCGTCACCAGTTGGCTGATCACATGCTCCGGCTCTGACAGGCTGCAGCTGTCCAGAGCGCTGTGAGCCAAACAGCCAAACCTGGCAAGAGGAGGAAAGTAGTAGTGTAAATAGATGTAGTAGCCCTGGTTTCACATGGGAAGGGTGGGAGGTTGGCTATTAATAGGTACCATAGAGAGGAATAAGAGTGGGGGGGCCCCTCTATGGAAGAGCTATGTAGACGCTCCTGCATGAATGAGGAGATGGGAGAGTCAGCGGCGAGCAGAGCGACGGCAACCAACGCCCAGCCAATGGCTCAGCCCAAGGCTTTTTAACCAACGAGATTTGTGAATGGAAAATACTTCTAGTCGCCATTTCACAGTCAGCATTCCTTCCACTGCTACTGTCCCAGGAGAGGTTGAGTGAACGAGAGAGAACAGACAGACAGCGAGAAAGAAAATGAGCCAGAAAGAGAGACAAAGAGCCTCCTCCTCAGCTCCCAAACATACACAGTGGGCTTTGATCTATTTATGGTGAAGTAACTGGGACAGATTTTTCTTTTGTGGGAACTCATCAATAGTCCGACTATCATAGACTTGTACAACTCTGTTGCTAGGTGCGTGCAAACACGTACACTGAAGGGTAATCAGTCATGTTGAACTGAACAACTGACAATTGAGTAATCAATAGAATGCCTGAGACACATTTTCTCACATTATAACATCAATCCAACTTCCTGTCATCATCCCAACTGGAGAAGTGATGGGAAAGAATGAGTTTCATGTTATATTAATGTCTATGTTAGTCTGACCTGCAACATATAAAAAGCACATTGCTTTTAACAGTCAATAAATGTTATTAAATTATAACTTTCTACAAATATAGCCCAACTTCACCATTAAACACTAGAGCATTGTAATTTCAATAAGCATCATTTATCCAAGTTCTATTTCACATGGACCAAGTACTTTTATTATAACTATGAGCGAGGATGGACTGGGACCAAAAAAGAAATCCAGCATTTTAGCCTGGACCAGTCCATCACACACATGATGTATTTTTTTCACATAATGAATGACTCACCATACAACCAGACACAATTGCCCAATTCATGTAGGACTACAACAATGCCAGACATTAAACAACATCACTGCACATTCCCTGGGGCCTTACTTTATGAGCTTTTACTATGGAAATTACTATATGAGGTTATGCTATGAAGTTGTACATAGTATTTATGGATTTATTATTTATTTGTTTTGAATGCAGTTCATAACCGTTCTTCAAAGTTCTACACTCCTTCCCCCATATCCCTCCCACTCTCCATTCTGTTCTCCATGATCAAGGGGATGTTGTAATTTGGCCAGCCACAAGATGAACGGGATGTTGATCTGTGATTTGTTGGGCAAAAAAACAGACCAGACAAAAAAAACGGCCGGTCCGTCCCTGATTATCAGTTCTCAAATCAATTGAATTGAACATTCAGTGAATGCTTTTGCAGTTGGTCTGACTACATCTCAAGTGCATATCCAGTAAGACTTCAGGACACATGACTGACTGACAGCTCCAATCCTTGTCAAGCTTTCCAGCTCAATGACTGACAGGCAGTGATGAACAGACCACAAGAGCAGTTAGTCATGGCCAGCCAGCCAGCCAAGTCAAGCCAATTCCTTACGACGATTATGCAACATGAAAACAGGGTCAAACTGGAGGGTTTCGAGGGATGATTCAAAGACATGGCCAAAATATGTCATGTTCTGCCAGGAATCCTGGGTGGAGCTGCAATGCATATGGGCGCAGTGCACAGCACAGCTCATAGAGCAATTACACAGACGCAACCTTTTACATCACACAGCCCTGAGTCTTACAGCTCATTATAGAACAGCTCAGAGGAGAAGAAGGTTTGTGTTTGTGTGTGTGTGTGTGTGTGTGTGTGTGTGTGTGTGTGCACCTGTCTGTCTGTGTATGGATGCGTATATTTGTGTGTGCACACTACAGTCTAGTGGCCCTCATCTGTATCACATGCCCAAGGGTCTCATGTCTTACTTTGCGTTTCATTACACAGACAGACACAGACAGAGACAGACACACACACACACACACACAAAAGTAACTGAAACCTTATCTGCAAATATTGCTAAATCATTCATGGACATGGAGATGGACCACTTTCCATTTGATATCAAGTCTGTGCTTGAAACTTGAGGATGTGACACCAGTACTAGAGGGGTTTCTTATATTTGAGCAGACTCATGAAGATGATTAAGCGGGAATAAAAGTTGTGGGGAGAGACAGAACACTACAAGAATAAAGGAGGAAAGGAGGGAAAGAACAAAGAGAGAGTGTGTGAGTGAGTAAGTGTGGAACTGGCCACTCACAGACAGAGGAGCAAGGCAAAGCCAGCGATGTACTCATTCCTCTGGGCTCTGAACAGCTTCATGTGAATGTGCTCGATAGCCACTGGGTTGTTGGTCAGGTCAACTGTGTCTTTCACACTGTACTTCCGCACCTCTCTGAAGGCATCTGTACACAGGAGCAATCACACACACACACACACACACACACACACACACACACACACACACACACACACACACACACACACACACACACACAGAGAGATGATGAATTCTGGTGACAGTACAAGTTTTAGCTTTTATTTATGTCTCATAAGACATAACATACAGTTTTTGCATATTCTGAAGATTGGATTAACACTCACCAATAAGAAGAAAGACTAGGATAGCAATGGCCACCATGAAGGCCGTGTTTCCATAATATGTAACAGTCTGAACAAAACGGGACTTGAAGAATTTGTTCCATCTGAAAAAAAAAACAAGACCGTATTATTACATGTTTTGGTTCAAACTGACAAAGATAAATGTTAGCACTATGATCACGACCTGCGAGAGGAAAACATGTTTACTAGTTGGAATTAATTAGACATGTGAAAAGAAAACACTACGTTGCTTAATGAGTCAACACCAACATCAGTGCCTGGTTTGTTTGCACTTCTGGGAACTGGGATGTTTCAATTTTGGATATCCTAGCAACCTTGAAATCAGTTGAGTGGTCATGAGAGTCTTTTCCACTTGTAAATAAATTACCACTACATGCAAAGAGATGGGTATAATTAGATTAGGGGGACACATCCTCCCACCCGCCTTGTTTGTGAGTTTTCTAGCAGATTCTGTGGTAGGATTTGATGTAACGCTTGACCTAGAACATTCCAAACTGTTTTTAAGTTCCATTGAAGACGTCAATGATGAGAAACAACATTGCAATGCCCCCCTGTTCCTATCGACACAGTAACTGACAGCACCTGCGACAAAAAGCCTGTAAACAAACCAAAGTGCTCTGATTAGTCAAATCAATGTGACTGGCTTATTAAAAGGGGCTGGGGCCCTGTGCTTCTGAGTCTATATGAGTTGTATTGGAAAATTCTAAAGATATGACTGTCCCAGTGAATTCATTCCTTGGAATCATGAAGTGACAGGTCATGAGAAAGAGTTTAGTAGAATCTGGCCATCTAACTTGATTTCAACACACATGGTGCAACTCTTTCCTCATACCTTTAGACAAATATTCCCCTTTTGTGAGTATGACTTCACAGTTAGTGGACAGAGCCAAACCTTTTTGGGGAGATGAAGGGCACACAGAGCAGTAGCACAGCAAACACCTCTGCATACAGGAATGTCGCCACGGCTGTCCACTGTAGACTCATGGCTGTCGGTGAAAATTCTGAGGAGATTATAGATGTAACAGATAATTAACTTGAGGTTAAATATCACTGACAACTGTACATAACATCCCTTTAAATCACATTCATTGACTGCCAATTCCATTGTAATGCATCATACAGCTTCAGAAATGTGTTCTGGTCCTGCCAGTACATTCGCAGCCACGGGAGGCGCACTGAGAGGCTATTATGGTGTTGTCAAGCAAGGCTATTCTGTACGGTGTTGTGGACAGTTCACACGGCCGTCACATTTCCCGTGCAACGGTGTGAAATATTGGTTAGCTGCTGAGGGCATAAACGCCACAGCTGCGCTACAGCTACACTAAGGGGAAGCGCAACAGCACCATCTCTTGTCATCAAGGACACTACTGCACTCCAACAAACCAGGCCAAGTGGGACCTTTCCAGTTCAACACTGTTCACATTCATAAATTAACGCCGAAGGAAAAAATGTTGCTCTGGTCTTCATGTTATGTAGCACTTGTGGAGTTAACTTGCATTAACTATCTCTGCCTTAACTATTCATTGAGTAAAACAAATCGAATTATCCTGCTATCAGACAGGTTTTCGCTGTCAGTTTTAAACAGACAGCTAAAAGAACTCTCGGGAACTTGTAAAAGATCATAGATTATTTAGCAAACACAGCCCAGTCGCATGCAGGCAAACATTGCACCGAGGCGCTTCATGAGGAATGATAGCTGGCAACTGGCATAGTACACTGCGTTATCAGTGTTACGATAATCATTTAGAAATCCTACATAAATGTAATATCTATGTCAGCTGTCTTACTACCTCACCTGGTCTACTGACTGGCCTGCGTTAGCGTTACAAGTAATTGAAGCTAACGTCATTTGGGAGGCCAGGAGGAGTTTGGATCTGACGATGTACATATCTACTAGGAAATCCGTTGTTAAATACTGACAGTATCTTCGAAACTTGGTATGCAAATCACAGAATCAAAAAACACTTACAAGACCACAAAGAGGGAAAATGGCGCAGATGCAGAACTCTTCTCAAAAGAAAACTTGAATTCTCTGATTGCAATTTCACTAAGGTGTCATCACACTTCCGGTTAATGAAGGGACAACAATAAGCCTCAATAGCGCTTCCGGTAAAAATGTGTTATGCCATCATGAGAGTTTGTTCAGTGATTACTTCACGTGTGACAAAAATGATAGATCAGAGTGTCAGATGAAATTCATGTGTGCCATACCTACATTAAATATCGCTTACTGATTGCTGCATAGTTGCATGCACCCCCCGAGAAATATTAAACCTTCTCTGGTGGAGAGTCTGCCTTTCTGACCCTTATTCTGAAATTTTGCGGAAGTTGGCACATATCGTTTCACAAACACCTAGCTACGCTACGCCACCTCATCCTAACCATAATGTAACCTATCTAGTATGAAGCAGGAGACTCATTTAGCACATGACTGTAAAACTCATACAACTGGTAGCACGAATACAGGTGAGAAGATATTGTTTGGGCTTCAGCAGTTTAATTCAAGCTGGCCCACTGTTTTTTTGTCTTTTATTCCAAATAATAAAATAAGACAGTTGTGTCCTTAATCAGGTGATTTTATTTTCCTTATGTCATTGGAACTATATTAAATAACTCCGCAACATAAGCACAAACATACGTAGAATCTCTTATCGAAATACTGGCAAATGAAATGTCCAAACATCCAATAATACATTCAGTCAGGTTTGTTACTGTATCACCAGTTTCTTGATATCGGTCAATTATTTTCACAGTTCAGTCCAATAATTGCTATTTATTACTTATAACCTTTCATGTGATGCGTATACATTGCACTGCTGTCAAAAAACTGAAGCAGTACTGAAATGTTGAAGACTTGGTTAAGCGTTAAGCTTTGCTCTCCTGTCTTTGGGAGTTTTTAGCTGAAGGTATGCCTTATCCCCAGAAGGGGGCGCCAATGGGCAAGAGATCAAGCCACCTGGTTATCAGTCAAGCAACTACATTGATCAAGGAGCGTCTTAAAACATATGTTTCTAGTGTGAAGAGTGGATCACTAACTGAAACACATTGCTGAAACATAGCACACTTAAATGAAAGTGTTGAGAGTGCTTAATTAAATATACAGAGAAATATAAAATTTGCAGACAACTCAACCTAAAACCTTATACAGGAGTGTTTCTGTTCACAAGATAGTGTCACATCATGGAATAGCATCAAGTTACCTCAAAGCTATATTTCATGATCAAACCTAGTACCCATTGTGTGTCCATGTTACAAGTCTCGATTCATGTAAACAAAATTTTCCACTGGTCTGTAATAAATTATTTTATTACAGACAAGTGGAAAGTACAGAGATGAAGATATGCACTGACTGCTACAACTTACAATTAAGAGAAGGCACTTGAACGATCATGTATCCATTTCTCAGTTGATTTCACAACTTTTATTATACTATAACTGAAGTGGGGCTCAGCTTCCTTTTTCTTTCCCAGAATTCCTAAAAAAAAACAAAAAGAAAATAACAAAGTAGTGAGTGTAAGTCAGAGAAAACAAGGGTGTGCACACATACCACTTCTTTTTTTGCACATTTTAATCTGTCTTTTGTCACAACCAGTAGATCAAGAACAACCAGCATCATGTATTTGTATGAGGGTTGTCTGGTCTTAAGTAAAATACGTTTGTCTAAGGCACACTTCCTATTTAGTGATTAACATTTCTGTGAATCTCAAAATTTGACAGAGCATTTAACGGCCACTTAGGAGCCTGCGGGAAATTAAACTGCCTGACACTACATTCATTAGACAACAATGTTTAGACAACAGAAGTATTTCCTAAAAAATATGACAAAGAAAGTAATCATCCAATTCTTGTTTTATTTTATTTAACTTTTATAGTTTTTTATGTTTACAGCATATATCATGTAAAACAGTTTAAAATGATCTTTTTTGTATTTAAAGCATGAAAAAATATGGAATCAATATATTTACAAGTCAAATTTGACACTAATTAGAAATAAGAAAATGTTCACTAATTGATGTCATTTATTGTTCACCTCAAGAAAGAGGTAATGATGAGTACACAGCCAGCCATTGGCTAGTAAAGAGAGTTCACAATTCATTCATTTATGCACTTCAAAACCAGAGATTGTGTCAAGGTAGCACGGGTCATCATAATATGCTTTAACGTAGTAGCAAAACTCTACAGTGGCGATATGAGATGACTAGACATACTTGTCTGAGACTGACAGATTTAAGTTGTTCATGGTGACGTCACTCTGATAAGATCAGGCCAGATGGAAAAGGTAACATTACAACGCAACACATAAGTCCACACCCGCAAACATTTCAGCATCTTTCCACCTGATGCCACATCAGTGCCTAGTGACAACTTCAACAAATAGTGAGGAAGAATGACACATGAAATCAGAGCTGCCTGCAGACCTTGACATTTACCAAAACCAGACTGTTGATTAAGCTGATCCCATCATTCCAAAAAATGTTTAAAATCACCTTTACCAGTAAAGACTATTTGTTCCGATACACCGCTAATGATTATGATTATTACTTAATATCCCTCTGCCATAAACCACTTACAAAAACCCCACCCAGCAAATTTGTGGCTATCATGTCCAAGACAAGAGAGTATAGAACTTTTTGATTTCACTTCATGGATATCCATTAACATTCATTAAGTCTCAGGTCAACTAACATGAGACCACTTTTGGTATAACCATAACAAAAACATACCCAAACGCAAAAACTAAAAAAAAAACATAAATAGATAAACTCTTACATTAAACTTCAGAGAAATAGTATTTCAATCATAAAACATTTGTGTTTTTAAAAGAAAGCTTACTGACGTTACAGCTCAGCACAGTCCATTTTACATGTGGATCAAGAGAAGAAGGCACAGTAAGTCCATTTTGTGAACTTGTTTGAAGCATAATCATACTCCATTTCCTGCCCCCAATAAGCCAGTTAGAAGGTGTCGGTTGTATGGGTTGTAATGTTCTTAAATCATCCCTACTTTAGAGACAATCTCTACTCATGGTGGTCAGGAAAGAAAGACGAAGCATTGTGTAGGTACCAGTTTCTCTGCAGCATAAATGTGAGAATGGTCTGCAATGGTCCTTTACCACTGCAATTTCAGTGCACTTGCACTGGCTACAAGCCATCTTTTGTTTGTTAAGGTTTCGGCTGTTTAGATCAGTGTTCACTGCATCACAAAGACATTGGTACAGTGGGCCCAAATCTCCCCAACACATTTTTTCCTGCTGTGTAAGGTGAATCTGTAGTGTTGTGTGGCACAGACTCATAAAAGTAGGTGCCAGGGTAAACTTTGCTGGTTATTTTCACATAGCTATAGTTGAAGTGAATATTACTTCAAAAGATCATAATGACGACTTCGCATTGGCAATCAAATGACCTTGATGTCGGCTGGTTGTAAACTCAAACATAAATTATTTCTGATATATTTTATATGGCCATCCATCCTGTAGAGATACAGAATAGTGCATCTGTTCTTCTTTTACATTTTAATAATATACACGTTTATCTGAGTCTCTACTTAATATCTGTAAGATATTTTTTCCAGTCCATCATTGAAAAATTCACAGTGGTATAAACTTATTTATACCATAAGTTCTTGTTTGACATAGAAATATAATATTGCCAGTGGACAGAAATAGAATTATAATGTCCAAAATCCTGTTTTATGAAATAATAATTACAAACTAAAAACGAAAAGCACTGTGTTTGTAATGATAGCAGAATGGATTACAGTAGTTTTGTAGTGAAAGCTGATTACTCTGATTTTATACAGACAATGTGTGTGGCGAATGCACAATTAAGCTATAGACCTTCTCTTGGCATCAGTCAAGTTTAAAACCTACACCATTGTGATAATGATCACATCTCTGACGTATTTTCATATAAGGCATTCCACTAATCTGGAAAATAAGAAACTTTAAGGCAAACAGGGAGGCTGTGAATACAGTACAAAAAATAAACAAATAAACCAGAAAAAATCACACTTACTGCAACATGAACAATTATGCCATGAAACAATAATGGTCATAGTACTGCTAGAACAGAATGCATCATTAGTTTGTTAGACAAAGCCTAATGTGTGTTTTGTACCTTGTGCTTTTCAAAAAAATGTAGACACACCATAAATAATAATAATAATAAAAAAAACGTATATGTGCCAGGCAGCCCCATTGTGTTATGTGGCCTGAGAAAGAGCTGGGAGAGGGGTCTTTTATAACAGAGTATATCGACATGGCCATTGTTTCATGGTCATGGCTGTGTGTCTTTATCCTCAGTCAAAAATGCTGAGAGGTGTTAAAGAGTTTTGGTGGTTTTTACAAAAACAAAAAGACAAAAAAAAATTGCCAGGAAATAACAGATCATGAGAAAAGTTAGAAAGTCCAGTGAGCAGTGAGAAGTTGTTATAAGAGAAAAAAAGAGCACAGGAGGGGAAAGGATCAAAAAGGGGTGGAGAAAAAGAGCTTAAGAAGATGAATCATTTCACCACAACTAACTTGGAAAGGAAAGCCTCCACCTCAGATTCTCCTCCTGGGTTACTTCGTCTGTGGCTCGTAGAAGAGGACGAGGAGGATGACGTGACGACGCTCGGTTTAGGCAGACTGTACATGTACACGGCCCCAATGACCAGGCCCGCACCCAGCGTGAAGACCAAGTCCACGTGGAAGCCAAAGAGGTAGACAGACATGATGGTGGAGACCACGATGGAGAAGGAGGTAGCGAAGCCCTTCAGGATGTTGTCGGCATACTTCACCACCACAGCCACCAGAAGGCCGCCAAACGCTTGGTTCAGAATCACACCCCACACCATGGGCGTGTAGCCGAACAGGAAGCCCTTCTCAGCGATGGCAGCACCATCGTTCCACCACAGGCCCAACAGGCCTAACACTGTGCCGAAGATGCCTAGCTGCACGTTCCGCAGCCACACTGATGCCGAACTGCCCTTCAGGATCTTTTCAAAGTAGACGCCAGCAAAGCCTGACGACAGGCAAGACACCACCACTGCCACCAGGCCCTTGCCGTAACTCTGGCCGTGATCGGTTGCCATGGCCTCCTTCTGCTTAGCACCCTCCTGCTGCACCTGGACAATGGCCACGCCACCGAACAGCAGCAGCAAGGAGACCCACTGGACCCGCGACAGGCTCTTCCGCAGCATCAGCACGGAGAAGAGAGCCGTAGTCAGGATCTTCAGCTGATATGTCACCTAGAGTCAAAATTCACAGAGAAAGAAAAGAAAAGAAAACTGAGTGAATGAGAGAACAAAGTGAGTGAGTGATGAAAGCAAGCACACATCTGCAGAGGAAGTACCAAGATATCAGAATAAGGCATGAAACTGAAAGTTTATCATTGTGTTTACAGAACAAGAAGCACCCGACACCAGGTCAATGGTGCCATTTGTGAATCTACAGTAAATTGGAGCACCCTGTCTGGTTTGCATTATAGGCGGCACAATAAACAAAGATGAAAGGGCAAAATTACAGTGAGGGAGCCAAAGGCCAAAGGAGTAAATTCTTCTTCTGCTTTCATGTCTTAGCTTCAGGCTATGCCAGTCCGAGGCTAAGCTAACCCATCTCACCTGGAATGTGGCTGCTGGGAGATTTGAAATGGCCACATATTGCAGGTTATTCTGGAGTGTGTAGATAAGAGATGGGACGGCAAGTTTTAACGTGTCCCTAAATTGAACGACTATAGAGTCATACAGGAGAGCGCCGAACTCCCTTACGTTGCCTATAAACAGAAAAGAGAGCAAAATGAATGTGTGTGATTGTTTGCACATGCATATGGGTTCATTCAAGTCTGGGTACATATATAAGATTGTGGCAGGAGAATAGCATGAATGGATCAACCTGCTCCACAATACTCTTGAGGAAGAAACATATATTTCTGCAAATTAACCTCACACTCAAGTGACTTACCCCTTCTTTGAAACAAGATGATGAGCAGACAAGTGCAGCCTTTGAGAATCTCTGCCATGACAACAGCTGAGGTTGCAAAGAAGCGATCCCCAGGCAGAGTGCGCACATATCGGATGCTGAGAATGAGTGAGGCATTCTGGATCACCAGGATAGCCAAGCTGATGTACTTTAACTTCTTGTTCACCTCTGTTTAGAAAGGAAATTGCACAACAAAATGACTGTCAGTGGAGGCCACATTCCACTGGACACTTTTCATAGATTTAGTATTTTGACTGGATTAATTCCTTCTAAACGCATCCTCCCCTGTCATACATGTATATGGACCTGTTGCATGTATTAGGCCAAGTAAAAAAAAAGTTTAGTTTTCCATCAAATTCTCATGATTAAGACAAATCTATGCCTAATTCTACTCCAAGAGCGGTTGTGAATATTATTCCTTGTCATCCAAAATACATACTAATTTCATTACAAAATATTCATATCAAAATATTCAAGACTCAAGTTAAATCACTAAACTGTGAATATAAAACGGCATGTCATTGCAACACCCTAGGTAAACAGCAAAGGGGCACACAAACATCCATTCATATTCCCGTCAATAAGGATAGTGTTCTGAGCAGGCAAATAAAGGTGTAGCCCAGTGAAGAAATACCCAACATAAAAAATGGCGTGGTTACAACAGCCGTAATCTCTCATATAGTCTACTCTGTACAAGTTATTTGCTAAGTAGCAATAAAGTTAAGCTATATGGTCTGTGCTGTAACTAGTACAAATACCATCCTATGCTTGCAAGACTCTGATACCCGTCAAGCTTGCTTGTCATGTTCTCCACATACTTCTCAAGTAGGCTGCACAAAAGCTTATTATGTACCTTCTCTCATTGCTCACCTATGGAGACAACAGGACTACAGCTACAGCCGAGGATCTCCTTTTTAATATACGAGGAACACACAACAAAAAGCTATCTAATCTGTTTGATAAGGCATTGAAAACACACTACCATACCCTGAAACGTAGCGGAGAGTTAGGATTGCGCTGGCAATATATTCTTTCTGATGTTAACTTGGTATTTATCCAACACATCTGTCATCTCACAGCAGCAAGTTACCAGTTGCACACGACAAGGAATGATGCTACAATCCCGCCAGCTCTATACATATGTAATGGTACATGGTTATCCACCACATGACATCAACGTTAACAGTACAGGAAGTACACTCGACACCTCCCACATCTAGACTTCACGTAAAGCTAATTGAAGTTCACTGCTGGACCCTTTTCGTCAAAGGGGTTAGTTAGCAAGTAACCTTAGACATAACAACATGATAGATGCACTTAAATGCATTTAGATATTTCTAGTCTAAAAATAACTACTGTTAAAAGTTGTCATATAGGATGACGTTAATACGACATGGCTAACGTTCACTAGCAGGAGAGAAAATAACGTTACGTTGTGACCACTACCTTGCAGAAGTACATGGCAACGTCAATGTTAATAAACGCAAAACAAGTTTGCAGGCTAATTTGAGTCTTACCTTCATTTTGTTTACTACGAAAATTTTTATCTTCGCCAACTTCAGATCCCGGTCCATTGCTGCTCCCTGCCATGTTGGCATTGACGTTTCAGTGCAGCGAACTAGCTAGCCTGCTAACCAACACCAGCCAGCTAGTCAGAGAAGACTTGCTCCAACACAGTCTCCACTCAGTCAAACTGGACCGTTGAGACTGTTGCAGTCAAACTGGAGTAGGCAGGCATCCTATTGTCGTTAACATCGATGAAACTGAAATGTTATAATATGAAACGTAGTGCCAAGATTAACCCTGACACACTGAAGTACAAGGTCTGCTACACCTTTGCATCCATTCCCTTCTCGCTAACAACCTCTTGCTTTCGTTCCTGTATTTCCGCCTTGTCCGACGCGTCAACTGTCATTGGCCCGCATCTTCAGTAAATCCCTCCTCCAAGTCGGCTTGTTCCTTTTCTCTACAGCTCGCCGCTCTGCCATCAGAGCCTTCTGTGCCTCAACTCTGCCATCTACTGAAGACAAATATCAATCCACTTTTTTACTTATGTGTATAAATAATTATTTTCAACAGGGGGTGCAACAGACCAAGGTTTTCCTGAGCCGTGTATATCTAGAAACTGCTCTGAGATTTTCAGAAGCTAAAGCTTCACAGGATGACTAATATATAAGATAGCGGCTTGAAAACCTAGGACCGCATGAGTTCCGCCATAATTTCAAATCAGGTTGTGGTTAAGGAACCTGCTAGTGGCCTAGAAATTGTGGGTTCGAATCCCGGCGGTTCCGTTGTGCCCTCCAGCAAGGCTTTCAACTTTGTTGCTCGAGGGGAGACTGGCCCTGATGTAATCGATAGTTGACAAATATAAGTTGCTTTGCATAAAAAACGTCTGCTAAAGGACTACATATAAATGTACGACAGAAAAAGAAGGAAAAGAGAAAGAAAGAAAATACATTGTTGACACTTCACTGACGAGGCACTTAAAAGTACAAAAGATAGGCTATGTTGAAATTTTGAACATATAGTTTCAGGTATGAAACGTCCATTATCGAGGTGAATTAATTACGCTGGATTAAATGTAACTGGACCTCCTTAAGCAAAGTTATGGCTTTAAAAGTTTTCATGTGTCAGCCAACGAGAATAAAACCCAGTAAATGTAAAATGCATATTTTTCAGTTGACCAACGAACTATCGGTACTTCTACCCAGCTGAGAACTGTTGCCTGTAGACGTTTGGACCACAGTATAAATGTGGCTAGGTACTTAGTAGTGTTCAGCTTTTGTGAGCTTTATCTAAATGCCCCCCCCAAAAAACAACTATTGGTTACAGGGGTCAGTCATTAACTGGCCTACGCCTGTATCATAAAGCATCATATTGATGGTGACTGTATATCACTGTTTAAGTACTTGAGTGTAGTGGATAAGGACAAAAATAACAATTGTTTAACAGTGTCAAATGCTTTATTTACAAACTTTGCACTTACAGTGTATAGACATTTGTGTGAAAATATTATTTAAAATAAATAATGTTAAATTTCAATTGGAACTTTACAGTCAACAATACACAAGTATTAACAGAGAACTGTTACAACCCAGGCAGTGGAACTGCCCAGATTTAAAAAAAATAACTTACATTGACATTGCTTTTATTTAATTCCCACCAGCTTCCTAAAGTATCTGGGTGAACAGGCACTTCTATCAGACATTGAGGACATTGGGATTGCAATTTTAAAAAGAATATGTTTAAATATACCGAAAGGTTGTGGAGCTGTCCAATGAACACAACATTGCTTCCACGAGTTTAACTTAACTTTCAAATAAATCCAATGAATCTGACCTAACGTATACAACAAGGCAGACTCCAGCTCAAACATATATTAAACTCTTAATAAGATTCGACTAAAATACCCAGATCTGCATTAAATACTTAATAGTCATTTAGACATTTCTCAGTCCTGGGCAAAACAGTGACTCATTTTGAGTGTCTACGGTTTCTCATTTTGCATTTAAATTCTGAATTTTGGAAAGAAAATAAATCTAATCTCTATACTAATAAAAAACCTTAGCTGGGAATTTTGCATTAGCATAAGAAAACAATGTAGTTTGATGTAGTCTAAGACACAACTTAGATTTTCAGGAGCAACAGAATCTACAGTAATGGCACTCCCAAGCTCTAATGTACTTTAGGTCTTTTAAAGTGGATCAGTAGTGCTCTGTGTTATTGTTATGTGAGGTGGGAATTGGAAACTGGATCCCTAGTCTTTGTCACCTCTTAAAACAAGGTGAAAAAAATCGACAAATACATGACCTGTAAAACCAGATCTTAACAAAGTATCACTTTTGGTCTTAGGGCAAATAAATGACAACATTCTTGGCCTGAATCTGGAGTACAACGGGAGGTATCAGAAACTTTTCCATGCCTTGGTTCCTCAATAAATAACGCTCCACTTTGAAAAATAAATAAGTAACAAAATAAACTCCCTAATAAATAATGACTTTGCTGATTTCCATAATTGCTTAACTACAAAAATAATGTAACATTTAAGGTAATCCTCCTCCACATTGTGCTAGGCTCAAATATTGGTCATTCATTCAAGGCATAAACAGCTTGGACCAGCTCATGAATGTGCCGCGTCAAAACAGAACAGTCCTGTGGCACAGTCCAACTCACAGAACATATTGTAAAGTAGCAGTCTGTAAGGAGAAAGCAGTAGCCGGGCATATGAGGTCTCTGACCATCCAAAGATAGCCAGAAATTAGAGGCTTGATGTGATGTTCTGTTCCTCTGTCAAGTCCACAATATCCTCACAGGTCTCCATCCAAGGATGAAGCAAGATGTCTTCCAAACTCGGTCTGTCTTCTGGCCTATATGATAGGCACCACAAAATCAATGACTGGCACTCTGTAAAAGCAAAAGAGGACTTCAGGGTTAGAGTAATGAAAATGAAAAAGAGCATCAGTAGGAGGCAGGAATTTTAGGTTTTTCAGGTTTAATCCCTACAACACAGCACACCAAGAAGACTCACCTTTGGAGATCCGTTTGGTGAAACTGGGTTTGGCCTGCACAATCTCTCTGTCTCTTTCAAAGGGGATGTCGCCACAGACCATGTCAAAGAGGAGGACCCCAAGTGACCACACTGTGAGAGGCCTGGCATGGTAGCTATGATGCAGTATCCACTCAGGAGGGCTGTAGACTCTGGTACCTGTACCAAAACAACATATTGTTAGCAAGGCAGGGCTAGTTGTGCATTTCATGCTTGAGTGAGATCAAACAGATCTAATATAGTGTTACTGATGATTTGAAGTTGAACTTACCCTCAAAGTCAGTGTATTCACTTTCTTTGAGGAGAGCACCAGATCCAAAGTCAATTATTTTGATGTTGCCGGTGCGGGTGTCCACGAGCACATTCTCATCTTTTATGTCCCTGTGCACAATCCCCCGAGATTCACAGAACTGCAGTGCTTCCACTATCTGCCTCAGAAACCTGCAAAACAAGGCACCAATTTCAGATCACGTTAGTGCCTCCCAGAAAAAAAGTCAGACCTATGTCAAATAGAGAAAAAAACTATTTCACAGTCAAATACAAACTCAGCTCTACCTTTGGGCAAGGTGTTCTTCCAGACATCCTCGTTCTGTGATGAAGTCAAAGAGGTCCTGGCAGGGCTGTGGCCTCTCAAAGATGATGAGAAATCCACGTCCTGGCAGCTCAAACCAATCTAACATCCGAATGACCCCAGAATGTGTTTTGGCCAAGTTTGGTCCACCCCCCAGACGCAAAAGGAGGGCAATCTCCATAGGAACAAGGTTTGGTTCATCAGGCTGCAACAAAGAGAGGCACCATGATTAGGCTACTTAAGAATATGAGAGTAATACATGAAGAACAGAACAGGATATCCATTTATTTCGAAGGGTGATAGTAGCCTACCAGGTGCAAAAATTCAGATAAGATTTAGATAAAACTCTGTAATACTATTGTAAATAATGGAAATAGGATACCCACAAAATTCTAACAACAAAACGTAATTATACTACATTCAGTCCTTAGTAAAATAGAAAACAAATAAAATCGGAGCCATTTCTCATGGAGTTTCTGTTCTTGGGGAAATACGTCGTAAACATTGTTTTGGAAACTCGTCACGCACTACGTCACACAAAACAGTTGGGTTTTCCCTCCCACTATTTTCCCACCAGAGGGAGCAATGTACCGCATTGTACAAGGGAAGTTTATATGAGGATGATTAAATATCTGTGTAAAATCAAACATAAACAACAAAATTGGAAATAAATGAATAAATAAAACAAATCTTACCAGTCTCGTCCACTGCTGTACTCTATCTGAGGATATCTGTTTGATAGCCACCTAAATGGAGGGAAACGCAAGTTATGACTTATTTAACGTTAATAGAAGATAATCATTTACGTTGTTGCATCCAAACAAAAGACAGGATTCTCTTGAGGGGGCATATTTCAGCTCACCTGCAAACCGTCTGAGATGCGCTGGCCTGCGAAAACAGATCCGAAACCACCACTCCCCAGCAGGGAGCCAAGCTGATACTGCTTCTCAAAGGGCTCCTTGCCTGTTGTTTGCGGGAAGAAGTTCTGAGTTAAGCGGGTAAGTATAAATAGCTGGCAGATTTAACAAATACGTCTACAACACCACTGACAGAAAACTTATTTACATGTTTTTAAATTCCCAAATGCTGCCTGTACCGCCATAATTTGCAGGTTAGTTAGATCAGACACAAATTTAGCAAGCCATATAGGCAGGTTCGGCTATCAAGATTTGTCTGAATTGATACACGAAAAACGAGCAGAGAACAGACCAAGACATTTTAATTAATTTCGAAAATTTATACATTATCAATATATAATACATTTAGATAATAATACAATTAGACAGTAATAAAAGGCCTACCGATTTTGCCCTTTACATCCTCTGCTTGCTCCAAATGGATATCGAAAATGAGGTTGTCCAACATCTTTGTTCGGCTTTTTGAAATTTTGAAAAAATACACAAACCGAACTTAGCTTCAAGATAACATCCAAGTTCGATCAACCTCAGTCTAGTTAATCCACCAGAGCTCCATTTAACTTCACAAAGACGTTAGTACGATGTTAACGATGGAAACACATGACAGAATGGTGTGGCTTAAAGTTTGTTGCTGTTTTAAGTTTACATCTGTGAGCACGCCCAGGCGGAGAACATTAGCCAATCAGAATCATATGATTCACTGTATTTTGAATTGTCGCCCAATCATAGTGGCTGAAATTCAAATGTGTTAATATTAATGAGTCAATGTTTGGTTTTTCTCAGAATTTAACCGCCCGAATTCTCTTCCAGTAAGATGCGCGCGCGCCTTCGCTTTTTTTTTAAAGAACAGTTATTTTTGTTTCTCTTAAGTAAGCTTCAGTGTCTATGTTTGTATCTAAAGGGAACGGCGTCATGTGTCATAGAATAGGCAAAGACTAATTTATCAAAGACTGTATACTGGCAAACCCTAGATTTAAAATATGTAGGCTACAGAAGTTTCCCATGGACTATGCGCTTATTTTTTAAGGTAATTTCCATTTGCCACAATGTCCGTGCGTCTTCAAACAGTTCGGTGTAAAGCACTGAATAGACCTAGTCTGAGGACAGGCGCCCCTTCTAAACTGGGAATTCACGGCCACGGTGTTCCCAAAAGTGACGTGTCACACAGTATAATGTGAGCAGCGTTTCGGTCTCCGAAACCAGAATTCAGCATTATTCAGGAAAAATAGCTTTCATGATAACGTATGCCTCACCAAATGTAAACACTAATTTTCCCAAGTCATTTTTGCATTGCAGTGTGTAACGACTACGCAACTTGGACTGATTATATACCTACACTTTCTGCACTGATCCACCTCATATTAAGATAGTTTTCCATTTTCCTGTTAACCCAGAGCTAAGGACAACAGAGAAGTCAAGAGTATTTCTTCAGAAAGTTCTCCTTTATTCCCAGAAAAAAAATGTATTTTCATCCAAAACAATAAAACAAAACAAGCTTATATTAATAATTAAGTATAATGTATGACATGACATCTTAATTAAGTCTTTTCTTTTTTTAATGATATCTGAGTGTGTTTTTAAACATGCACCTAAAGAAGTCCAATGATGGTGTCAATGGTATTAGAAAGAAGGGGGTTCAAAGAGTCTCAGAATGTAGGGTCTTTATTGATGAGGACAGGTGAAGATGATAAAGAACAAGTGAAGGACAAAACAGGATTGGTCTCCTGTTCTGCCCTCTCCATGTGGACCCCTCCATCAACTGCTGTCCGGAGAAGGCTCTCTATGCATTGAGTTTTTCTTCATGCTGTCGAGGTACTCTTGTTGTGAAACTGCCAAGACGGAGGCCAAAATCTCATCATCTTCCCAGTCTGTCAAACCTGGAGATGAATAAGAATGTGCCATGTTTATCAAGACAGACAAGTAGGCGACTATGCAACAAAATAAAAAACATTTATAGTTAGAAGGCAATATCCAATGGTTTTATTTTCTTGCATGACAGATGCAATAAGAATAGCCATAAAACAGTTATTCTTTACTTAAAACTATAAATACTGCCATGGTTTAAAGTTTTTAAAGCTGGCATTGCACAATGTATTTGTACCAACCAAATGTACCATTACTAAAGATCTACCTGAACAGGTAACTAATGGTCTGAGGGGAAGCAACACATGGGGGTTAACAGCTAATTTAGACAGAACTGTTACCAACAACACCTCAATCAAAGAAATTCCATAATTCATTCAAAAGTATGTTATAGATGTTTATCATAATATGAAACTATGCAGTAATTCTTAAAAACAAAGCATAGGCACTTTGCATTCAAGACTAGTTACAGTAATTCAAGACTTTTACAGTAAAACTGTAAAAGGCAGGTTGTTCGAGATGCACCTGGTGTGAACTCAAGCTTGGGTAATTTAGGGTGAGTTTGGTTCTCCCTTCTCTACTCTATCGTTTCCTTCTTTCAGTAGAATTCTGTCATATCAGATGCTAAATCAGAGTTTCGCCATCTTTAATTTGCACAGCAGAGAACCAATTTCTTCTTTCCACTGAGTCTGTATTACACTGTCCAAATGTGGAATCTTTTACATTAACACAACCTATAGACAAGAGGATGTACACAATCAAATCTAAAAACAAATTGTCAGGAAGTACAGGCACACAAGCAGGTATATGTTAGTAGATTAAAATCTTTATGAATGACAGGCTGGTCAGGAGCATGCCTCACCAAAGGCAGTGGGTGACATTTCCTGCATGATGGCACGATATTCCAGCGCAGGGTACAGGGACACCAGAGAGGAGGAGGTGGGCCTGTCTGGTCCAACGCACGCCTGGTTACTAGGACCTGCATCACAAGAGTACAGGATTTGAAATCAGCTATGGTGAGCTGAAAGTACAGGTCCCGCAATCCCACTGGGACCTCAGAGAGAGCACCTGCGACCTTAGCATTGGCTGACCTCTCAAGGAAACAAGTTAACCAGGGTTTTTCCACTGTTTTCCACCTTGAGACAATTATGAACTAATTTAATGTTAGAAGTTCTTCTGGTTATTATTTGCAAGAACCATGCTGTTTACAAGAAACATGAATTTAATGTAATTTATATGGAGTCCATTTACTGATATGCTTCAACAAGATGACTGTCTCCACATGATCAAAGTTGTGACAGATTTCATTTCTGCAAGGCATCTTCGGAGTCATGCCCACCTGGTGCACAAGGTGAGGGCGGTTTAGAGATGGAAAGGGAGGCTCCGGCCGGGGAGGGGGGCTTAGCAGCGGTGTCTGAGTGAGGGGTATCGGTGTTCTCTGGGGATGGCGCGGAGCTGCGCTGGCGTGGGGAGCGGGCACTCCACTCCTCTAGGCAACTGGAGGCTGCTGCAGTGGCAGAGCTGCAGGTGGCACTGGCTTTACGGGGCTGTGGAAAAAAAGAAAATTAGACCCACACATTTACACACACACACACACACACACACACTACTCAGACCACTTCCAATTCTACACAATTCTTTAAAAACATGGTCAAGTGACTGTTGTCACATTACTGTTGTCTGTAGGATACAGCACTGTTTCCTTAAGGCACATATAAAACCTAAATGCAGCACGACACAACAAGAATACACAACAAGAATATATGAAAAGAGACAGGCCAATTTGGGGAACCTGAAGGGGATCACCAAAAAGGCTAAATATGGCCGATCAAAGACTGTAGGCAAAGTCTTGCTCTGTATTAAAAGGAACCAATCACCTCACTAAAGAAGGCGTACATGATGTTTCACTGCTGCAGAACCTACTGTTTGTTTTGAGCATCACCATAGAAGCAGACAACTCTAAAATCTAACAGATGCACAGGAGGTAGAAGGAGTCTCAAAATTAGATTATATTGCCTTATAAGAACAAATGATATTTCTCTGTTGTTTTTGTCAAATTTAACAATAATTCAAGATTTTTAGACCTGTTGAAAAGACAGACTGGGAGCACTCTGGTATACACGCAAGATGATAACCAATATGTAGATACATTTATTCTAGGGAATCCTTTGATGAAGCTAAACTAATTTGTATAGTTGCTGCAATAGTGATAAGATGCACATGCAAAGGAGTTATCTGGTATGGGTGCATGCGTGTAGCTGCCCAGACAGGGACACTGTATATACTATAAATACTTTCTGGTTATTACATATATATATGTTGGAAACTATTTTTTACCAATACTGTACTGGCATATAGGGTTTTAATACAGTAATAATAACTGTAGTTCTACTGCCATAGCAAAGCCCAACCGTATGAAAATAATCTGACACTTGCCAAGTAAACAAAATAGTGACAAATTCCTTAATACATAAACACAACTCAAGGCATTCAATTGGCTCAAGCCCACCAAGTCTGCATATTACAGCATTACTGTTGTGACTTGTGGACAGGGGAGTGATACTCCCATTTAAATGTCAAATTGTGTTATTCAATTACAGGTAACGTATCATGCACTTTACTAGGATCCTCCTCCAGCCAAAGACAAAATTCAAATGAGGCAATGACTAAACTGACTGAACTCCTTTGAAAGTTTGAGAGCCAACTGATCCTTCTTTCCCCATGCTGCAGATAAACCTTCAGGGCAATGCTTCGGGAGTCAAGCCAAGCAGTACGGCGTTAAAACCATTTCACTAAATAAGGGCCGGCTTTAGGTAACAAATGCCAAAGAAAGAAATTGTGGGAACTATCCAGCTTTGAGAGTCTGCTCTTTAAAGAATGGGAAAAAGACAAAATGCAAATTGGTTTCAAGTTTCAAGGAGAACTGCTTTGCCTTGAATACAAATGCATCTAAAATAAATAAATAAATACATCAATAAACAAATGCATTAAACAAAATGACTTGAAAATCCTGCACATCACAATATGCACTGCTAAGAGAATCTCCTCTCTCACCTGCCGTGCCTGCTTCTCTTGGTCCCGGAGCCACTGCAGGTAAGACTCGCGCGCCACCTGCTCTTCAATGGCCTCATTGGTGGCCTCCCAGTCAGTAGCCCTCTTCTTGTCCTCCAACATCTGCTGCTCGATCCACGACTCCTCCGATGTCTTGATAGCGTTCTTCATGAGCGACTGGTCAGCATACTGCCAAGGTGAGGAGCAGAAAATCTGACGTTTACACATTTTGGACTGTATCATCTGAGCTGATAACAGTAAGGAGGTACAGTGCATAAACACATTTTAGTTCAACACCAACACTGTCTTGGACAGATTAAGCTTATAAATTTCAAGCTAGAATAAAATATATTTTTTCTGCATTCTTCCTACATCCATATCATTCTGCCTTTTCTATTACAGAACTGAAGCACTGAATCTGACTCGGTTTAGTGACAACTGAACATGTAGGCCTAATGTTATTCAAAAAATCTACTAAATCACATATCCCTCAACACAGATGGCTTTAACACTGTTTCTTTTATTTCTAATTTCTGTATGACACTGTTCTGTTCAGACTCCTGCCCTTGTTTTGACACCTGAACTGTAAGTGGGTTTAACTATCAACAAAACACATAGTAACATGATACAAAGCATTTTGCAAATCAAAACAAACAAAAATGTGTGCTTAGAACAGGCTTTGCCGTGTCCGGCACATGGCCTGGGCACACAAGCTAGCTTGAGTACCAAGAAAGGCTTCTTTGGCTTTCTAACACAGAATAAGTTCTATGTTCAACTTTACTCATCTCCTCCTCCAGCAGTTCCAAAAAGAACACTTTTACCCTTCCAACAATGTTTAAATACATTGAAGTTTTGTGTTTCTGGCTTCTCCAAAAAAGTATTTTTTTTCCAGAACCAATTGATGGTATTCTAATCCACCAAAACAGCAGCTACAAGGAGTGGACTGACCCAAATATGGTCAGTCCGCAGCCGCCTCTCCAAATAACAACTTCAAAACTGGGACAGAAACGCCAGTGTTTCCAAGGTACTGTGAGTAACCTAGATACCCCAGTATTACCAACTTTATCAGCTACTTCATGACCAATACAATGGTCCAACATGTCTGCTGTTTGGTGTTTTATCTGGAGGACAGTTGGCATAAAAAATGGATGGCCTTCCAGGAAACCTGGTAGATAAGGACACAAGGTATTATCTAAGCATGTTGATTCTGTACATTCACTGTGTACTGAGAGAGAGAATGTATTATATTATCACACCTTTCCTCTTCACTTGTTCATCCTGCCACCCCCTGAAATTGTGGCACCAGCAAACATGAGTTACGGTCCATACAGTTTAAACATAAGAGACAAAAAAACCCAAGGAAAGCAATCACCTTTTGTGAAATGGGGGTCTGTTCTTACAACATTTGACTACACAATAATGCAACAATAGTGCTTTTAGGTTGACCAAGTCAAAGGATGAGGAAGTGCTGTGTGTGTGTGTTTCCCTTAATTACTAAAGTCCATTTCAGCACAGATGCTCCACAGCCGGTTGACCAACACTCAGTGTTATCATTAAGGGCACCTCCAGCCTAAACAAGACAGTGTACTGTTAATAGGCTTTCCCTGAGAGACAGGGATGTGTGGAATGTTGCCCTTGTCTGAGCTGTGCCTCCCAGCCCTTTGATGTTCATGTGTCCTGGATCAGGAATGGGTTTGGGACCGGGGTGTGCTCTCTGTCTCTGATGAGGCTTTGATGAGCTGTGGATGGTCACGTAACTCAAGCTCAAGCATCCCACTAACACAGGGACCTATCTGAGTCAGGTAGCCACACTTGGTTTCTTGACGGAACGACAACTGCTTCACAAGCATTCTGCAGTCTGCTTCATAGAAAACAGCAAATGATACTGAAACATTTAAGCGCTTGAACATTATGAGTTGTCTCTGATGTGTTCATTTTCCAGTTCTCAAAAACATGGATGACCGAAGATCATTCTTATCAGACTGATGCGAATGAATACTTTTTGATTCTGATGAACACCTGAAGAGGCAGGAAGTAGGAACATCCTGCTTTCGACTGTAAACTAACAGCACCATGCCTACACACTCCCAAGGAACCCACTCTAGTGCTACCCTCCCCCGATATCACACTCAACTGTAAGATCTGTGTGTGCTACATCTCTTAATGGTTCCATCCAGCTGACAAAGGGTGGACGTGCATGAGTCCACAGAGGCATCAGTCACACCCATGTACTCTAAATCAATGACTCTGATGGGGTCAATCAAGGTCAGGAGAGTTTATTTCAGACCCAGCAGCAAAGCCAGAATGGCATGTTTGAGAAGTATCCTTGGTGCACATCATTGACTCCCTTGGAAAACACCCATGTGTGTGTAATGAGTTTCACATTAAATTAACCATACAAAGGAATGGTATTGATTACCCAATCCCTGACGATGCACACTGATGCTTTAGCATTACGATTTTTGATCCCTGTCCTTTTTTTTTTACACTATATTCAATCCCAACTAAGCTTAAAGAAAGGTTGTGGAGAATGCTGTTAAACAAGAAGTCACTGAGAAATTTTGTGCTACCTGTATGCCAAAGCCAAACCTGGCAGTACCCACCCCTGGTTTGAAGGCAGGAAGCCCAAGCCCCACTCCTATGGTGGCTTTGTTGGGGTTCACCACAGAGTTGTAGTGAATATTCCGATGGTAGCTAACTCTGATTGGCTCATCGTGGTTCTGATGAATGCCATGGAACGTGTTGATTGGTTCTGCACAAAAGAAAGAGAAAAGAACAAAAGTCTTTCTTTGACGTCTCTCTGCCATGTGCTCTATTAAGCACACAGATATACTCTCTCTCTCTCTCTCTCTCTCTCACACACACACACACACACACACACACACTAAAGCCAACAAATTTACAAAATATGGGCAACTCGAGTGACTTCACGATACAAGCAAACTCAGCTAATTAGAGCTACTAGAGCAATATATATATTTATACAGAGAGATATTTTAGCAGTGTTTTTTAGTCTTCAGCGATTTTACAGCTTTTGTAGCTTTTAGTGTGAACATACAGTTAAAGTCTTAAGAAATTTGTGGTCCTCAGATAACCTGTACCGTTTTGCATTGTTTTACCTGGGTCTAATTTTAAATTAAAGGGTGACTGAGCTTTTACTGTTACTGGCCCTTACTGTACACTGCCTTCTCATAAGAAGAAGATTATTTGTTTGTTTGTATATGTTTGTAGTTGTATTGTCACCGTTATTCTGAGTCTTCTTTTTGTCAGATACAGCGGCTGTTCTACTTGGCTGGTCAGGTCTACTTGTGATTCAATGACTATGAGATCTTCATTTGTTATGATGACCTCTTTATATTACAGTGCCATATTTGAGGATCAATTTGTCATTGATGGTTTGGGGTTAGGTTTTAGGACATTTTTGTCTATTTCTATTCCTCTCATTCATTTATTTGATTTATTTTGTGTTGATTATTGATGATTATTATATTTCATTAATATGTCGTCTTTTATTGTCTTGAGTTTCAGTAATCATGTCTGTTATTCCAATTCCATGTTAGACCATATTGTCTTTTTTCTTGTTAATCTTGTCCATGTACATGTTAACTGTCATTTGATAAGGGCTTGATTCAACAATGGTTATTTTGCACTGTACTGTATAAATTGCATGACCTGATACTGTGATACCCTCTCCATTCAAGTGGTACTGGACATTGAGGTTCTTGCCAAGTACATGTATAATAAAGTCAACCTGTCCCTGCTATCCACACCTGTGCCATACTGGTAAACTTCCACTGGTCTGTTATACATCTCTGCCATTGCCTGCATTTCAATGTGGTTCCCATGGCAGTTGTTTTTTCTCTTCCTGTTTATGTATGTGGTAAAGTCTTCTGTCACATAATTTGAGAAGTAGTCTGCATTTTTCATCTGAAATTAAAACAGGATACTTTGTTAAGGTTGAAGACGCAGCAACAATTTCAAAATCATGTGGTGTACAGAGCAGTCTAACATTTGGACAGCCAGTGACTGACTTACCAAGTAATCCATGCAGTGCTTGCGAACAACTTCATGCATATCTTGGTCTCCATATACTTGATCAGCTGTGCACAAAACAATTAGAACAAAAACATGTATATTTATTAAATATACAATAACTAGAAATGCATCATTTTGCAGGCCACCAAGTGAATAAGATAACCTGTACAGTATCTTGCAACAGTATTAGCCTGAAATAGCCTTACATACATTTTAAAATGCATCATCTACTTTGTATGTGCTGCGACTAATTTGTAGGCAGGCCTATTGTTAGTTATAAGTTATATTTGAAGTACCCAATGGCCCATATAAAGCCTTATTGAAGTATCTGCAGCACATTTTTGGTGGGCTTTAAATATATGCGTGGCATAGTTGGGTTTGAGTGACCGCTAAAGGTGCAACAGATGTAAACAAAGCATTGTGGGCATCACATGTTGCTCCCCGCTCTTTCAAGCGTCGCGGCATGCAAATGAGCTCTGCCCCCCACACCACACTACACCAACCCCCCCACACACACACACTTCCAACAAGTCACATGATCCATTCGCGCGCTACGATTCTGAGAATCTTAGTCAATTTCCTCTTTCGCAGCAGTGGCCTGAAAAAGGAGGCGGCATGCAAAAATCTAGTTCAGCAAAGAAGTCACTGAGTGCAAACACTTTAGAGAAAATAAAAAAAAACAGTGCTATTTTCAATTTCAAAGTTAAATGACTTCAAAGTACTGCAGGGTAAAAAAAAAACGCAAAATCTAACTTTGGAATTGGTGTTTTTTCGAGGCACAAATGTGAACGCCTGTGTCAACCCAAAATGCATGCAATATTTGTAAGGAAACTCAAATCAGTACCAGGTTCCTATTCCAGCTCTAGCTGGGTAGACTGAACTATTTGATACTAATGTAATGTTCCTGCATTTGATTTTTGTGTGAAGAGAAATGTGTGTGCATACTTTTTAGTAGTGCCAGTTGTTGCATGAGTTTCTGTGCTGAAGTTCCTGTGCTGAGTAACGAACAGAACACCTTGCTGCCATGACACTAAGGTTAGAATAAAACTTGCTGTTCAGAGTATAGTGTGACACCCCAGAAGTGCCAGTCTACTCTGGACATAGACAGAAGAGAATCACATTTTTTGACAAGACCAGACCACCGGATTCTCCATCAGCTCAGCCATGCATGACTTCACTCCTATGGGCTTGAGAGCAACAAGCCCAAACAAATGTAGGAAGAAGCCTGCATGGTAATTAAAAGGACAAGTCTGACTGTAGACCATGGATTGGACCTCAAGGGGTGGGTGGCATGGAAGTGAACAAAACAAAACAAAACAAAAAAAAAACACAAACACCCACAAAACCAATTCCTTTCCACATAATAAATACCAGGGTAACTTGCTTGGTTATAAATGAGTGGAGGGAAAGAAACTGGTTGGAGTTTTTAGTTCCTGTCAGAGAGTGGAATCAAGTCATTTCCGTCTTGCCTTTTGTTACTTTTTGGCAGCCATGAGCTGTGTGTGTGTGTATGTCTGTATGTGTGTGTGTGGAGGGGGTGAGGCTGGACCTGGTCGTCACACACCGGTGCACTCTTTCGTTGACTGCATGGGTGGCCATGATTGGGATCCCCCCCCACCCACAGACTATTTTGCATTAATGTGACTCATCTCCAGCAAATCCCCACAGTGTTGTTTCATTCCACCTGTGATATCACCTACTACGTTCAAACTCTCCCTGTGTGGGTTGGTTGATTACAAGTCAGACCGAAAACACATGCTAATCAAGCAATGTGGTTTCCAGGCGCACATCTGCATCGACTGGTGAAGTTTCAACTGTCACTCATTGTTTATGATCAATAAAATTTAAAGCAAATGTGTCCCTTAAGCCTAAACAGATGGTGTTTATTTGTGAAATCACATGACTATGGGTATCAACTAATCACAGTTTTCTGCTCATTATCATTATCACCATGTATCTGATTATATGGCCCACTTTCTGCTTAGCCTACACTGAAATGTGGAATTTTTGTGAGGCATTACTGGCTAAAGGCACCACAGGGAGCCCTCACGTGCCCATAGATAACCAGCACTATTCACCACAACCCTTGCAGATCACACACACGGCAGGGGAACACTGGGCCACATAAGTTCTGGATGACTAAGACACGAGTCACTTGTTTGGACCCTCAAAGGTCATACCCAACCACTGCCTGCATATAGCCTACTACAGCTGTCAGTTTCTCAATCAAGCAGCACAAAGTCAACCTCCTGGTGACTGTTTCCGCCCTCGACCCATCGCTGATGTGAAATTCTCCCCTGGACTCGGAAAGAGGAAGAGCCAAGCCTGTTCTACTAAGAAAACGTAGCGTGGCGTTAAGATAAACTTCTGTAGAAAGGAGAAGAGAGCATGCACGGCTGTGGAGGAGAGAAGAAAAATAAACCACAGGCGCGCTACCACCAATGTGCGACAGAGATAGTGCCTGATGCTCGTAACCAACCAGTACAATTCTGAGAAAGAGGCCTCTCTCTATTCTCTGGTGCGCAGTAGAATGGCGGGCTTGTTAAAGAGCCTGGCCTATTGGGCCTGCAAGAGCCTGATAACAGCTATCCATTAAGTCCAGAAGCAGTTCTTCGGTCACTACTGACGCCATTTACCACCACTCCATACTATTAGGGGAGGTTCCCTATGTTGCCTTAGTCAACCACATGGAGAGTTCATTCAAAATTTCATTGCTTCCGCCACTGACTTTAATATCAGGAATAGTGTCGTCAGCAGGCAGAGGCAGCTGACGATGAATGATTCACAGGGTATATTTTCTTTATTTTTCTATCCATTTAATTGGTTTGTTTGATATTTATTTTTGTCCTTTCACAAGTGCTGAGTAAGTAAACTACATCATTACATGCAGACAATTCTACATCTGCATATAAAAGTCAAGAAGCTTTTAGCCCATACTCATACTCAGCTGGCAGACTCTCAGTCTGTCTAGGAATGTAGGGCCAACGAGGCAATAGCCTACCCCTCACTATCTGGCACAGGATCCTACCCACCAGCAGACTTGCAACATTATGAAATCACTCTCTGGGTCAGACTGCTGCGTTGTTGTGCTGCGAGTTCCTCTCACTGTTATCTGGCCTCAATTCCAGCTAGGGTTCATTCCAATGAAAAACACAAGCACACTATCAATTTGCCACAGAAAGTTAAAATTTTAGATTAGGCACATTTTATGGTAAGGAAGCTGATTTTGTGGTGAAGAGTACCATTTCATTAGATATTTCATTTACTGAATCCTAAGCATCAAACAGTATACTATATGTTTCATGTATATTAGTGTTAGATGAGTTGCTATAATAAGTCCACATGAAGTCGTTGACTGTGCACATTATTGGTATGCTTGAACATAAGTCTTAACAACTTATGCCAAGTTAGTGAGTTAGTGCATTAAACATGATAATGAATAGGCCTATATAGTCAGAAAACCCTGACAGAAGGTTATTCCTTACTTTTGCCTTGTTTATAACAAGTTAACGCTTTTTATGGACTTAAATGCATACAACCTATTTTGCATACAACATATTTATGACAATGAGCATCCATGGTTTGGACAACATTCCCAAAGTCCTGCACAAGACATTTAGCGTACAATTTATGAGGACTTCAAACCTGATGAAAAACAATGAGCATGTCTAGGTTTATCTGAAACACATTTTAAGATAAAGACAAACAGGATACATTTGTGTAATTCAGTACACCACATCCATCATCCATCCTTTATTGACTCATATCACCATCACCAACCCCTAACAGATGTACATAACTGCACTTTTTAATTACGGTAAGTGTAATTTTTAAGAATCTAACTGAACTGTGCTCTGGCTCTGTGCTCTAAATGTTCTTCATTTGCAGGTGAAACTAAGAAAACTCAGACCAGTCTGTCAACTGCTTTAAAAAAAAAAAAAAAAGTGTTATAAATTTGCTTTCAACAATTGCTTTCAGTTTTGCTACCACAACAGTGGCCTATTTTGACCAGGCAGTCTATTATGTAGTCAGCCATGTATTTGAATAACCTCTCTGATGGTCACTCTAGACCACCAGGTTTCAGTGACCAGGCCTCTTTACCTTTAGTCTTTTCCAAGACAAAACAAACAAGTGAGGACAAATCTAATCAATGCACACAAAATCAGCACTAACAACCATTCATGTAATCCCACCAGATAGCGATGCCCTTTGGATCAAATGAAAGAATGCTCATGAAGCCTTTCAAGCGTAGACATATTTGGCAACCTTATTGGACCATGTTACATACCTCAGACACATGACAGAAAAATATGCTGTGAATAGATAATTTATCCTATGAGAAATTTAAAATAGATACGAGTGAATGGATGAGTGGATGAGTTGACTTTGCAGTTGTCTGGTTAGTGTTGCAACCTTGTGATGTGCTCCATGACGAGTTTGCTTAAAATTGTGCTAGAGCTCCCCAGCCACGGAAATTTTGGCTGGGGGGTATGAAGATTTTGGTTGCAAAACACACCATTGGACACTCATCACATCACACCTACAACTGCTGTCTTGACTGCACTGTCAATGTCAGTGCATGTCTGTACACAAAAGATGTGCAATCAACCTTGCCCAACTTGGTTAAATCCACGATGAGTACAAAAGAACAGGTACATTGTGATTTGTGTTACAAGCTTCCAGTAAAATTTGGAAAACAACAACAACAAAAAAAAGACAGATCTCAGACAAAGTTGTGAGAAGAGGTTTCTTGTATGCTGACTTGTTAGGGTGCTGACCTTTGCTTTTGGGTAAGAGGTCTCAAGAATATTTCATAAGACGGGAGACACCACTAGTCTTTCTCAATGTGGAATGTCTGTGTGTGAAGTCTATGTCAAGAGCCAAGGGTGTCTGACTATGTCTGAACGTGACTGCACAAGCCTACGTGCAAAACACATGGACTGACTCACGCCCACAGCCAAAGTCACTGGAGTAAAAGGCTCTATAATTAATAGTGTGGCCAGACACCCCATCATGTTCATGATATCCTCTATTATTTCAAATCTCTGAGATTTGGTAGTCTAAAACAAATTTGTTTTCATTTGACAGTTTTAACAAGACATCATTAGTGTTTAACTGTTGTCAATTTATCTCATTCTGCAGGCCTGACCCATGATGCTCTAAGGTGACTCATTTGCCCTTTTGACTGGACAAGTGGCTGTTGGGTCAAAGGCTAGCATGAGTTGTCACCTCTGCATTGTTCTACAACAGTAAGCTGAAATTAGTGCTCTGTATACAGATCAATATGATGATAGCTAAAAATGCTTTGGGAATGTACTGTGATACTCGAGACTCCAACATGGCCTCAAACTTTGTTCTGTGTCTGTGACAAGCAACAAGCGCAATTACATGATGTTCTGAGGATAGGCATTTTAATTGTGCTCAGGCTTTCAAAACAAACTGGACAGACTAGATAGTAACAATGCTGACCCACTGTTTGTTCTCCCAACACAACAAAACAACTTTTTGGCTCAAAGCAACAACACGTAACAAGCAGCAGATAGGTGCTACATTGTGACCTTAATCAATGAATAGCTGATATTGAATACTACGGACAACAACAATGATTATTTATTTGGCACAATTACAACACTGAGTTGGGCTAGTTTAAGCTGGCAACATATTCTATTTCACTTTTGACACAATTTAGTTTCATTTTCTTTGTGTCCTGAGTGTATTTAGTTCTCTGTGTAAGGACAAACAGGTTTGATACAAACCCAACAACGAGTCATTCAACTGTAAGAATTTGGATTACTCTGTTGTTCTTATTCTTTGCTGCTTTGTTTTCATCATTTAATAGCATCTGCTTTTCAGCGTTCAAAACACAATTATGAAATTGAGTTTTACATTACAGATCTTTATTGGTTCATTTGTGATGCTACCTGTGGTGTTTATATTATCAGTTGTCATTTAACACACTACACACTGATCTTATAAAAGGCCTTTATTGCACTCAAAGTTGAATGAAAAAGGAGAACCAAGTCAATACATACTGAGCCACATTCCCAGACTGCTTCCAGATGTTACCAGTAACACTACCTTTTTTAAATAACTGATACCGAAACTGGTAGAAACTACTAGTGTGTCTAGTTTCAAGAATCTCAATTATATAATCTGCCTGACACACTTTCGGAAGGTTTTCTCTTTGGTTCTTTTAAAAGAAGGTTATATATTTTTTACACAAGAATGAGATTCCACAAAATGGTTCCAATCCTTTCTAAGTAAATTTTAAGCACTCATATAAACATTCAGACTCAACAGCCTTTACTGCCTCTTCTGGCCAACTTACACCAGAAACATTCCTCAGGTATGTTTCAGTCGGCAATATGATGTGTATCTATTGTTAGACACAGTGGACACAGTAGACACACTGGAATCAAAGGGGAAATTTGGACCTGCAGTGCACTGTGTATGTGTTATGCCTGACTGGAGCGTATTTCGCGTCTTAAAGTCTATTTTTAGTGCACTAAAGATGTGAACACCCACGGCCACGGCAATGACAAAGGCAGTGTCATTTGATTGATTTATGTTGCTTAAGCTTTAGTGTCATTTCTGGTGAAAACCTCTATTTTAAATTTTGCTTTCACTGACTAAAACTGATTGATCAGCTGATCATTTCACATACCAATATACAACCCACAACAAACTGTTGTCTATAAAACAACTATGTGCTTTTCTCCAACACAAACGCATCTCAAAATACTATGCTGTAATTGCTAGCTCTACTGAAGCTGGGTGAGGTAGTCCAGCTGACATGTCCATGCACTGACTGAAGTCTGAGTAGAACACCTCTGCTTGACAGCCTCTCTACACATCCCAACTGTTCTCTTAAGCTTGTACACACCCAAGGCTAAACAACTATGTTGTTGTCTCAGCTTGAGTGGAGTGAAAACCACACCACACCTTACTAAAGCCATGTAAACACACACACACACACACACACACACACACACACACACACACACACACACACACACACACACGTGCCCTGCAGACAACTACTTAAAGGGCTTGGGAGCATCAAGGAAGTAGTCAGCAACAGGACTATTTACAAGACTGCTTGTTTATCACAACATTACTTGAAGGCCACGCCAACAGTCTAAATTCAAAACAAGAGGGCTCGGAATGTACCTGGAATTCGTATGGAGACGCCCATGAAAAAAACACCTGAGTTATGAGCGTATGAGTGAGCAAGTGACTGTGTGGTGGTGATTGGATGTGATTGCACAGGTTTGACTGCCTTCTATGAAAAGTCTTGTGACAGACGCAGTCAACCATATAGACCACAATATGGCCCCTGTGTAGGCCACTTTGTTCCCGGCAGCGAATCAGATAGTTCTCACAGGTGTGGTAAAATTGCTGACAATGTTCAGCTGACAGGGTCCCCACAGCAATACCAAGGAAATACCATTGCCTTACGCACATTGATCATATCGTTCATTTTATCCAATGACACTCACTCCTTTCCTCCATGATAATGTTAAACCCACCCCAACGCATATAGTTCAAATCATGGTATGTTTGTTTTCTCAACTCCTTTAAGAAGCCAGCTTATGGGAAAATGAGAGACAGAAATGTATGTGGCACATCAGGTTCCCTCCCGGAGACGGCCTGACTCCAGCGTGCATCTGATCTGTTAAGGGAGATGCCAAGGTGGTTGCTGTGGGACCAAAAACAAACGGCAGAGTATCGCTCTGGGCTCATCAGCAAATCACTGGTGGGAGGAAAACAAAGCAGAAAAATTGTCACCGTGCCAGCGTTGCTGTCAGCTGATGGTCATCGCCAAACAACGCCTGCACATGAGAGAACACCACTGCCACTCCATGATCACTGGCTTTATCACCTCTAACACCTGACCAATGCCAACCAGAAGCTAACTATAAAGCTGTAAACAATAACGTCTGTTGTTTTCCCACTGAGACTTGTCCTGTTTATGAATGAATGCAGAGGAGAGGAATGGAGATAAGAGGCGAGGAAAGGGGACAAAGAGGTGCAGCAACACACGCTAAATGATCGCCCAGGTCAGGGCACTCTACTCCCTGTTGACCTGTTTGTGTTTGTTTGTGTGTGTGTGTGTGTGTATGGTTGTGTGTGCATGGAGGTGTGTACACAAACACAGAGACCAAGTCACTGGCATCAGTTAGAGGGCAAATGAAAGAGCCTGTGGACTCCAGTCCTCCCACTCACACCCATACCCACACCCAACCCCTTGACAGCAGACTCAGGACTCTTGGCGGGGAAATCGAGAGTGAGAATGCTCTGAGCTAGGGCAGGTCTCCGTTAGGTGACACCTGACTCCTTTTCCCACGAATCAAAAGCAGAAGTGTGCATTCCTCCTCTGACCCAGGGAAACTAATTACAACAACACTCTGTTCAGGCATAAAAAAGAGTGCAAGCAAGACAGAGAGAGAGAGAAAGAGAGAGAAAAGGAAAAAAAAACACTGTGCCTGTGAAACGGGAAGGTAGTGACTTGCTGCCTTGCTGTTGTAACTGTCTAACAAGTTACCTGTCGTAGAAGACATCAAAGAACCAGCTAAAAACTTTGTTTTGGGCAACCTAACTACATAGCTAATAAGAACACCATCTTTTTGTTTATTTAATTGTTCAGGCACCGTTGCCAAGATATTGACAGCTGACAACGTAATTCGATAGAATGTTGGACATTAAAGGTGAAGGATACATCTATGCTTCCTTCAAAACTGGGCAAAACAAAGGTACATTCAAAGGCAGAATTTTATGCATTTATCTAATTTGGACATGCCTTGATGCCTTGCTGCCTCCAAAGTTCACTTCGAAGGCAGCATTTTTTCCATGTTGGACACAGCTTGTGTCATGCCATGCTTCAGAACACACTGAGGTGGAGAACAGGGTCAAAATAGCACAGTAATTCCAAAAGGGGGCCACGCATTGCCAGGCAGTCTTTCTTTATGACTGAGTGATGCTTCCCCTGTGCAGTCTATACTTCACACTGCACTGACAAGAAACACAACACAAACACCTAGGCTGAATATAAGAGTCTGAGTCAATTCAAAACTCTAACGACACACACCTCGGGGAGGGTCTCTGAGTATGTGTGAGTGTGTGTGTGTCTAATGCACATCCATGTGGCTTACCATTTACACTTTACGACTGAAGTGATACTTTTGGTAAGAGAGAGGCTGACCACAAGACCACCAGAGCTACACTCGTTTCGGGGAAGCATGACTGTTCTGATGAGCAATTCTGATGCTCTTGGCCTTTACATCTTTGTCAGAGTGCCAAGCAGGTAAAAGACCTCTGACAGGAGCTGCACGTCCAGTCATTACATGAAGCTTTTGCTCTCTCTCTCACACGCAGACACACACACACACACACACACACACACACACACACACGCACACACACACACACACATAGAGACAGAGAGATATATATACACACACACAGAGCAGGATTTGAATCCCTGCACAAAAGAGTGCCTATGGAAAATTTAACACTGGTCTGCGTGTGAAAGCAGGATCAAACTGATGTCTAAGTGTGAGGGAAAGATATAAGTCATGGAACTCCATACAGAATTAGGGAAATATCAAATTTACCCATGTAAATATCCACCTGAGGGTTTTTGCAAGGTGGAGGGGACAAAATGTCAAGGACAAATGGAAATGGGACAGGATCTTACAGAAACAGGACAGAGCAGAGCAAACCTCTGCTGTTCAGCCTGGATGTGCATTTGGTCACAAGAAACCATAATGGGTGCATGTGATGTAAGAACAACAACAAGGGACTGCAGGCATGTTGCAGAACACGTGTGAACCATGTCAGAGTATACCTTCAGCTATAGCTATAACTATAGCTTTGCAGAGCACACAGAAAGTGTGTGAAAATGTGTGAGAATGTGTGTGCGTGTGTGTGTATGTTAAGGATGGTGTGGGGTTGAGTGACATGGGCTGCTGAGAAGTTACATAATTCCTTGGTCATCTTTACTTCCTTGCAAATTATCTAATGAAACATCAGAAAAATGCTTCTTTGCAACACATTGTGGAAGGCACCATAGGCATCAGAATTTCTTTACATATTCTGAGTTGACATTGCGTGCATTGGCATTACATGGTGAATGACTTTACTGTAATGACTGTAATGGTGCTATTGGGTAGTGAGTCTCTCTCACACACACACACACACACACACACACACAGGAAAGGGTTGATTAATTTCCCAGCAGAGGCTTATGTAACCCTCATCTTTGTTGGCTTTTGTAATTGTCTGCACTGGTATTGATTTACACACCTGCAGTGCAACAGGGTGTGTGTGTATGAAAGAGATAGTGATATGGGCCCATCTAACCTACAGCAAGGATGAGAAAGCGAGGTTTGTGGGATGTGCCCTTCCATAGAACTACGGAAGTGCAGAAATACACAACAACTAGAGTAATGGCTAAGGGGACGCCCCACACTCTCTCCCTCATGGCTCCGTACAAGAAGAGGTTACAGGTGTAGTCCCTCAACAGCAGATAGAGTGATATGCTACAAGTTCCTGTCAATAAGACAAGCTAAGTTAAAAACAACGTACACATTCCTTGTGTAAGGGTAGTCTCTTAATGTACAGTGAATGTTTTGGGAAAAGCTGGAGAAGGATGTGAACAGTTGAAGGTGAATGCAATTCAATCATTCGGTGTTTAAAAAAATTGCATTCCATGTCTGATATAAATACAGTGCAGTCCTGATGGTTTCTAGAGCAACTGTAATTCCAGATCATCAATGCAGTGTTTTGGTAACTTTGACCTCAACTCAAGCTGTACTCAACTCTGGGATAACAGCGCTCTCTGGTGGTGGTATGGGGTAACTGAATATTTGTGTAATTCAGCAGCTCGAAATCAGTCAAACAAAATACACAGCAGGGTATGTTTGGCTTCTGCAAAAAAACAGGCAGAATTTGAGTGAAGTGATTAAGCGTACAAGAGAACCACCTACCAACGGCTCTGAAGAGGCATGCTCCATCCTCCTTCATCTTTTTGATTACAAACCCTTTCTTCTCCCCAAGTGCTTTTTCAAACCAGTGCTCCTGCTGCACAAAGAGAAAACACACACACACAGAACCGCTGTTTTATACAGGAACTGACTTTGAAACTTCTAAAAAAGGCCGGGTAACACAATATCATTAGGATACTCTACAGTATTTGTCTCATTAATATATTACATAAGACGCATTTTAGTCACAACAACTACACAATTTAGGTCAACAAAAAAAGAATAGGCAACTAATGTGATTTAAAAAGTGGCACTGAAAATTGGCCATTTAGTCGGGTAACTTTTTTATATGCCATATATGACTTGTAAGTGCACTCACTTAATATATATACACACACACACAGTGCGCAGCATAAATGAGTACACTTTGAAAAGTAACATTTTAAACAATATGTCCATGAAAACTTTTTTCATTTCTTCAAATTTTGCAGACTAAGTTTAATATAAAATCTGCAAAACATACAACACAAACGTTTGCTTAATATAACTTCAATGACATATTTTTCAGTTTTACTCAAATTAGGGGGGAGCAAAAATGAGTACTGCATTTAGTACTTTGTATGGCCTCCATGATTTTTAATGACAGCACCAAGTCTTCTGGGCATGGAATGAATAAGTTGGCAACATTTTGCAACATCAATCTTTTTCCATTCTTCAATAATGACCTGTTTTAGAGACTGGATGTTGGATGGAGAGTGATCCTCCACTTGTCTCTTCAGAATTACCCATAGGTGTTCGATTGGGTTCAGATCAGGTGACATGCTTGGCCACTGAATCACCCTCACGCTCTTCCTCTTCAGAAAGCCAACAGTGGCCTTAGATGTGTGTTTAGGATAATTGTCATGTTGGAAAAGTGCACCACGACCAAGTGCACGGAGTGATGGTAGCATTTCTGCATTTCATCTTTTTCAGTATAGAGCAATATATCTCTGAATTCATGATGCCATCAATGAAATGCAGCTCCCCAACACCAGCAGCACTCATGCAGCCCCACATAAGGACACTGCCACCACCATGCTTCACTGTAGGCACCATGCATTTTTCTTTGTATTCCTCACCTTTGCGACGCCATACAGTTTTGAAGCCATCAGTTCCAAAAACATAAATTTTGGTCTCATCACTCCACAATACAGAGTCCCAGTAGCCTTCTATCTTTGTCAGCATGGGCCCTGGAAAACTCTAGGCAGGCTTTTTTGTGCCTGGGCTTTAGGAGAGACTTCTTTCGTGGACGGCATCCATGCATGCCATTCCTCTGCAGTGTACGGCGTATTGTGTCACGGGAAGCAGTCACCCCCGTTTGACTCTACTTCTTTAGCTAACTGTAGTGAACTTGTGTGCCGATTTTCTTCAACCTTTCTCATTATAAGACATTCCTGTCGAGGTGTTAACTTCCGTGGACGACCAGGACATCTCTGTGACATGGTCGCAGTTCCATTTTTCTTACATCTTTGCTACAGTCCACTTTTGCTACAGTATTCTGACTAATAAGTAAAGCTTGGCTGATCTTCTTGTAGCCTTTACCTTTCCGGTGTAAGGAAATAATTAGCCATTGCTGACAGCAGGAAATGGGGAAGTGTTTTCTTAGAGTAACACCCTTTTATAGTCAACTATCTGCTGGACTAATTAAATAATTAGACTCACCTGTGGTTGAATTCTTGGTAAATCAGACATTTGCAGTCTAAAATCTTGCTTTGGCCTGAGACTTTCAGTGGGGTGTACTCAATTTTTGCTCCTCCCTAATTTGAGTAAAACTGAAAAATATGTAATCTAAGTTATATTATTACATAAACTTTTGTGTTGTATGTTACGCATATGTGATATTAAAGTTAGGATGTGAAAATTTTTGAAAGATTTTTTTGTTTTCATGGACATATTGTTTAGAATGTTACTTTTCAAAGGGAGTGACTGAGCACTGCTGAGCTCTATATATATATATATATATATATATATATATATATATATATATAAATAATCATATGCATATTACTGTATTCTATTTTCAAAGAGTAAATTGGGGTCACATGTTTTTGTTGTTTTTGCAGAGTGAAGCCCACACAGAGCTTCATTCCAGGAGGAAATGGCTTCACAGTGTAATTGTGTGTACTTTTTCAGACAAAACTCATCTACACTATCATTTGTTACACACAGAAAATTGAGAGCATACAGAGCTGCATTTAACTATCCACCGGTAAAATAGACTTCCTTGCTGATGCATGTGCGCACATAGCACACAAAAATATGCAAGGATGAACGTGCCATGGTCTGATGGAACAGCTCCACACAGGCCCAGTGAACCATCATGACACCAAAGGGCAGAGGTCACGGTCATGACCGCAGATTAAGATAGGTGAGGGTCATACCTTTCTCAAAACTGCTATTAAGACATGTTAGAATGGTGAGGCACTCAACCCATCTGCAACAGTGTTTACACTGAAAAACACACAATTAATATATTCAGATCTGGCTCTATCCCTGCACAAGTAATGCCCATAACAAAATAAAAGCTACTGCCTAGTCTGGACAACCAGTTTTGTGTCTCCTCTGATAAAAATGCTGTTTAGGCTTACAAGCAGCAGAGGGCAATATAAGGCCTGAGCACCACACCTCCCTGTGCCACACACACACACACACACCTGCTTTCACTGATCAAAGTCCCCTGGGAGCCCCTGATTTGCAGAATCAGGGTTTTTTGATGAAGGGTGTCAAGCTGGCTCCCTGCTAGGAACTAGTGGTAAACCTGATTTCCACGTACAGTGAGGCTTGCTGAACCCGCCTTTAGTCAACATACGCTTTAACTCTTTTACAATAAAGACTGATATCAGGTACCCAACTGCACAAGCAGCCTTTTTTATAAACCCACGCACAAACAAAACCCCCATGAAAGGTTCCTCTGTAGAACTTCTACAGAATCTGGTTACTTAATACCCAGCAGTGTTTTTTTTTATTTCAAGGACAAACAGACAGTGTTTTGGTTTGTTACCATTTTTCACATTCATATTTGACATTGTAAAGAGTCTCCATGATTTGCAACACTGAAAACATTGATATTATGGCCGACTTAAAATCTCATCAAATCTCATCAAACACAAATCACCAGGTTAGTGTTACTCGGTAGATAAAAGGCAGGTTAAAAGTCCTCTGAGATATCCAATCATGAGGGACGAATAAAAAAAATGGGAAAAAAATAACATCAATGTACTCCGTTGCATCAGATCATTGAGTTTATATGCCTACAATTAAGGACAGGCCTATGCCTAAAGATCCAATAAAAGACTTGACACCAGTGGTGAGTTACTAGTGGGCAACTGACATTTCTGATGATTACAATTAATTCTTGTACATCCAGAGGTGTAAAAATATAGGGGTTTTCATCCAAAACTATGTTAGCCTATGACTGGACTAGATAAGTGGTATAATATCTCTGCTGTGAAGAGCTACAGCATGGGTGTCTATAGAAGAGTGGCATTATGGTGCTTTGATGAATCAGTATATTAATGTTGTGCTCAGTAAAGAACATACTGGGCCTAGTTTACAGGTCATAATATTTGTGTTGTTCAGCACTAAATGGCATATTCTGGATGTTGGGGAAACTGTCCAGACCATGCCTGTGAGATCACCCCTGATCTGCCTTTGTGACCCCATCTCAGACCTGTTTGTTTGTTTGTTTTTTAATTCTTATTTTTATTTTTTTAAAACAACGGTACATAACAAAAACAAATATTTATGGTTGTGTGGTTAAGAAACATTAACATGACAAAAGGCTTTCAGAATTCCAATGACTGAACCAAGAAACTGCCAAGACAGGGGCTCAGGCCCCTATGATGAGGTTAAAGATCACACTCTAATCCACACATAACTTTATTCATGAGGAATATAATCGCTAGGCAGAGTTTAAAGATGTTTCTGATTATAACACCTAGGCCTACGGTAAGTCATGAGAGCAAAGTTGCCAAATGACGATCGCATGAAAACATGCCAGTATAAATGAATGCATGTTACCTGTTCCACTGTTGCTGGGTCCATAGACTGTAGTCTTGAAGCATTCTCATACTCGTCTTCACTGTTGTTACCAGCACCTTCCTCTGGGTCAGGGCTAGGACCGCCACCACCTCCTCCAGCAACACCAAGAGTCCCACCACCGGCCACCCCACCGGAACAGGTCGCTTGCCGCCGCCTCTTACTCAAACCAGGCCCTGAACAGCAACTTCCGATGCCACTGCCACAGCCCACGCCACCTGACAGCTCCCCACGTCCCCCTGCTACACAAGCTATTCCACCAATACTACTACCGTCGACAGGAACGGCAGGAGAACCTGAACCAACAGGAGGAGGGGAGGCCTGTTGCGGCCGCGAGCTGGATTCATTCCGCCTGTCCTCGCGTGATGAAGGTGGAGCGGGTTGATACGACCAAGGTGGCGGGGAGGCCCTGGGCCTTGTAACGTTACTTGATCGCCCTCCGTGTGAATGTTGGTGCGAGTCCGTTCCCGTTCTCCTGTCAGCTTCGTCGGAATGGTCCGAAACACCGACCGAGGAGTTCGGTTTCTTCTTAGGAAGAATTGTCATGATTTTCTATTTAGGGAGGGGGTCAGGGGTGGCGATTCTTCCTTTTCGAATTATTGTTCGTGTTTGTAGAGTTCCAAAGTGTCGATACAATAATTGTAATCTTTACTCAAAGATATAGGGCAAAAACGTCTAGTATATGTACTAAATTGAGTTCTAGGCTGAAGCTCGGAGAACAAAAACAAACCGTCTCCCACCTCCCGTCCTCCAAGCTTCCCAGTTTCCACAAAACATCAACACACGTGACGACACAGTACGTCATTTCCGATTGTCTTTAGATCACTTGAAAATTGATGACATCGTCTAGAAGTTTCGTAGTCCTTCCTTTGTTTTAAAAATATAATGATTTGGCGTTTCTCCGAAATTATGCGAGTGAACATGAACATTTTACAGTGTTACTGAAAACAGCCATTTTGTTTCAATATTTCATCTGAGCCATGTCCTCAAAGAACAACCCAGGCCCACCTCTCTCTCTTGCCTAGCCCCCTCTTTTTCTTTTTTTTTTACCTCTTTCATAGCCTACCATATTATAATGACATAAGAAAATAACTAATCTTATAATCAACTTCGAGTATGCAAAATACAAACAGGTTGGGATGAATAGCTGTCCTAAAATATTTCCAGAAATATTAAGTGTATTGGAATATTTCCATTGGCACTTTGAGAATACACTCAAATGAAAAATATTGTCTTCGCATTATCCAACTAGGCTACACTACTTAATGACAATGTCAGGCAACCGCAGTTGTTGTACTTTTTCAAAGGCTACATCATGATCTGACTGCCTCATTATTAAGTCATGTTCATCTTGAACTGCAGTTAATACATGTGTGCATATAATACACAGGTGTGGTTAATAGGCCCAGGCCTACACAGTTTAGTTTTTTAAACTGACCTAAAACACAATCCAGGGGTTTATCGCCTACATGATGTGGATTATATTCTGGAAATTAATTCAGATGCAAACTCCTCACCTTGTAGTTTTCATAGTATCAGTGAAATTTGTGCAGATTTCAAGAGAAATTGTCAGGGTGGGTTGTGGAAATGGAAGGGCTATGGTAAGATCAATTCAAGAAAAACAGGATTTTCAGTAATATTATAAAATGTGACGTTTCGAACTAGAAGACACCTCTTCTGGCTGACACCAAAGTAACTATCACAAATGACTGCCAAAAGATGTAGGCCTAACTAGCATGGCCACACCTCCTATGCACTTGTCCTTGATTATTATCTCCCTACAGTGCTAGCCTAGATTTGATCCCATTGAGCTTCTTGTCTTTAGAAGCATTTTTACCGCATCCAATCAGTGAAAAGAGGGAGGTGTTGTGAACATTGAGATACAGTGCTATCAGTCAAGGCACACTATCAGTCAAGGACTGACCCAATCTCTTTAAACTTAGACACATCCAGAAAACAGTTTTTTTTCTCATTACCACATGTCCAGACCCTCTTCACGAGACAAAGTATAGGTTTTATTACCAGGCTAAGGCGTAGCCAGTAGTGAAATTAAGTTGCACATTGACCTCTTACCAAAGGAATAGGCTATTTTAAGTTTTTAAACATAGTAGTTCACTCAATTTGAAAATAAAATGTTCTGTCACCAGTGGTCATAGACACTGGTCTGGTATGCAACGTAGGAAAACACAAAGTAGAGCTGCACCTTGTTTGGGTAATCAAGTTAAGTAATCAAGCTGAGAGTTCAGAAGGAGGACTTATTATATATAATAAAAAATATATGGACAAGTCTGTATCAATGCTATACAGACAAATACACAAAAGCAAAATTATTTGAAAGGCATGAACTAAAATGTTTGCATAGCATAAAATGTTTGTTGAGCCTTGGAAAACAAAGATGTTTTCATACAGACTTGTCAGATTTTTATTGTCTTTTAAACTTTCATGTTCAAATCCACCTTGGTTATTCTGCATACAAAGTGGTGCTATCCATCCATTTATATCTGTCGTCATATAAAGCCTCCATTTTGAAGCATTTACGATTTACTGTATTTGATAGGATAGTGAGCATATGACTGGAAGTGTATGAGGTAGAGAGATATGGAGTAGGTTCACAATATATATATATATATATATATATATATATATATATATATATATATATATATATATATATATACAGATTTATGATTACAATACACGTAACCACATCTCCCCATTCTCACATTTTTTTTACACCTTATACGTTAGCATCCCTGTTAATTAGCCTACATGGAGACTTATCGCTCAGAGGGTTTTAAATGTGACGAAAAACCACATTTACACATTTTTAGATCTCAACAGTTCCTTAATATTAGGGCAAAGTATTTTAAATCTGCTATTAAATTGTGCTTTCTATGAATTCAATAAAATATCAGACAAATGATTACATTGCTAGGATACTAAATTAATCTGACAGCCCTGTTCCCCTCTTCCACCCTCATATACATCCAATACCAGCACAGGTACATAAGAGCCCCCCTGACATCATGTCCTACTTTTTTTTCAACCAACCTTTTCATAACGTTTGTTCACACCTGAAATACAGCCTAAGTAAATGTTATAATTGTTGTCACACAAATGTTCAAAATATGTTAATATTATAATATGGTAATATCACCTTTTCAGAAGGAAACTTATAATTTGTCCTATGTAGCATAACGCTATGATTATGATCCTTTAGTGAGCCTGTAATATTTGCTACATTTAACCGTAACCACAAATATAAAGCAACCACCCCACTTCACTGAACTGTAGGATGGTGAAAAGGTTACCTTACCATCTGTTCTACCTGGCAACAGAGTGGTACACAGCCTATAAGACGACTGTTACAGGATAGAGGTAGGGATTCCCACGATGACCTCAATCATACGTGGAGACTATGTCTTATGACTTCTTTCCCCACTTCTGAGGCGTAAAGGCCTGTTATATTATTTAGTCACAGGAGAGTATCAGTATACTTTTGCTTCAGATAGGAAAGCCAACAGTACTGATGACTAACTCAACCAAATTTTACTGTCCTTATTTATTTATTTATTTTTTGTTTCTTTTACATCCTGAGTAGTTCACAGATGTACTCACATACACAGCAATTCACAAGCACAACACAACACAGTTGTAGCTGTTGTTTATTTGCTCTAAAAGTACAGCATACACCATCACATCTCTATTTGACAAAGATCAACATGTCTTCAAGTGTAGATTATTACTTGTTTACTTGAATAAAATATTACAATATTCTCTAATATATAAAATACCCTGTTATTCTCTGTCACAAGTCATGAGTTCATCTTGGACATCAGAATCTTTGACCAGTAGAGGGCACATGTGCCTGTGAGGCATTTTTAAATGAAAGCTAAGATGACATTTTCCTTGCACGACTGCTGAAAGGTGATAAAATGCATTTTTTTCCCACACTGAAGTATTGACATTATAAGATAAATAACCGAGGCAAATAGAAAATAAATATACAGTCAAATAAACAAACAATACAAAAACATCTCATTTGATATATGATGGCAGTTTTTACAAGGTACAACACAATTTAAAGCTTCGGTGCTGGGATAAAATGCCCTTAAAGCCAACTGACACCAGTATTTTAATAAGCCAAAAAATATGGGTATATACTGCAGGTACATGATTGTTAACAGTCCATTCTGAGAAAGTACATGATAACAGCTATTTTTGAACATCTTAACACTGATTTATCAATATATTTTTGGATATGCAGTAACGATGGGGTGTGCTTCTGTTGATTTCCAGAGAGATTTGCAGAAAACAAAAATACCATCAATATCCTACAGTCTTACAGAATATCACGACTGATTATAGCCCAATCATGATGCAGCTGGATGTTTTGTGGATACTGACTCCTAAGAAAACATGGTCAAAATAAAAATTGCTTGACCCAAAGAGAAACAAATAAGAAGGATCTCTTTTGCATATCATATGTTCATTTTACCTGAAGGTTTTGTTTGTTGAACAAATGAGCGTCATTTTGAGGATGTTTATATTACACTTGGCTGATGGTGTTCCAGCTGTCCGGATTGATCATAAACTAACTGTAGTGTAAAAAGTGTAGTGTACAAAATATCACTTTGTGATCTTTTAAAGAGGTTAGAGAGGGTAGGAAGGTACGACTCACTGTAGGCTAAGAGCACAAGGAGAACATGCAAAACCATGCTAAGGATCCTATACAGTGATCAGGAACCATTTTTATCCCTGTGAGATGTGACGATCTGCCTTTGCAGTCAAGTTATTACCTGTTTTGGTAGAAACGCTTACAAATTAATTGCAAATAAATATAATTCAATGAACAAGCGATAGCTATTAAGTAACTAATGCTCAGCATGCTGAATGGTACAATGTCACTCAAAAAATACAAATCTCTGTGCTGAGTGAGCGTATTTTTGGCCATGGATTTCACGGCTACTTCTCTTGATTACAGCTGGAAGCAAACGCAACTGATAAACTCAAAGTGTGTGTCTGCAAAAAGAGAGATATAGTCTAAAAATACATATATAATTTGTTCACAAAGACATTTTTTGTTATTAATTAGATAAATGTATTTTTAAATACAATACATAAGCCATTTGTGAACGTCCTTTCTGTCTTTCCAACTAACCCTGCATGTCCGACCTACCACATGTAAGTCTTTGAAGTATCAATCTGTGAGTTCTGTGAATCAACTGAACCCTCTTTCTCTTTCTCAGTCTCGTTTTCCCACAGGTTGATAAGAGGGGGGTAGAGCTCATTCAGCGGGATGGACGTGGCATGCTGCATATACTTCTTTAGGGAGTGGTGGCAGGATTTTTGCTTCATGCGTCGCCCCATGTAGAAGACCAGCAAGGCCATGATGCAGATGGCAAACATGGACCCCATGACGGCTGCCAAGGCAACATTGGTTGGCTGGGCAACCATCTCCACGGCGAAACTGGCCTCCTTTGTGGTAATGTTGATGCAGGAGTGCTGTGTCTGCAGCTCAGTGGCAGCCATGGTCAGACACACTCTGTACTGCGTCGAGGGCATCAGGTGAGTGAGGTTGTACTCCTGGACGTCAACAGGGACCTTGGTGGAGTAACTGATATGCGGATTGTCGATCTTCATGGTTGCACTGACCCACTTAGGCTGGGTAACCTCGTGGCCTGGATGGGACGCAGGGTTTTTCAGCTGCCACTCAAGCACCACTGACTGGGCGTGAATGATCTTGGCCAGAACAATCAATGCTCCCGTGGTGTTTGTAAAGCCCAGACCACCAAAGGTGCGCTTGCCGCTGCCACCATCGCTCCTTTCCACAAACACCAAGATGCTCCTTGTGTCTGCTCCTTCAGCGTTCCATGCCACACACGTATAGAGACCAGCATCCTCTGGCTCAACATGAAGGATCTCCAGAGCACCTTGATCCTGGAGCCGGTGCTTCTTGGCACTGCTGCCATTAATCATCTGCGATGCTATGACCTCGGAGGTCACCTTGTCCCCTGTGGGGGTCACCCAATAGAACTGAGGTGCTGGGTCAGCAAAAGCCCAGCACTCTAGGGTCAAAGGTTGGCCTGCTGTCACATTGAGCTGGGGAGGGAAGGTGTGGAGGGAGATCTGAGGGAGGCAGGTGTTGCTAACAACATTCCAACTGGTTGTGACCACTTCCTGAAGCGAACGTCCAATCAGATGAGGAGGGTAGGCACATAGGGTGATTTGGGATTCTAGCAGTTTGAGTGTAGATTGGTTGCCCAGAACTGGTCCCCAGTTAGACAGACAGTCACACCTGAGTGGATTGCTGTGAAGGCTGACTTCATCCAGGTTGGGGAAAGAGCCTAAAATCTCATGGGGCAACAGGCTAATGTCATTGTTGTGGATCAGTAAAGTGCGAAGTCCATCCACATCCATGAAAGCACCACGATCAATGTAGGACAAGTGCGGGTTGTTGTAAAGCTCCAGTTTAGCCATCTCGGGAAGGTTTGCGAAAGCTCCTTTCTCCACAGCAATGAGCTCCTCCATGTTGTTCAGGCTCAGCTCCTCCAAGTGGGGGAAGTCGCAGAAGTCTCCTTCCTGCACACGAGTGATTGGGTTCTTGTTGAGGTCCAAGAACTTGAGATTCGGCAGAACACGCAAAGAATCCTTGGGCACCACCGCCAACTTGTTATCAAAGAAGGAGAGACTCTCGAGGTATTCCAGCCCTTGGAATGCCCCTGCCGGTACCTCTCTAAGTCCCATGCCAGCAAGCACTAGACTGTGCAGCTTAGACAGATGGTAGAAACTCATATCCTGTAACCCAAGAATTGGGTTTTCTCCAATCATCAGGATCTCTAGATTGGGAAGAGATTCAAACCACTGGCTATCGATAGCCACCAGCTTATTGGAGTTAAGATGAAGGCGCAGAAGGTTCACCAGGCCTGAAAAGGCTTTTGAGCCGATGGAGGATATCTGATTGTGATTCACATACAATTCCTCTAAATTCACCAGTTCCTTGAGGCTATAATCCGGAAGCTCTTTCAGTTGGTTCTCCTCGAGGTACAGGGTGACAAGCTGCGTCAGTGGATTAAGACCAATGTCTTGGATGCGGGTGAAGTGGTTCTGGGAGAGGTCCAGCTCGGTTAGATTAACAAGCCGCTGGAGCTCCTGTGACACGGAGGAAATGTTGTTGCTTTGGAGCAGCAGCACTTGAGTGTCTCCTGAAATATTCCACGGCACACTACTCAGATGGAGCTCGTTACAGTCCACCGTCTTGGCCTGGTGATATACAGACTGTGGCGTGTACCAGGGACGGGTTTCACACACGCACTGCGGTGGGCAGAAGGAAGCCACCAGGGAGCAATGACTCATCACAAGCAGGAGCCATGTGAAGAGTGAAGAACAGATGCCAGTTCTCTTCATGGTGGACTTCTTTAAAACTGTTTCAAGCAATGGCTTAGTCTTCACAGATGGTAAGGTGACCTTAGAGGGCTTGAAAGCAGCTCTGTCATCCAGTCCTTTCAGAAAACAAAAAACAACAACACCATTATTCTTATTGCTGCAGAATACCAACATTGTCAATACATGTGAATGTGCTTTATTACATTTTAATATTAATTCTCTTATTATTTTACTAACAAATGTTTCTAAATATTTTTATCTTGTTAAAAAAACATTTCAATCACATGAATATGCTTTGGATCTTGTCCTCTCAAATGCAAATGCTCCTGTCAACAGCAACATGAAAGAAAATTCACATCAAAGAGGATAGGTTCTGGTGTTGTCTGTCTCTGCACACCTAAAGAACTGCATGATCTCACAACCATTCTGTCTTATGTACAAAGGTGTAAGTACAAAGGTGAGAAAAATCTGCAGAAAACAGTTCTGTTTTTCCAAAAAAATCTGTAAAAGTACCACTCACTGGGGTAACCCAACAGAGCGTGAATCTTTATGCTAAGGATATGTGTGAAGTGAGACTTGTTAAGATATAAAAAACTCTTTCCCTTAATCCCATGTCAAGATGAAATGTGACTGGTGTGGTGTTTCTCACTGCTAAGAAGCAAATGTCAGCATTAGCTTGCTGTCTTCCAGCTATTGCCATTCTGAACTAATGAGCCAAATGTTACCAGCAGGGTGTAAAAAGACAGCGGGAGGCTGGTAACACTTGAAAGGTGTTGCGGCTGTTCAAGATTTTTTTCCCCTACCACTCATTACAGAAAGTGGTCACCTGGGTCACAACTATGAATTCATCACATTTTAAACACAGATTGTACCTACTCAATCCTGGGAGTGGGAGGGAGGGGATAAAACAACTTGACAGCATATTTCAGCAATTCAACGGTTACGTGTTTAAGTAGATAAGGGTGGGTAGATGTTTATAATGTTTAAGCTGCCTTCCTCTCCATGTACCAATTACAGCACCACAAAAGAAGATTTAACATTTGGCAAAGTGCCAGACTTGGACAATTAATCTCCCCTGAGCCTGGGGGACACTTGTGAGTGAGGCTGCCATGATGCAATCACAAGTAACGGTGTCCTCTTCTTCTACAAAACAGGAGTGCAGAGATTGCCCAGGTAGACAACACAAGGGAATGTTTTTGGATAAAGCTCAAAGGCATCTTCCCATCTCAGCCTTTCAAAGTGTAACTAATTCATGAGCTCTGTTGCCCACTGAGTGCTGACATGAGAGAGAGAGTGTGTGAGAGTGTGTGTGTTTATTAAAAAATGAACCTTCGTCTGCTGCTGGTGTGTTTGGTCATTACAGAGGTCACACGGTGGGGGTGGGATGGGAGTGCAGGACCTGTGCCTAATCAATCCTCTTTCCCCAGAAGACCTTGTGCTGTCAATGGTTTTACCCGAGACGACGCCAGCAACTCCTCTGTCTCTATCGGCTATCGGCTATATCGGTGGGGGGGGGGCAAACCACGACGAATCAAAAAGACGCGGTGCAGCCATGGCTATGCTGGAAGAGGCTCCCCAGCTTTTAATCTGCTCAGTCTGTGGAAATGCTCATGACAGCCTTGTTTGAAATCCTCTGAACAAAGTCGGGTACATGGACGCACAACACACACACATATACACACGAACACACAGTGCCTGCTGACATGCATGGGCCTTATAGAATAAAACAAAAAAAATTAATGAGAAGGTGAAAAAAGGAAAAAAAACCAAGATGAGTAATAATTACCCCCTGTCCTCTCAACTAAGAGACACAAATTGACTCTAACGAGACCCACATCGGGGATAAAAAGGGAGGAGAGAGTCAGTGAGAGAGAGAGAGAGAGAGAGATGAGCAGCAGAATCAGTGTGGTAAAGCTTTTAAGAAGACTGTACAGGATACCATAGCAGGGGAACCGTCCTAAACCCATAGCCTCAGCATCTATGCCTGTCTCTGTCTACGCCTGGGACCATGCATACCATGTGCCTCTCAGTGCAGCTCAGAATGATCCAAGCCATGAGGAGAGTGGCTTAATGACTTCTAATGAGCGCCTGTGCTAGTAGCTAGGCAGAGAGGAGATTCCTGCACCTGTCCAACCCCCCATTCACTCACACGCTCATCCATCCCCTCCCCTCCCCTCCCGTTTCCTTGTCTTCCCTTACAAGCAGCCACTACAAGCTCCTCCACCATCACATATGAATGGTAACTTCCCAGGAGAAGACAAAAAAGCCTAAAGTCACTGGTTGGTATCATTACCCGGGCCTCACACAGTGAGAGGACTGGAGTGTCCACGGAAGTGACACAGCACGGCAAAGCACAGCATGGAGGAGGACATGGTCTGCCCAACCCCAGAGCCCACTGGGGTAGCTAAGACCTCCCACTACCACCACCAGCCCTTGCCCCATGCTCTCCAGCAAACCCCCCTCCCTCAGCCTCCCTCTAACCCCGTCTGTCCGGGATGTGGATGTGTGACAGTCCCCACCACGCCTGTCTGATCGCATTAGCGCACGCGGTCGCACTCAGGACGCTAACCCCCGCAGACCCCTCTGAGGATGGCAGGAAATGGGGCCACCTTGCCTGATGCCATGGCAACCTGACAGGAAGTGGGGAAAGCAGCCTCTGGGGTGAAGGGGGCGGGAAAGGGAGGGTGTGCAGTGTGTGTGTGTGTGTGTGTGTGTGTGTGTGTGAGTGGGAGCTGGAATGGAGGGGGCTTTCACAGACTTGGGTCTGAGACTGTTCGCTACGCTTGCTCAAACACAGAGATAGTGATGGGAATGGGGAAGGGTGTAGTGCATTTGAAATTCATGACAGAACTGAAAATAGGATTTGCTGTGAAACAAATGCTGTCTAATGTGCTTATGAGAGAATGAGTATCAAAATATTAATTCTCTGTCTACTTCGTGAGATGTATTGTTGATTAACAGCAGATGCACAAATAGGTGTTTATGGCTCCTAATTGTGTATGTCAAACTAAATCTAGTCACAAGCACCATTGTGATATTACTGTGACAGGCTGACAAGTCTGATATCTATCTAAGAAAGAAAGAAATCAAGCATTCATGTAATTTCATAAATCTATATTTCTCTCCGTCCATGGCCTTTTCTCAGAAATTTCACTGAATCTTGACATATTGGTTCAGCACATTTACAAAGGCATCAGTGATATTTTTCTCTCCTTGAAGCCTTGAGTCTACAGGCCTGGTGTGGAGGTGGCCAATATCTCCAATAATCCCACGTAACAAAATGCAGCAAGGCTTTTATAACATAATGAAGTTGATAATCCTTAGAACCTTAGAAGATGCTGTCAGGCACTCTGCATCCCCTTAATGTTGAATTCAGATCACTGGATGAGCAAAGTGTTTTTCAAAGGCATGCCTTCTAATTTAAGCAAGATTACCAAGACAGATGTTGTCACAATCATTGTGAAGTTCACAAACTAGCTCTACAAGCTGTCACTCTTTATTCTCTTGCTATATATACCATAATAAGACCTCAGAACTCTGAAGAGAATTGCATTAAGAGGTGGTTGCTACAGCCTTTGACTCAACAAATGAATGTAACCAAGACAACAAATAAAAAGCCACAATAAAAAGAACCTTCACTCAAGCTGACATCACCACCATTAGTAACAAGAAACGCTGCTTATTCAACTGAGTGACTTATTGAGATTTGTGGGATTGTGAGAGATGCTAAAGACCTCTGCCCACTCATGCATGGGAACTGTATTGATTACACTCTCATCAGGCCTCTGTAATGTGGTGCTTCCTCCCCCTGCGCTGTGCTTTGCTGCATCTCCCCACATTTGCAAACGTATTGGATGTGATGAAAAATTCATGGCTGACTTATTAATTATTGAGAGTACTGCAGGCAGGTCTTTAATTTTCATCCCTGGATTTTTGTACGGAGTGCAGGAACCAGCTGTTAATTAGCGTGAAAGAGAGGTCTTGGCTTGAGCTTCACGGTTTGTCAACACCCCTTGACCTTCTGGGAGGTGCAACTGCCTTCCCATGTGACAGATGCCTCCTTATTTGGCATCTCCCACCCCCCACCCCCCACAGAGATATGCAACTGCTTTCACATGCAGATAGGTGCCCTCTTATTCAGCTATCTCCATGCTTCAGATGACAAAAGCAAGCCTTATGTGACAGAAACTATGACTGATATCTTGCAGTTAACTCTGTAGGCTATTCTGAAACTGAGGAAATGCTGTATTTTTCTCTTTCAGACTTTTTGTTTCTTTCAGCTTAAGGCCACATAAAGTATACCAAAGGATATCTTTATTTGTTATTGCTGAGGTTTGAGCTAAAAATCTGATTGAGAAGCTGCTCTCTAACAATGTGTCATCTGTTGTACATTAGAGTCATCATAAAACCACCAGCGCACCAGTATACCAACATGCTGCAGGGTGAATGGAAAGTGCACTCTAACCTGGCCAGACAGGACCCCCTGTTTGTTGCCAGCACATGGGCAGTAACTTTTTAGTGCTTTTAGAAGCTGCTCCAAATGGACGCTGAGGCAGAGCGGCTTAAAGAGAAATGCCAGTGCAAGCATCTTTTCCAAAACACTTAAGATTCATTTCTTGACTTATTTTACTCTTTACTCTAAATGCAAAGTGAACAGCCTTTACAGACATTTAATGCACTGCTGCATAAGAGATGACCACAGTTTAAGCCCTCATATTTACTAATTATACCATCAGGGGTGGACAGTAAATAAGTAAATGTCCTCAAATACTGCATGATTGTGATTATGTGGTAAAAGAGTTCAATGCTCTGACAATATTGCATTAGTAGACTCTTGTTGTTGTTGTTCTTGTTGATGATGATGATAATTTGAGTTTAGATAAGAGATAATTTGAATATTTTTACTCTGCTATTTGAAAGACAAATACTGTACTTTTGACTAAATTTGAAATATGAACATGAAGTGTGTGTTACTTTGAACTTCTAAGTCTTTTAAAGTGCCTTTTATACAGAAATGCAATTATTGAAGTTCAAAGTGCTTTCTTCATTTGGCAGTTGTAATGATGACAATTCATCATCAAAACATCCATGATAATGGTGAAGCTGGAATGACATTAGACCATCACCTGTCATTCACTACACAGCAGGATCTGTGCCATTAAACGTATAATAACGTAAATAAGCTACTCAGTTATCCTGTTTTGCATTCAGCTGTGAAAATACAAATAGGTTTGTGGATAATGAATAACAATATAAAGCACGTCAAAGGCTTATAGTTGTTTATGAAATCTGTTGAAATCAATTGTGAAAACAGTGTTGCTAATGTCCCTATATAGGAATAGTAATCATGGTCAGGCTAAGCTTTTATCACCAACTAAACGATGCAATGTTAAACGTCATCAAAGAACAGCCTATTATTGACAAAATAAACATTACATGCTAAAAGACTTTTGAATACTTTTGAAAAATATGGAAAGGGTTTTTTTCAGAATTTTGTGGAATAATAGGCCTTGTCCATCTCCAGTACTGTTAACAAATCAACAATCATTTGCTTTCATCTGACCAATTCTAAATGTCTCACTTCCCAGTAACTGTACTTTAAGCTGAAATGTTATCCCAGGTACAAATCTATTTGAAACAAAATGTTACTAATTCTTCAAAGTATTGATTCCACAAAATCTTAAAAAGTATTGCACAATTTTTTATTTAGCGGTTGTGAGGTGTTTTTAAATGGCAGCTAATGTTACTGTGCTATGACTTCATGGAACGACTGCTTCATATTTTCTTGCTCTCCGATTCTCCCTCACCTACTCTCTCTCTTTCTTTCTTATGCATGCTTCCTATGCCTATCTTTTAGATCTTCACACTCCCTCCCTCTGTTTTACACTCTGAGAAAGAGAGGGGATAAAAAAGTCAGTTTTGATAAGGTAGATAGGGATGCACTGAGATAGGTAGATAAAGTGTGCTGACACACTGACAAAGAGATGCTGCAGATAGCTCGAATTAAAGAGCATCACTCCAGGGAGGGAGAAGTCTGGCTCAAGGACATGCCTCACAGGTTTTCATGTGCATTTGTTCAGAGGACATAAAAGCACTGGCACTCACCCTCTCCTCCCTTTCCTCTGTAGGAGCAAATCTGATCATTATCACAATTCATATATAAAGCCACAATCGGCTATCCAAAGTGTATAAAACAAAAATGTGCAATGAGGATTATGCAGGATGGGTTATGAGCATAATCCAGTGAACAACTTGGTGCTGTTCAACTCTCACTGTTTCCTTGTCTGAGTACAAAGAACTACAAATCCATTTACTTGATGATGCCATCCTGTTTACTGGAAGTCATACCACTCACAAAAAGGTTCGGAATGATTATCTGTGAGAATTTATTAGCTGTACAAATTGTTCATGAGTGCGTGCATGTACACACGCCTGCACACAAACACACACACACACACACACACACACACACATGCACACAGTACTCCACAAAGCAAAGCCTCTCAACAGCTTTGTTTTTTAAGTACAGATGATGACCCCAACTTTCCACCACTCCAGCTGATAAGAGAGTACACATTTGGGGGAGGGAGCGTGCTCTTGGGAGGCTTGTTATAGTGGTGAATCATCACACTGTGCGCACTCAGCAAGTTAAGTAGCATTAACATTTCAGTAATGTCAATCCTTTGCAACTCTTACTCTAGCAAATTATCGGTACAAAAATAGACTTCCCGAGACCCCAGTGCAGGTCTTCATGACAAAAAAAAACATTGAAGCCAAAGCCAGTCTATATGTAGCTGTTATACCTACAGCAGAGGCTAGAGGTAGGTAATGGTTAAAAGTCATAAGCTTGATTAGAATAGGTCATAAAAGAGCCAAAGTCAGTCCATCTACGTCTTTGTTTTAATCTTCATTTTAGCCATCATCACTTGTATCACAAACAAAAATATCACAACATCAAAATGTTGGGTGAAGAGACACAACAGGGTGAGCAAAGTCACAGAAAAGGAAGTTGAGATCTTTGAGCCATCAAAAATATCTGAATGCAAAGAATTATACAGAAAGCATATACAAGTATTGCAGTCAACTCCCCAGTCACACCAACAGTGAGTGTGTATGTGTGTGTGTGTGTGTGATTGTGAAAATTGTATGATGGATACTTATACACTGCATCAACAGAGGCGTCAGTCATGTTGGAGGTGGAGGTGAAATGAGGTGGCCATTAGCGCTGTATAAAAATGAGACCAAAATATGGGGCCTAATGCCAGGACACACATCTGGTGGGATGTGCCTGCATCAAGGTCTTATCATTAGAGGTGCATTCCAGTGAGAGAAAGAGAGAGACAGAGAGAGAGAGAAACATAGACACAGTGACAGGAGAGAGGGTGAGAGAGAGAGTGGCAGAGAGAGAAAGTGAGAGGATGATGGAGCATCGCTCAGCCCCCCCTGTGCTGATGGCAAGCAGCTACAAAGGCAGGGAAAAAATATGGAGGGTGGTAGGCGGCAGTTTGTTTTTGTACTTCTACTGTCATCTCAAGCAACCCCCACAGAGACAGTTGTAGCAGGAGCGCTTGGCTCTCTGGTTGCTGTGGGAGCATCAGATCTATTGTGAGCACTGGCAGTGGCATAGTTGTCAATGAGATAGCCTGAAACTGGCAACAGCATTCTACCATTTTCACCAAACAGGTCTTGCATAAGTCATTACAAGGTAATACATTTTGGGGTGTTATACAGAGACATGTGAAGAACATTTGACTTTATCCCGAAGAAGGATGATTATGAACTTCTGATTGTGAATGCCCTTAGTCAAGTTGAAATAGTGCAAGCTGGTGCACCCAACTATGTATCTAATGAAAATTTCATAAACAGTAGGCTAACATTCAATATGTCATTCATTTCTTTGAAGAAATTATAAAACGCGGTAAGAAATCTAAGAAAATGCGGTAAGAAAAACAGATTCCCCACTTGACACACATCAAACTTGAGATCAAAGTAACTGAACCGATACTCCGGCGCTCACTGTCGTCTGCATGCGCCCACATGAGCGCTGAAGCAGGTTAATCAATCTAATATCGCGGCAGACGATTGAGAAAATCAAAGTATTTGGCAACTTTTTTGTTTATAGCATATTATTGTTAAAACGGCGAATGATTTTCTGTAGATCCTAATTCAATTGACCATTAAATGCCCAAAGTAACGCCCTTACCTCCGGCAAATGCAGGCGGAGTCCAATTGAGGAGATTCCTTGGTGCTCCTTAGCTTGTAAATGTTCACTGCGGACTATTTTACCAGTAGTGGCATATCCTTTTGTTGATGGAAGATTGCTTGAAGCATGCATGTGTAGTCTCCCTCCCAGACCCGATTTTCTGAACCGCAGTCAGGAGGTCCAAGATTTGACTCCGTTTGCGCTCACTGATGTACCTCAACCTGTCCTATATGAGGTTCCCACTGTATTTGAAGCAGACTACGCGCCTGAATGTACACGCCTCTCATCCTCGCTCATCACCGTGTCGTTAACCAATAACATCATCAGGAGCATCTTCTTCTCCAGTAGAATTCGAAGTGTTATTGAGGTTTAACCAATAGCAACGCAAAATCTTTGCTCTTAACCAATGAGGTATAAAAAAGGTTATCAGTCTATTCCTTTGGAATGATGTAATGGTCCAGTTTTTCGTCTTGTTAACAGGGTTTACCGTCCCTACTGCAGTGAGGGAATTAAAAATGTTGTCAAACGATGATGTCAGCTGGCATTTGGTTTCATAAAATGAATAAGAATATTGTAGGTCAGGGTTGAAAATATGCGATGACTCTGACACAGTTACCGATATGTACAGCCCACAGCTCTTGCACATAGTATCACCAGTGGTGATATTTGAAATCAACGTGGGATGGACTGACCTTTAACGCTCTAAAATGTGTAATTTCGGCTCCCAGTCAATTACGATACTAGTAGTGTAGACAAAGAAATGTAAAATAAAATCCTAGAATGAGGGAAAATCCTTATTTTTCAAATACAACTGATGACTGGCATGATTTGTTGTTATTAAGGGAGCTTTTTGACCCACTTTTCACTATGTAATCACTATTCTTAATGCGCGTGTGTGTTTGTGTGTGTTGCACCAAATGCAATCGTAATTAAAATATATTGAAAAAGTAATGATGAGTAATGAAGTAATGAAGTTGAATTATGGAGTAAATACTAGTTTAATATGACCCTCCTCTGAATATGATCCCAGTCTGAATATTATGGTTTTAAATGGAAGAAATCATGGTTCATAAGTGAATATTTCTGCATTTTTTCTACAGTGTCAATAGGGTCAGTTTGTATAATGAGAAAAATTACAACCTGAATTAATTAAAGTCACTGCATAATAGATTGCATAAAATTAGATGTTTTTTTCTGTGACTGGTTTAATCTTCCAAAGATGATGGTCTCCGTCATCGTGTTGTTCAACTGCTTTTTATGAGATTGCCAAGACCAATTAATTGTACAACTGTAAGTCATGGGCAACACAGGTAATGACAATATTTGTTCTGTTTCTCTATATAACTCTGTGTGTGTGTGTGTGTGTGTGTGTGTGTGTGTGTGTGTGCGCGCGCGCGCGCGTGTGTGAGCTCCATTTCCTCAAGCAGGGCTTGACTGGCTGTCTGAACCGTGCTACACAAAAATAATAATTTTTAAAAAACTATAAAATAAATACTCATTGTCTCTGAATTGAGAACTCAAGCCCACCCCTGACCCATCCCACCCAAGTGCTACCCCACACTAATGTGTGAGACCTGGGTGTGCATCTCAGCACCCTGCCACACTGAGTGAAAAACAATCAAATCCTTTGAAATCCGGGATTATGCTGGATTAGTCAGGCAAATATTAATTCCCCCTCGGGCCTCTACATGGGAGTTTATTGTGCCGGCTGGTGTGCAGGCTTGCCCCTGCGGGAGAGTCACGTTGCAGCTTACATAGATACACATAAACGCCCTGGCTCTGTCTCAGCCACTTCTAAGGCAGCATCCACTGAGACAGCCACACTGGAGACACACATGGGTAGATCTTTGGAGTGTGTGTTTGTGTGTGTGTGTGTGTGTTGGAAGACCAGTTGAGAGATTTGTCTGCATCTAAACAGAGACTTGTTTGCATCTCAATGTAACAGTAGGTGAAGCCAAACACACGTTTAGAAAGACTCATGGGGTAAGCTGACAGTTTTACAGTCTATCATACAAACACGCATAAGAGTTATGCGTAAAAGCACATCACAACACAGAAGCAGCAGTAATACACTGCCCTCCTCACGGCCGTGTACAGCCTGTTATCGCTACAGGCTGACATACTCCAGCATTGTTCTGCTGTCATTGGGGTTGTTCCCTGCCCGGTCGGAGCTATTGATCGTGGCATTATAGCACGCTACTGCTGAGTCATCACATAAGAGCTAGGCTGATGCGCTCATTTTTTCTTCCTTCCCAAACCAGTAGTCTCTTTTACCGTCACTCATACCACAACAAGGCTTATGACTCACTGGACAACTTGTAGTGTTAGTAGTTTTTGCCAATAGATTTGTTTGTTTTGTTAGATTATGATATTACTGATAATTTCATATAGTGATGAAGTTTTTTCAGTGAATCAATGACTGTTGCAATAGACTCTGGAATAGAGATTACATGTGTGGAATTTAGTATCTATAGTTGCTTCAAGGCCGGGGTGAAGCATGAGACTTGAAAGTCTGAAAACTGATATGCGTCTGAAAGCACTTTACTTAATCAAATAACTAAAGATGTGTTTTTTCAACAAGAAAAACATGTCTGCACATTTACTGACCATTATTTCAAGGGAAAAGATAATGCTCAGATGCATCAGGACAAAAGCACCAAAACATGAGAGGGGTGAAAACTGTGAACATCAGTGCTTTCTAGTTATCAGTGCTTGTTAATGATGAGAATTATGGTTTGTAAATGTCTGCAGATGCATAACACTTTACTCCACCAACAACTCTAAAAAATAGAATCCTTTTCATATTATTCATTCAATAATTTAGTCAAACGTTAATGAACGGAAGTATTAAAGTTAATCGTCTTTGGTATGAAGGTGTCTTCAGAAAAGATCTCTGTGAAGAGATAAAATATTGACTAACCTTCAAAGAGTGGTGTTACTGATTATTTATTAATTGTAATAAATGTTAGAAGAAGCTATAGCTACCATAAAAGGTATACTATTGAGTTTGTGATAACATTGCACAAGATCTGTTACAGGTATAAAGTTCGATGTACATATGTTTTTCTGTGTCCAAATTTATTTACTATAAGAGTGAACCTGCATGATGTTGAGTCATTATCAGTTTATGACAAATTGTAATTGTAATGTAAATGTCATTTTAAACAGAAGGAATAATGTTGAGAAGAGAACTAGAAGAACTAGAATAGGAAACTACCCATTCATCTTAAGCTCTCTGAGAGAGAACTCAAGATGAATAGGTATGTGCCTTCTACACAGTCGCCAAGGCAAAAAGGCACCATGGCTTGACACCAGATAGGGAGGTTTTGATCATATTCAGACTGAGAGCTGGTGAATACTATATCTATATGCACATGTAAATGTGTGGTGTCCTAGTCTCTGGCAGCGACATGCTCCAATGGCTTTGGGAGCACTGGAGCAGGGCATGCCTGCTTCATTAGCGAAGGACATTGATGAAATAGGTCATTGTAATTCAGTATATGCCAGAGGACAAAGGAATGCTGAAGTTGTGTAAAATATATATAAGCCTCTTAAAGGGGACGGCCCAACAGCTTGTGAAAACGTGTGTCTGGATTCTGTGCATTCTGTATGAAGGAGAGGGAGATGAGAGGGATTTAATATTTGCCACAAGTGATACTACTGGGATTGTATTTCAGTCTCTGAGTTTTCTTCACTCGCACATATTTACACACACCCTGGCACGGAAAACTATACAAACAGTTTCACAAAATTACGAGTCAGTAGAGCAACTCTGTGAATCACATACACTGTTTTGTCCATGTCTTTTGCATTTCAATTCACCTTACATAACCATAAACAACCTCTGCCTCAGAGAAACAAAGCAGGAATTTAATCTTCAATTGAAATCACCTCATCCCTCAGATAACTGGATGATGAGAAGTTATTGTAATGCTGCTGCCTGATCATCTACCTAATATGGGGTACTGACAGCACTAACATCATCCCTGAGGGCTTTGCATTTCGTTTTACACAAGACGCGTGGCTCAAGTCTATTACACTCATCACTGTAACCTGAAACCTGAACAGCCACAACTTCCCAGAGTACTCCAGAGATGTTGGGCAGATTTGTCCCAAATTTTGTGGTTTGTATACTCCTTTTTCTCTCAGGCTCATGTTGTCCCACAAAACAATGAGGAAATTCATGCTGGGAACCAAGCAGATCTAGCGGGAAGGACTAAGTGCTGGGATGTGGACCTTGGCAGGGGGTCAGAGTGGCCTTTAATGCTATGTGGGTGAAGGGAAAACTGCTTTCAGTGAACAAAGATATGCTGTAAACTACAGGCTGTAGTTTAACCTCATATAACACTGATACCCAGGTTTAATATCAAAGTGAAGTGCAAGAGCAACACACCTTATCAACCTATTAAAGAGAAACAAAGGTGACAAAAATGCTACTGTTACTGTGCAAGCTGCTTGCTTTCAAAAACTAAGATGAGAGACTTACAGCAGTTGTAGCCACCAAACTTTAAAACCTGGCACACAGGTGTGCCTCAGCAGGTTTTAGGAGTAAGATAAGTCCTGGAAGTGGGAAACAGGAAATGGGAAAAGAACTTTTGATGGTATCACATACTTCTTGTCAGACTTATCTTGTGCTTCTGGGAAGCTTGACACATTAGTGACCAATAGCAATCAAAATAGCAATAAAACTGCTAAAGTGGAGAAGATAAGATTAAACGTGATGCTAAACTCCTCAGTCTATGCCATCTTTAGCATTCAAACGGGTAGTGACGTTAGCGTGATGACAACCAAAGCAACAGAGTGGGACACATCCTTTCCCTGCCAGTTCCCCAGCGAGGTAAAACACTCCAGAGCTTTCCGATGCCAACACAGAAAGAATATGTCAGATAAGTAGGCCCATCGTTCACTACCACCGCCACAGAATGTGGAACAGATAAGCATTTTCAAAAAGAGCCTCTTTCATCATGCTTTTTAAAAAGTCTCTGCCAAGCGGAATCAAAGACTAGTTTCAAGGGAGTGTTCTGGGGTTTGGCTAATCAGTACATTGTGTGGAGGTCCTGCTGCGCCTCTGTATAAAACTTCTCTCATTAATTAATACCTTGGCTCTCACCCTGTAGGGACAGAGCCGACCCCCACCCCTAAAACAAGACAGGACGACACCCGTGATGGAAACATAGTGGGGCATAGTGGGGTGTGCTCTTGGATATTATTAGCATTTTTTGGAGGGTGTGTATGTGTGTGCGTGTGTGTGTGTGTGTGTGGGGGGGGGGGTGTCTTCTCAGCAGGGATTAAAGCCAAGATGAAATTACTGTTTATAGTTTGTTTTTAGTGGAACTTTTTAGTGCAGGCCATAATTATTTGGGGGATTCTCAAGAAGTTTGTGTGCCGAGTCAGATTTTGTGCCATATTTGTTGGGCTGCAGTGTTGTTTTTTCCTTACACTTCCCACTGTTGAAGCAAGCGCTGAAGCAAGAGTTGTTGAAAAACAAACACATGCATAAGAAACACAACAACAATGTAAAGAACAAAATAAGGTTTTATTCTTTTTTTCTTGAACATTAGTTCCAGATATTTCTTTAAAAAACAAGATTAATATCTATGACATATACACAAACAAAGTAGAATGTGCAGATTAAAAATAGTTTTGTCTCTCTTTTTTCCAGTAAATATAATGTGTTTGGACAGTTCATAAACATACAAACAAAAAATCTGATGAAAAAGGACTTCTCCCCCTCTCTAAATCAAACCCCAGAGCACACCACTCATCTGGGTTGAGAAAAGAGAAGCCTAACAGATCATTAAGACTTAGGGATGAAACGCAAATACTCTCAAAAGAGTTTGCATTCCCCATGTCAGAGATATGTCACATACATTTGCACATAAACATATAGCAAGGGTTTTTTTTTCTTTTTGCCAACACGTTGCGATTTACCAGGTCATATACGAGAATACTCTTTTACATGACATTTAAATATAAAAAAAGCAATTCAAAGAGGAAAAAGAACAGAATCACAACAGCAATCTGTCATCATCAATACATAATTTTCAGTAACTTTGTAAGTACATTAGAAAGAAGCATAAACCTTTCAACAGTTTTGAGCCCAAATGATTTAATGGGTGCTGAGCGCAAGTTGCTGATATATTTTGATGACGAACTAACAGGCATGACAACTAAGACGAGCACTACTGCAGACATCAGTTAAGGTTGCAAGAACTATTCTTAAATAAAAAAGGACCATCACAAAAGGTATATGCCCTCCCCCATCCCCAAAACTAATGACAGAAGGAAACTGAGCATTTTGCTGGTATTGAGATGCAACTTGCATAAAGGTGGTGCGAGTACTGAGTGCGAGTCGTGTTGGATGATTGCTGTTTGTAGAGCTGAAATTATTTTCAATGGCTTTAACGTATCCTGGCCCTTAGTTTGCATAACATACACAGACAAAGACAGAAACATGTCCTTCTTACTGTTAACCATGATGATGAATCTATCACAAAAAAGGGCACAACATTATTGAGCAGAAGCAACTTTTTCTTTGCAGATAAAGCTGGGAAAGCAATGGGCTGCAATAATCCACATTACTGTGAAACTACGTACAATTTTCAAATAAGTGTTACATGCCAAAATATTCATCTAATGGTCAACATTAAGGCTTTGGCTTATTCTCCGTTTTTTTTATGTAAATTGTAACTATAACAGTCTAAACAAGACTTGAGACTCTCACTCTGTTGACTCAGAAAGGGAAAGCTGGTTGAGGTCACGTGCCAAAATAATACAACCTTCTCCCCTTAAAGGATGAGCTCAACCATATTCATCATCACCACCATCATCATCTTTGAAATTATTTATAAAACTACTCTATCTATCAAAATACTCTTTCATCTGTAAATACAAAGCAACAGAGACCTTAACAATCACATTGCCATGCTGTCACAAGCACTGCGTAATCTATACTGCATATTAACCGAGAAAAGTGTTTGCTTACGTCCACTGTATTTATACAGACATAAAAGCTCACATAGGGCGCCACTTAAGTGGGCAACTCCACCCGACCCTAACCCAACCTACCCCCCCACCCCCCGCATCGTGCCCCTGATTCTGGGCCATGTTGTCGACTCAAACGCTGGTTGTAGGTCAGAGAAGGCAAAACACAACATCATGGCTAAGGAATTGCAGAGAGAGAGAGCTTATAGTCAGGCCAAGCGGTATTTAAAATGCATTTAACCCCCATTACAAGGCTTAGGACACACAGAATTAGAATAAGCAAGTCTGCAACACACAGAAACAGTCATTTATCCTCTTAGCACGAATGTGCTCATCTCTGCATGTAAGTACACATTGTGATAAACATTTTTCTTTTTAATTCTGGGGAAAAAAATAAATAAATAAATAAAAAATAAAAACCAAAAGCGTGTTTCAAAAGTGCCAAATCTAAGCACCACAGTGCGTGGGCATGTGTGTGTGTTTTTTTGTATGTATGCTTTCCAAAATGACCCACAACAATAACAAAAGTCACAGTGAGCCACTTCATATTGCAGACAGTGTTATTGTTTGCCTGATTAATAAGTGAAGGATGAGAGATATGCCCTACTTGTGAAAATACACTGGGTTGAACCAATAAGCTAACCACGCTATGCAAAATGGCTTAATTTTGATAATCTGCTGATTTTTAAGGTAAAAACAAACCACTCAAGAGACAAGAATCACAACTGGTGACAGACCAGAGATTTCTCCTTTCAAACAGCATGCCTCTTAAAGCATTAGCACAGTCAATCAACCCATCGCCCTGTTGTTTGTGGCAGCCGAGGTAGGAATAAGAACGAGAATGTTTGGTACAACCTAGACCGAATAGCCAATGCTAACTAAGGAGGGCAAGGAAACTTCGTTTTAGTTTCGTTTTTCTGTGCTCTGTTCAGTTAGCGTTTGCTGCAAATTCACAAATCCACACACACAATTGTGCCAAATATTGTTGTTCTTACCGACAGCACTCAGCAACTTCCAAGGGATATGGACTGAATGACTCCAGATTTTACCTTTAAAACTCTTTTTTCAAAGACATAAACACAGTCAAACGTGACTAGGGTGAGAAAACATGTGTAAGGGATAACAGGCAACAAAGTGATGAGTTCGATGGAAATAATGACGAGGTGGTGGCGAGCTGCTCACATTTTCTGGACAAAAGAAATGCTCTTTACTACAAAAACAGATTTTATATTTCACTTGTGTTTTAAAGTATCTGCATTTTAAAATAGGTCATGTGACCCATAAATGAAAAATAATTTGTATAACAACAATATGTTGAGACTACGTCTCAAGCTTACAACATCTGGATTTACTGGGACTGGGTAACATTTCAAAGGGTCTACATTAAGGGTGGCACAAGCCTGTTCTAAATGTGACATAACAAGTATCATTAACATTGATGACACTTAATTCATGTTTATGACTGTTGTCATTAAGTGTCATTCATTTTTTGAAGTACAGAATTTGGGATGCAGACATTACAAAAAAACCCCGAATGATACCAGTCATAAACATGATCAAGGTGTCATTCATATTAATGATACTTGTCATGTTGCGTTTACAACAGGCTCATGTCACCCTTCTGTAGACCCCTTCAAATAAAGTGTTACTACAGACTGAGAGTTGGGGAATTAACACAATATTAGGATTACTTGCTACGTCCATTTTTTCTTTCCAGCTGCTTCAGACACACATCAGAATTTTAATTCAACATCGTTGAATTAAACGCAGTATCTGTGGTGGTAGTGGTGGCCTGGGAATGTAACAACAGAAAGAACCTTTTAAGATACTGTACATTCAATTAAATCTGTTTGGCTTCAACTCAGATTAAAGTTTGGCGTGAAGAATGTTTTAAAAAGTCCTTAGCAAACAGTGAGTATAAGACCAAAGGAATGAATAAACACAATGGGAGACTTACACAACCAAACGGGCATTCAGCTGGCTGCAGATGAAACAACTACAGCGTATAAAGTTAGCCTCAGCTTTAAACCACCAATTCCTCCAAGGGATCTCTCTTTGGATGCTTGTGCACAGGTGTTTCAAAGGCCAAGCTGCAACAGTTGCATTAAGATAATATAAACAGTCGAAGAAATATGAAGCACAGTGGCATTTTATACATGCAAGGGCGAGGGGGTGAAATTTCATCAACACGTCTTAGCGTCCAATGCCTTTTTATCTTCAATGCACTCTACTAGCGGGATGTTTTGTTGACATCTGTACAAAGCAGACGGGAATTTTCTGCATGTAAACAGAAAGCTGATGAGTGTCTGAGTGTGCTTTGTCTGGATCATTTCATTACAATTCCTCAGATATGATTGTTAAAAGTACACAGCAGTCTCCCTTCCTCAAAAGTACAGGAGACTACACTCTGCAAAAAGTGCTTCATACAAACTGACAGATTTCTGTACTACAATTAGAAAAAAAAAACCTTACATATATTCTTGAGAAAAAAAAAGTCAGCTTGGCCAAAACCCGGCAAAATCACTGACTTCCAACTAACAGACAACAAATCCCCAAAAAAGCTGACACATTTTGGGAAGGCTGTTTGGTGGCATGTTGGACTCTGCCGTTAAAGACCAGATTGCTTATAAGCATTTCAATCAGGCTCTGCATTAAGGAGCATAAGAGGCTTTTCAGTTCAACAGCACCAGAGAACAAGCTGCTGGATTCACAACCAGTTTGTTACTTGTCTGCGAGTGAGACAGGGGCCAGCTGTGGGTCATTTAACCTCCTTGTGACATGTTGAGATGATATTTGTTTCATGAGCCAAGCGTTCCCCCCCCCCCATTTTGAATAAATATGTTGACCAAAGTTCACAGATTTACTAAACCAGAATCTCAGAAAACTTCTCAAAGACATTGTGTTGCTCTATTATGAGACTAAAAACCAACTGCCTTTCTCAAAGAGTAACCAAGACAAAATTACAGCAAAGTTGTGTCCTCAAAGGATGGATGCCCCTCTCCTGTTAAATTACACTTGGTGTTACGCCACCAAAAAAATAAAAAATAAAAATAACCTTTAAATTCATTACAGTCAACTCCAGACATTTTAAATGAATGCAAATTATGATCCATGTGGTCTTACTGTGGGTCTTGTAGCCCTTCCACAAAACAGACAAACACTGCAGCACTACAAAGGATGCTTTAGATTTGTATACAAACGGCTTAAGCTCTTTCTTTGGTTGCCTGTGATGTTTTTCTCTTCATTAAAAAAAAAATCATCATCACACAATTACAAAAGGTTTCTTGCAACACTGCAGAGACCTTGTTCCATTGAGGAGGCTGCCTTTATCAGGGATGTTTTGCAACATCAAAGAAACACAAGAAAGCAGTCAGACGTTTTTTTTTCCCTTCCTGACACATGGAATGGCTTCAGTGTGAGCCATTATTTGAATGGTGGAATGCAAGTCACATGGACTCTCCTGTTTCCCTCAACAAAGTTAGTTCATTCCATTTGTCAAAAAAAGAAGTGAATCTCTTGAATGTGATCACCCATTTTGTTTGTACATTTATCATGCCGAGATCTAGAAAGGAAAAATCCAAAAGACGGCTGTGAAAATTCCACTCGAAAAGCGCCAGCTGTTTTAGAAAATAGATTCTTCTATCATTGGAAAATATACAGATTGTTACAGAAGTTCTTTTGTCAATCTCCTCTTCCTTTGCAAACCAAATGCATCCAACTTTTTCCAACCTTCACGTCAAGATGATCACACCTGTAAACACATCCTCTTCGTCGGTGTTGTTGATCAGATGGTGAGTGTGAAATGGAAACATTTGATTAGAAAGAGAAAAGGACCATTGTTACTTGGTCAATTTTTTTTTCTTGCTCAGTCCCAAAACAAACAAGCTTGACACATGAACAACGAGCTTAATCATGGCATCATTGCACTGAAAAAGTGCTCAGTGTTCTACTAAAATGTTCAAAGTTTACAACTAAATGGAGAGAAAAAAAAATAGAGATGCACCAAAATGTCTGCTTTGTTTAAATCAGACAAAATAAATAATGAAAAAAGAGAAATGCACAAACACATTAAAAAAATAACATACAAACAAAAGACTGAGTTAGAACTTTCTACGACACAAGAGAAGTTACAGAAGCCACCTCTGGGTTCCCAGACTACCGAGGCATCGGAACCTGTGAATCAGGTGAGTTGGGGGGTCACACTGGAACATGTAGTTCTCTGCCGCCATTGGACTGGAGACTCAGGCGTCCCCGCCAACCAGCCACACTGGGATCTCTGAGTGGAGTGTGTGGTCTGTCAGTCATCTGTCCACAGCCTCCCATTGGCTGGTTGGGTGAAACTACGGGAAGAAGACCTAGGTGATAGGAAGTAGGAGGAGCTCAGGGCTTCTGAGGGCCAGGTGACAGCACAACAGGAGTGGAGAGGCCATCCACACTCAAGGCTGGGATATGGATCTGACTGCTGCCATTGGTAGGGAACTGAAAATGTAAAACCAAAAGACAAATCAGAATGACTGAAACAAACCTTTCCCTTTTTCTTCTAAACTTCAACTGAAAATTCACACAATGCAAGTGTAACAATGCAAGGCACGAAATAGACAAGGTGATATTTTCCCATCAAAACAAAAAAAAAAAAAACAATGGACAAGAGAACAAAAGAGCCGCAGGGTAACAGGTAAGAGAGGTATATATATTTGCAAAAAAAAGTTCACAGAAAGTGAACTTTTCGTCACATCCATAACACCAATAAAATGCCATGCTACTTCTATACAGGAATGATTACATGAAATTTGAGCATTCACTATTTCCTGTACAAGGTACTTGACATATAAGTAATTTCAAACATTTGGAGAGCTTGCCAAATCATTATATCTCTTCACATCTCCTTAAGCAACTCTGACTTCTGTCAGTTCTGAGCTGGCCTCAGGGTTTGTTATGCTGTTACTTTTATACAAGGTAACACATGGCATTAAAAATTCTCACTGGAATCATAAATTATATACCACTATGTTATTGACATATTAATGATAATATGGATGGAAAACAACAGTATTTTGTGAAACACCACCAAAATCATGAAAATCATTTGCACAGTACTATACTGTTATGTTACAATTTAGTACAAACTGCATACTATTCTTTGCACAGCACTGCCAACAAGTTGACTCTTCTCAGTCACCAAAACTAACAGTCCTTTTTACAGTACTGTGACCAGCCAGCAGAGGGAGACACAGGGGCAGCCTGCAGACTGAACTCTTAGCATCCTTGCTTCAAGTCATTGCTGTTGTGCTGAGACAGTCACCAGGATACGCTGGCATTTGTCTCCCTTTCCCTCTCTTTCTTTTTCTCACTCACTCCCTCTCTCTCTCTCTCTCACTCACTCACTCCTGCCAAGGTGTAAGGGGGAACAGATGGCGCAGCACAGGGCATCGTTGGGAGACAGCACAGACAGGAAACAGGAAGCCCTACCTGGAAGGAGAGCTTGGCAGGGCTCCGAGGGGCAATGGGGCTGAGCGTGCTCCAGAAGTGGATGGTGGAGGGGAGCGGGCTTGGAGTCAGCAACACCGGAGTCTGGCAGAGCAACATTAGAATAGATAAGATTAGATTACGTTCAGTCGTGTAATTGCACATGGAGAGAGAGAGAAAGAGAGAGAGAGTGATAGCCATAGGTGTGTTACAACTTCACCATTTGATCATTTAATGTCCAAGTCTGATATGAAGTCTCGTGTTCATCTGATCATTGCAATGCCTGATTGCAGTGGAATAATATAGCACAAGGTTGAATAGATGTATACTCGTGTTTATGGCATAGTGACCTACTTCATTGAACATATACAAGATGTGTGCACTACTTTTGGCCTACGCAGACCTGAGTACAGCTTGACTCAAATTAACACTATGTGACACTGCACACATAATGAGGTGGCTGTGTTTACAATACTGAGGATCAGTTGAGAGACTCTTCAGATAAAGCATAGTGACCATGTGCTAGCTAAAGCGCCCATTACATACAGGTGACGGGCAGACAGGTAATGTGAAGGAGTTCCAGTGATGTGAGGTGAGTGCCGGTGAAAAAACCACCAGCAATGCAAAACACTGTACAATAAAGTAGGGATCATTTTTGTCATGCAACATGTGAATCACCGTAGATGATAGATCCTTAAGAGGTTTCACAGAGCGGATGTACAGACAGGTTGATGTACACATTGGCTGTCTAGCTGACTGAGTAAAGGATGCTCTTTGTGGCAGAATACGATGTTGCACGCCAGTGGATGAGGACTCACCAGGGCGTGAGAGGTGATTACGGTCGGCGTTAGTGTGTTGGTGGCACTTCCTGGGGCCAGGAGGCTGTTGACCGCAGCGTTGACCTTATCCAGGGAGAGGCCTGGCGGTAAGATGGAAGGGGACGAGGGCAGCTCCAGGCCCCGCGGCTTCTTGGCCTTGGGTGGGTGGACTTCCTGAGAGGGGGTGGACACCGCAACAGACAGGGAGGAGGCTGATGAGCCCTCTGCGGAAAAACAAACAACAGACAAATGACTATTTGATGCAGTCTGATGGCTTTCTAAAGACGAGTCAAGCTCAGATGGCTTCAGTAACTACATGAGGCTGTTTGATACATGTGTTCTTTCTAAGCAGTGTAGTTGAAAATGATGAGACTGAACAACCGAGTCACTGACTGTTTCCTACCCTTGTCACATTAACTTACAAATCACAGCTTTGTAAAGACAAAAGCAGATCATGATGCATCTACTAGCATATGAAGTGATTTGGTGCAAGCAGTAAATCTGAAGCTGTGAGTGATGAGACAAACAGGGGGGCTACACTGGATGCGTAAAGTCAAAGACATACCTGCTGTAGCTTCCACTATAATCAATGGAACTGGTTACACCAGACACAGTAGTGCAGCAAACATTAAAAAAAAAAAAAAAAAACAGACCAGTCTTTTCAATGTATTTTTGATGCGACTTGACTTGACGCTGAGTTTTCTCTGCTTGTCTGCGTAACTCTAACTAATTGAAAATGCTGGCCTGGTGAAATGACATTAATAGACATTAAGAGACTGTCCTTCAACTGACCTGAGAGCTCTACCTTGACCTCTGGCTCCCCTTGCCCCTCCTTCTGGCTCTCGGGCTCAACCACTGGCTCCACACACGGAGAGGGGACGTCCACAGGGGTGGGGGCCTCAGCATCCCGGGGAATGGGCACTGCCTCTACAGCCTATGGGGAAGTAAACAAGATGGATAACTGATGAGACCGCTGGACAAATATGACAATGCAAGAGACCTCTGAAGAGTTTAGGTTTTGGGTCTTTGGGGTTTCTGACAACAAGATGGCATGCGTCTCATGTGTTCAGCCTCTGCATGAAAAACAGGACAAGGACAGGCTTGTTTTACTTGCGCCCACTCAGCCTATGTAAACACCCCAGAAGCATAGCTTAAGCACAACACATTATGTTGTCATGGAGGGTGTCAGGGTGACTTTTTATTACGCTATTAATGCTTGGGTATACCAAGCCCAACACAGCCCAATACAGTAAAAAATGCTGATTAGTGTGTGAATGGTACACACAAAAAAGGTATGGTCATCCATATGGCCATATGCCTGGCAGCTAACGGACCTCTGGGAGTGGCACAGCCCCTACTGGCTTGGCTCCAGCATGCATGATACACCCTCATATCTACCGATTAAAATAGCTTTGGTGCTTGTGACAGAGGCAACTGCAAACCCTCCTCTGCAAACGTATTTCATTTAGACAATTTCCATGACATTTAACACATGGTAATGAGCATTTCACCATGCATATAATTTCTACAGGAGCATAGTGTACATAACACTGACAAACGGCATGAACTAAGAATGTGTGTTCATACAGCAATCCTATCTGATTCCTACCTCCACTGCTGTCTTCTGGTCCAGGACTATCTCCAGAAGATCGTCATCCGAGGTTGAACTAGGCTCCTTGGAAGTGGCATTCACTGCTTGGGGTTTGATAACCACATACACTTGTGACGCCTGCGGTGCCTGGTTTACCACACAGGGCTCCCCGGGGCCGACGGGAGTCAGGGAGATGAGGGGGCCCTGGTCTGAAATACTCGTCACGTAGATGTGCGGAGAGTCGGCCACAGTTTGAGTCTGCTGAGTATGAGCATTCTGTGTGGGAAATTGTGGGGTGGTGTTAGTTGGCAGAAAAGAATCACAGCACAGCACACAACACAGAAATTGTAAGTTAAGGTACTACATGATGTGTGGCCTTCCCTGATGGCCTGGAACTAATAAAGATGTCAAATGTATGTGTGTGCGTGTGTGTGTGTGTGTGTGTGTGTGTGTGTGTGTGTGTGAGTGAGTGTGTGAAAGCGCATTTTGATGGTCCATTATAAGCAGTCTAGGATTTTAAAAATGTTCCATCTTCTAGTTCCATGAATAATTCCTAATCTATGACTTGTTACAGTCAATTTTGTGTGTGTATGTGTGTGTGCGTGTTGGGGGAGGGGGGGCGGGCCTGACCGTGCTGCCTGTGGTGGACCCAGACGGTGTCTGTGGGCTCAGGGCGGGCGTGGCACAGGGTGAGGGCTGGGTAACTATAACCTGCAGGCCACTCTCTGACCCGCTGTTCTGGGGGGGCAGCGAGCTCTGCTGGGTCTCAGGAGCGCACAGACGTACCTGTCTCACACACACACGCACACACACATGCACACACACACACACACACACAGAACACACCCTCAGAACAATGCTCAAGTTCTATTTATATTCTCATCATTTACATGAGCCATTCATTATCCTCCTGTTCAACTAAACATTATTCAACTAAACAAAACAAACAACCCATAAAAAAATCTAACTTCTCCTTATATGGCAGCAGCTCAGCTGTTGAACTCTTGATGTCCAAGGCTCTGGGTTCACACAGTAAACTAACTTAGATTAGAGAACAGATCAGGCCTTATCATACAGTGGGTTAATCAAAACAGTATTTTTTCAAAAGCAACCCTGGACTCTGAGTCACTTAAAAAAACTGTATGCAAATACGCATACACCCATGAGCAGCAGAGCTTGTTAGACATCTGAAAGAGCTATTTCAGGAGCAATATTTATTCTGTTTGTTCAAAGCGATCCATTTATTCACTCAATCCATGTCTCCACCCCACCTGCCACCCCCCAAAAGCTTGGAGGCAGCGCTTCCTATTTACTGAGTAATGATGGGTACGTAATTCCAGATGACAAGGACCCCCAAGGTGAGGTTTGCAACAGAGGAGAATGCCGTCCTCTCATAGCAGGGTCATTAGGAATGATTGCTATTAAAACCCATCTCATCTAACAAACAGAACCGACTCCCCATTTTGAGACACTTTCAAAGGTTGAATTGAACCTTGCATGGATGTTTACATCATTAACTTGTTGTTTGGACATGTTACACATGCAACTGTAAGCTTAACATCATGACAATTTAACCATAATGCAATGTAACGCAGAGGAATAAGTCATGTGGCTTATTACTGAAATAATTGAAAATTGGAAAGCTCTGACTCACACATTTTTAAAGTAATAGCCTGATTATGCATCAATGCAGTTAAAGAGTCAGTGAATACAGCTGGTCAACATTCTTTTAGCCTTGTAATAAAACCAGACCCTCATTCTACACTTCCATGTTGTACAGAGGATCTGGACATTAAAGAGTGAGATTTGATTGCTTGCTTGAGGTGTTTAAGTTTAAAAAGATCGGATCAACCCCTGACAGATTGCCTTGACTGATAGCATTATAGCTCTGCATTCACAACACCTCCCTCCATCCAAACTTGCACTGTAGTGAGATGATGATCAAACAGAAATGCTAGGAAGGCATGGCCAAGCTAACATGCTTTGTCTCTTCCCTGTGAAGCCAGAAATATCAGGCAAATAAATAAATACACCAATTCATAAATAATGAAATATTTATGTATACAGAAAACAAACTCTGTTGGAGGTGTATGCCCAAAGGCAGACTATGACACAGAGCAGGGGCTATTCACTGATGAGGGTACTGATAAACATGACAAAAACAATGTATTTGTCTAAGCTTTGTGAAACCAAGCATTTGCATTGTGAAACCAAGACCAAGACAAATGAACCATGCCTTTCCCATGCCTGTGTAATTGTACACTATAAGAGAGTGGAACATTCGTCATGGTTGCTTTTGGTGTAGATATCACTATCAACAAGTATGCTTAAACTATGTCTTCATTGGCTTTTTATAATTCTTATTTTTATTTAGCAATATTTATGCTATATATTTTGTTTGGCAGTGCTTATATTTTGCAAGTCGCTTTAGACAAAAGTGTCTGCTGAATACAACAAACATAAAGATAATCTGCACATGAACAGTTCCGAGCCTCACCTCACACAGAGCCACATCAGACGAGGGCACAGCGGCTGATACGGGCTTGGGTAGGCACTCGGCTGTCAGGAGTGTGCTCTCGGTCTTGATGGGTTTGGGTGGCGTCTTCAGGGACTGGATGGTGAAGGTGGAGTAGAGACCTGACTTCATGTAGTCGTTGCGGGAGTTACGTTGGGATGTGCTAGACGTGGGCTTCTGAGGCTGGAGGCTCTTGGCGATGCCAGCGATGCCAGCCATGCTAGCAATGCCTGCTGTGCCAGCCACAGTGCCAATAGGCTTGGACTGCATGATGGCATCAGGGGTTCCCTCTCTGCCCTGGCCAGCCCCGTCTTCTGACAATCGCATTGCCTCGGCCGAAGCAGGGTCAGGGGAGTTCACAAACTTGTAGACGAATTTCTGGCCACTCACTTTCTTGATGATGTTCTGTGGAAAAAAAGCATTTGAGAAGTGAGAGAGGCACAGAAACCCAAACAGATTAGTTCTGTTCACTATCAAGGACTTTCAACCTTCCTCAGTTTCTCACACTAACTGATAATTTCATCACACACAAGTTCAGTTATAAAAGACACACATTATCTGTTACAGAGTAATATTGTACCATATGAATATTTGAGCACTGCCCATATACAAGAGATTATATGACAATGTAGCCTATACAAAACTTAAGGGTGTGCTGAGACTACTTTGTACTGTAACACTAATGTACTCATGAATATACATAAATGACTGTAAATATATGCATATATCATCCCCACAAGAGCAGACAAATACACCATCAACTTCCAGCAATTTTCTCGACAGAATCTGCTTCATTGCGTGAGCACGTTAATCACCTTGAAAACCATGGGGATAGCATATAATTGCTATGTTCAAAAGGCACAACATAGCAGGAACCCCCCACGGACACCAGTGACATTTACAGAACAAAACTGCCAAAAAAAAAAAACTCTGAGAGCACTGAGATCAAAGCTCACCTAGTGATATGAACAGCAATAAACAGCAATAACAATGCTATAATGCAATAACAGTAACACGAATGAATGAATGAATGAACTACAAAGCTCCCCTTAAAAATATTGCAGACAACTGAATATTGAATTTGAGATTATGTTTCTAAAGACTAAACAGAAACCTTACAGTTGAAGACTGGCCTTAATTTATTTGGTAGAAGACATTCAAGAGGTGACCGCATACAGCTTCAACTGAAGGTAATTTTATATCTTCCCCAGAACCATGTAGTAAGCCTTGTTCCAATTTGCACCAATTGTTTGTCTAAAAAGAAGCCTTGCTCCACACAAGCAAAACACACTTGCATTTTTGGACTGTTATAGTTTTGCTAGGTTATCGGAACAGAAATATAATGTACACCAGGGATTCTTGTTGAGGTGCTGGCTACTATCAAACAACTTCAAAAACAACAACAACTAAAACCAGCAGCACATTCTAGCTCCATATGATGATTTTATACAACAACAACAACGATGTTTCAGCCCTGAGGCTCTCTTCAGACCTTGCTCAAGGAAGACTTAATGTTTTTTTCCAAGGTCCCAGAGTGTGTTTTATTCAGGCTGGAGATAAGAGTCTCACTTTGTCGTAGTAGTAGCGCAGGGCTCTGCTGAGCTTGTCGTAGTTCATGTTGGTCTTGTTCTTGCGGAGCCCCCACAGTCTGGCCACCTCCTCGGCATCCAGCAGCTTAAACTCGCCGTCCCCGTTGGGCGTCCACGAGATGAGATGCTTGTGGCTGTGGTTTTCCAGCAGGTGTAGCAGGAACTGCCACAATGTGATGGATGGATCCATGGCTTCTCAGAGAGAAAGAGAGAGGGAGGGAGAGAGAAAAAGAGAGAAATAGCATGAAAGGACAGAAAGAAGAGGAAAGAGAAGACATGTTTCAATGTTATGTTTTATTGTCCTTTATCCTGTGTCAACAGTCATGCTAATAAATATTTAAATTAGCATTAAAAAAAAAAACACCCACAGAAAGTGTCAGAGACAGACAGAGAGAGGGATGGGGGGATGAGAGAACACTTCAGTCTCTACACACTGCCACATCATTCAAAGCCTCCTAGATGACACTGGTGAATTAGAGGGGGAGGAACAGACAGCTCAATTTGTAGGCACAAGACAACCTGTGACAAAGTCTGCCTTTAGCAGTTGCAGTACAGAACATCTGGCTGTGTTTATGAATACTATTATAGTATACATTTAGACCTATTTAATTTTTCATTTTTTTTGTAATTTTTGCAAAACAGATAAATGCATTCTCTACAAAAAATACTGGAACATCCTGAAAAATTCAGAGATGCAAAATCCAAGAACAAAACCAAATCATTTTACCCTGTAGAACATTTATTTGGACTGGTATTGATTTTGGTTTTAAATTCCTGAGAGAGCATAAATGGTCAGGAATAGTTAGCGTTTACAGCTGAATGGTCTGGACAGGGCTTATGTTATTCAGAGTTCAGTGTTACGCCCTCTATGCAGCTGGCATCATATCACCCAGTGTGATTGGATGAGAGCAGCCCGCTGACAAAAGCGCTGCCAGAGACAAAGTGGAGGGGACGTGCATCACAAGTTAAGGAAGAACACAACATGAATGCAAATTAATCTTATTACCATTTCCCCCTGTCCAATTACGCAACTCATATCAAATACCTTGGAAACTATCACCATGGTAAAACTGTTAAAGCAACAGTGACTATGGAACGGGGTGAAATTTTTCCTCTATTTTCAGTAAAATGTGTTATTCAGGTGTTGTTAGGCATATTAAATGCCCGTAATTACTGCACTTGTAACTACTCTAAACCCAAAGAAATGTACACACTACATTGGTAGGAGCATTCAGGAATTATATGGCCAACCGAAAGCCCACTTAAAAAAAGACTGCCAGTCAGTTCAGCAGTTGACATCTGTGACAATAACATTGCAGTTTAAGCAGTATGGTTCTAATCATGACACTGAGATATATGTAACTTACAAAGACCAGTTCAGCCTTCCTCAACCTCTCTAATTTGTTCTGTGCCATATCAGTGGCATTGCTATTGACTTTCTTCAAGTGTCTTTAGGTGTCAAGGGTGTTTTTCTCTGTTGAGGACCCTGTTGTGTTCCATGAGGAAAGCACGGATCCAAACATGCAGTACTGGTATCCATGGGTCCTTGTTCATCTTGACAACACCACAGTATTTACTGGCACAGAGACTAATAAATAACTTAATAGCAAAGCACACATAAACAATGACGGGTGACAAAGGGGGTGTAAATCTGCTTAGAGGCCCATCCTATGCCATTTGCATGACTTCCAAAAGCCAATTATCTCAGCGTTCTTAAGAGACCTGGCTGCAGATGATGCATTTCACTAATACCAGCCTTCATTTACACCATGGAGATACTGAGAATAGTAAAGGTAGTGCCACTGGTGCAGTGACATGAGATGGTCAAATTCATTAAAGAATATGTTGTAGCATAGAATAAATTCTTTGGTTAACTCCAGTGGTTTGGGGGGTGGTCACTGAGGCATTACAGTGTCAGACACCTAATGCAAATAGGAGGAAAGCTTGCACAAAGACCCCCATACACTAGAACAGCTAAAGTGTGAATAGCCCACTCATTTACCTACTGTTTGTTGACGCAGCTATGAAATATAGGCTCAATTTGCATATTTTGGTTTCACAGTCAGCAGTAGTGGTGGGAGGGCATGTTAGAATTCATCCAGGAATTTTCAGTGCTTGTGAGAAGAAAACAGATCATTCAACACCTGAGGGAACCAGGCCTCTTTTCCAAGACACAGCTGTAGAATCAACAGCATAGCACAGAGCTAATAGTACAGGTGTTTCCAAAATACACATCAGTATTCACGAACATTTTTAGTCTACATTCTCTCTTTGCTCCTGTAAGTAATTCAACTTATGAAATGACAACCCGGAGTTTAAATGTGTCAAGAGATATTATAATAAAGAAAGAAAGCATCTTCTCTTTCAAACAGATTTTCATCTGTTTGTATTAGTCACCTCCAAGGCCTCCAACAGGTTGTCAGTATACACGCTCCGGAACAGCACTGACTACTAACATACGTAGCAATATTTAGGCTAGTTACCTGGATAGGAAAATGTAAACTTCATCACTTTTGATATTTAAAACAACTCATATCAGCATCGTCATGATGCTTCATCGCTACATGAAGCCTTTACGTACGGTCTGTCTGCATACCATCTGTTAGGCTACTACGGTGAGCAATAATGGATGGTTGATAGTTATTTTACTGAGTGCGAGTGTAATATATCAAATACAGTTAAACAGACTTCTGGTTGTTTTAGACACAAGATGCTTGTGGTGTCCCCCATACAATCCACAGCTGAGAAAAGCAAACTAGCAAGACCAACTGGCGTCAGTCGCTGATAACGCTAAACACAAATCTGTGCAATTGTGTTGATAAGAGGCCTGAATTCATTTCGAAAGACTCCGAAGAAACACTTGTGAACTTACCACTTATTAGAGTGTTTGAGTCCATTTCGTTTGAGTTCTTCAAGGTGTCAATTAACAGCCATAAGTATTTTGTCCAATATGTCAAAAGTCGGTTTGCGTGCCGTCAAAGAGCAGAGGGTGAGACCAGAGAGTACAATTCTGTTTTGCAATTATGTAACACTGCACTAACAACACATGCATCTCCTCCTCCATGTTAGTTGACATTAACGTTAGCTTGTTATCTGTTGTACGCGGCTAGCGAGCAGCTAACGTAGTATCGCTGGCCTTCACCTATATGTTTGCTAATGTCCGTCGACTTTTGATAGTTACTTCACAGATTTTCCGCGTTACAGCCAACTGTTAAAACACGTGTAACAATACCCTAAGTAAGGTGTGGAGCTAACGGTAATGATAGCGTGTCAGATTCCTCCCTGCTCTTTTTAAAACCAACTACCAGCTAGCTCGCTAACTTAACTTACAGTTATTGAGAAGCTAGCTAGCACAGCAACTTCAAATGACCAGAAACTAGCTGCTGAGAGCTCTCTTGCTGCGAACTCGTTGTAAACGCATACGTGCACAATTGAACCTAAACGAAAGTCTGACTGTACTCATGTCCAAAGCGCCAAAAGTCCTCTCGTTTCCCTCCATGGCTGTTTAGTGTTTCAAATGATACTAAATACATTATATCATAGGTCGACGAACTAAGGCGTCCTTTGAAGTCACACACAGACCCGACTTTAATCCTTTGCTTTGCTTTGCTTTGCTTTGCTTTCTATCGGCTTCCTGTTTCCATTAACGCCCGACTACTTTTGTGCGTTGTACGCTACACAGCCTGCCTGCCTGAACTCCCCTTGGTAGCGAGGACTCATAGCCAGAAACAAACGTCATTCGGCTCATGACGTAAATCGCCTCTCTAGAAAAATGCATGAAGTGTGAAAATCCAACTGAGCTGATACAACTCTGCTATAGTTCAAGTGTAGCGCTGACGTTTAATGAAAAGTGTGTTGAATACGAAGGAAAATGATAATTTGCAAATGTAGTACTTCAAAGAGCATTTTTTGTTTAAGCAACAGCTCAGATAAGAACGCCATGCTGTCCTCCGCTACAATAGTTTCAAAACGCGACTATCAATAGACCCTGTCCTTAAATGATTTTGGTTTTGCTCAGCGTAACCTATGCACCATCTCATAGCCTAGCCTGATGTTTAAATTCACCAAAGAAGGCTCGTACTCATCAATGACCTTTACAAACGAAGGGCGATGTTGTCGCGCACATGGTTAAACATACGCGTATACAGCCTCTACAGTGAAAAGGCAATCTATTTCAGGACGCGGGTCTTACATCCATGCCACAATTCAACATCTAGTTTCCATGGCAACTGTTACTAGTGTGACCGGATATCAGAGGGATGCTGCTAAGAGGAGGTTAAGAAAACTCCTCTAGTAGCCTACAACCGTGACGAGCACATCAAAAAAACATGTTATTAATTAGAGAATCAAATTATCTGCGTCTTTATCATCATATCATAAAAAATCATGTGTTAAAGTGAAATGAAATTTGAAAAAAAAAAAATTAACAACACATAAAAGTTAATTTTTTTTAATCACTGCATACTAGACAGCAAGAATATATAAAACATAACTGATGCTTCCACTAGGGTGCTAGTTTTCACTGTTAAATGTGATTCTTTTACTGTGTATGGTGTGATTTCATTGCATGTACAAGAACTTGTTTGAAACAAATGAGGCTCTCTGCAAGAAAACAAAAACATTACATGAAGCCCAAAGCATAAATCAGCTTTTTAGAAGACCTCTCTTCTCCGTGCCTCAGGAAGGTCAGTCAAACCTTGCAGTTCTCGGAGACCCTGGTAACAGAGAAAACTGCCTGTGTAAATTATGTCTCACAAAAAGAATAGCCAGTTGTATCAATAATTATATCCAGACAATTTTGTTCTACTTTAGACATTGTTTTAGAAGTCTTTACATCAGAAATGCACAGAACTCAAATACAACACAACATTTTATTGTTTAAAGAAAACTGACCTCTAGTACCATGCGAATATTGGCCTTGATTTTGGCTGAATCTTTGGTAAGTACCTCTGAATATCTGAAAAATTAAAGAAAAAAAAAATCACCATGTCATCTATCCATTACAAAAATGCAATTATTTTACACCATGGCTGTATTCCAGGACAGGGGGTTTATATCCCTGTTGTTCCAGGTCACCAAGTACTGTCAGTAGGAAAAAGAATGAGAAAATTTGATACGATATAGACTGAATAGTGAACCGTCAACTCACACCAAGTGAATGGGGCCCAGTAACTTAATTTCAGTTTAATTTCGCTGTGCCCCATTCAGTTAACATTAGTTATTGGTTTGTTATTTGGTCCATGTTGCTTCAAATTTTCTGGTTCTTTTTCCTACAGGCAGCATTCAGTGACCTTGAACAACAGGGCTATTGACTGATTCACAACAGAGTTCTCCTGGACCTCTACGCTACTACCACCCACGTCGATATACAATTGTTCAGTATGTTCATGAAACATACTGTTCCAGTTTCTGCCAAAGCCAGTAGCTACACAAATTCAGGGACACAAATAAAGTTGAAACTGAGAGGCCATTATCTGAGGCATTGGTGAGAATTTACATTACATTTATGCATTTTGCAGATGCTTTTATCCAAAGCGACTTACAATTATTAACAATCAATATACATAGAAGAAATCCTAGAAATAATACCACTTGGGGGTTTCCAGGGGGTGAGAATGCTGAAGTGGACACTTAGCACAGGCTAAGTGCTAGGACAGGAGATGCTCTCTGAAGAGCTGGGTCTTTAAGAGCTTCTTGAAGACAAACAGGAACATCCCTTCTCTGGTAGTGCTTGATGGGTCGTTCCATGATAGTGGCTGTCCTGACATTAAAAGAGTCTAGATGTCTTTTGCAAGGTGCAAGGTGCTGGGACTGCCAGACGACATTCCTTTGATGACCAGAATTGACAAGAAGTAACATAAGCCTTTCTGAGAGCACTTAAGTAGGTAGGTGCAGAACCATCAAGTACTTTGTAAGCATTAATGATCAGCATTAATGATTCAAATTTGATGCAGGCTGATGGGGCAGAGGCAGAGGGGTGATGTGCTCTTTTGGGCTGATTGAAGACCAGACGTACCACCGTGTTCTGGACCACCTGTAGCAGTTTCACAGCACACGCTGGGAGGCCTGTTAGAAGGGCACTGCAGCAGTCAAGGTGGGAGATAACCATAGTTTGTACCAGAAGTTGGGTGGCCTGTTGGGTTAGGTCTGGTCTAACCTTTCTTTTATTAAATGCTGCAAAGCGGCAAGGCCAGGCGACAAAGGCAATATGATCTTTAAAGGTCAGCTCGTCATCGATCATGACGCCTAGGTTTCCTGCTACTTTGTTCGAAGCAAGTGATAAGGAGTCAATTTTGATGCAGATGTTATGATGTATGGTTGCCTTGGCTGGGAAGACCAGCAATTCAGTTTTTGAGAGCTTTAGCTTGAGGTGATGGGCTTTCATCTATGCAGATATGTCTGTGAGACTCATGCTGAGACAGTCGAGTCGTCAGGTGGGACCAACAGATAGAGCTGGGTATCATCAGCATAGCAGTGATATGAGAAGGCCTGTGAGTGGATGATCTGGCCCAACAAGGTGGTATACATGGCAAAGAGGAGGGGCCCTAGCACCAATCATTGGGACACCCCTGTGACGGCGTGGTGTGGTGCAGATGTGGGATGTAGCCAGGACACAGTGAATGATCACTCAGTGAGACAGGATTCAAACCAGGAGTGTGCTTTACCTGTGAATCCAATATTTGAGAGTATGGTCAGTAGGATACTGTGATTGACCATGTCAAATGCTGCTGAAAGGTCAAGCAGGATGAGTACCGAGGATTTCACTGTCGCTCTGGCTTCTTTTCAGGCTTCAGTCACAGACACTTTTAGAGTCACTTTTGGCCACTTTTGAAGCCAGATTGGTTGGGGTCAACAAGGTTGTTTCAGGAGTGGAATTCTGTGACCTGTCTGAAGACTGCCCTTTCAATGGGAAAGCAACAGGAGGAGAGACACTGGCCGATAATTTTCCACTTGAGTGGAAGCAGGGAAAGGTTTTACGGAGCGTTACCGGAGCCTGTTTGAATGCAGTAGGAAATGTTCCTGGAATATTCCTTATACTGAAAATCTAAGCTTCCAAGGGCCAATGCAAAATTATGAGCACCAGGTTCAACAGTTTCTAGTGAAAGTGTTTTATATTAGAAAACCCACAGGTCGCCTTAGCCAGAGGTTGTTAAACTGGGGTATGAGTAGTCCTTGAGGTACATGGATCAATTTTAGGGGGTACACAAAATTAATCTGTGAATGGGTTCTCAGTTCTCACCAGCATACAGATAACATGGAAAAGGATCTTACACCCAGACTATCCCCAATACAACCCATAATGTGTACCATATAATATGTGTTTTATAGCAAGCGACCCGTGATGCAGGGGTACTCCGTAGGACTCAGAGTGTCAGGGGGTATGCAACAGTTGAAGGTTTGGGAACCACTGGTCTAAGCCATTTTATATGATGCTACACTGCTTAATGACAAACATTTCACACTTACTTATGGGGATCTTATTTGAGCAAATTATCTTTTCAGTGGAAAACTGGTTTGTATCCATAATGTTCAAAATCACTGACTGCTGAAACTATGAAATGGGCACATATAATTATAAAAGCAACGGGCCACACTACATTTTATTTTAAGTCTTCATGACAGGCCGCTTGAAAGAGAGCAGATGGCTTCAATTAGCTCCCGGCTATAGTTTGGCCACCCCTGCCCTAAACAGTTAGTGTCCATTTACCAATCCCATAAATAAAATCACTAATGTGATCCAACGATGATCCAGACAAGGCGGTGCCACGTTAGAGATGAACAGTGTTTCAGACAAACAATGTCAGCAAATCAAACATTATGGTGGGAAGACCATGGGCACGAGTTCATCAAACCAGCTACAATCACTTAATTGGACCCTCCTCAACACCTGAAGTTGCCCAGTCAATGATGGTAGCTGGCATCTTCCACATGGAACACTGTTCGGTACTAACCTGGCAACGCCTTGTCCAGATCATCGTTGGATCACGTTAAATAGATATTTCAGCTATCATGACATGCGCTGTATCTTTTGAACATGCACTAGCACTTTTTAAAGAATCTGTGTATTTGTAGCATTTCAGATATCAACAATCTCTTTTTGACTATTTAGGCTCTTAGGTGTAGAGACAGCCTTGTAGTTGTTGCTACTTATACATGTACTTGACAAGGTAGTGTGAGGTAGTGGTTTGCTGGTGTTGAGTCTGTGTGTGTACACAGGTATGCATGCAAATTCTATGCATTCTCTTTCTCCGCTACTGCAATAATGTTTAATTTATCTTTTGCATACTTAAGTAAGATAAAATTGAACTGAGTTGGGTGTTTCCTTGTCTATTAGAGTCAATTACTCACGCTGTGAGCTGACTGGTCTTCTTCTCAATGAACTTCAAAGCTTCTGCATGCGTGAACTCCACAAAAAATCCATACCCCACAGCCACAAATATTTTTGAGGCATCAGGCCTAAAGAAAGTTAATGGAACACCTTAAGCATCATCATGAAAAACAGAAAAAACTTAAAGGATTTGAGACAATTACATTACATTTTTTATACTTACACATGAGCTTGAACGTAGAAATTGCACCCAAGGTCTACCTCAGTCTTAAGATCACTACTTCCAGATTTCTATTTCAAAAAATGAAAATAGTTTTTCAAAGGGGACTTAAAACGACTTTGCTCAATCCCACTGTGTGTGTTAAGTGTGTTCATGCTAAACATTTAAGATCTTACCTGTATACTTTCAATTGTGTTTTTTAACTGGAGGTACTGAGCAATCTTTTCATATACATCATCTCTTTGCTCCAACACTTTCCTGTCAAAAATACACTTCAGATGAGTAAGTCAGGCATGCAAGGAAAAACAAATATGTACCCAACACTTGGAGTAACATACCCACGACCAGACACTTACTGCAAATCTCTTTTTAACACCTCATTTATAAATGTTTCATACTGCAGCACCTTCTCGTCAATGTTATTCTTCGCTGTGGTCATCGCGGATGCTTAACTGGTTTAACGTCCACATAAGGTTTCAGCTATGAGAAAATAAAAACAAGTGATCTGTATAAATATAACTATAAATCTGCCAGAACAGCTCATGTGATGTCGATTTCAGCATGAAACTACTACATGCGAAGCAAGATGCAGCAAAGATTAAACGAACACCTGCAATCGCTCTACATACACACGAAATGGTTACATGCAAGCTGTTGTACTTTTACCTTGTTGAGGCTTAAGCTGCTCTGAATGGATGAAGTTAGTATAAATATAGTTAAACTGAGACAACACTGCTTGCAGTCTCTCGTCACTTGCCCTTGCTTACTCAAACATTTCCTCCCGCTAGGAATGTTGGGAAATAATATGTTTTAAAAGTCTCCAAAAACATTCTACTTTCCCAATCATGGGATTTCCTGAAAATAGAAATGTAATACATTTTTATTTTTGCTGCGTATTTTATTGACATTTCACGTATTTGTCAGTATTGAATTGTTGATGGCAAATTGTCTTTATTGACGTACAGCTTTTATTTTGAAATTACGTACTAATATAAATGCACTACGTTGACGCGATAAGCTTTCTGTAAAAATTAATAAACACAGTCTCATTAAATATTGTGATATTCGAGATCCTAAATCAGATGAAATTGTATGGTTAAAAGGCACAGCTTCGATTTATGTCAAAGGTCACTGAGGACCACCCCTTCCTGGTTGGCTGTGGCTGTGGTGCATTGCTAACTTAGGCAGTCTGCAGGCATGGCTAGCGTGACGCTAGTTTGTAAGATTAATATGTCCTTGGAATTGTTATTTCTTTAATGTTTTGCCTTCATGACTACTGTTTTGTTGCTGTTCTCCGTTGAGTATAAAGATCCACATTTGCCATCCAGTACAGTAAACAAGTGTTACTGGTGAGCTTCCTGTAATTGTAACTTAGGAAACTACTTGTGTGCCAAGGCTAGCAATATATTGCTTGGTGGCTAATAAGCAGGCTAACGACAGTAGAACTGAAAATGTCTGGACCCGAGTTGCTTTTGGATTCTAGTATACGTGTTTGGGTAGTTTTACCGATCGTCTTCATCACTTTTTTCGTTGGAGTTATCCGTCACTATGTCACACAACTTTTACACAGTGACAAGAAAGTAGATCTTGAACAAGTGTCTGACAGGTGAGATCACTTATCTTTCCTGTATTGTGTATCATTGGCATATTATGTTGTACCATAACTTGGTTGTTACACAGTTAGTAATAAAGTTTCAATGGTAACTTTGAAATTTGTCTGTCTTTACAGTCAGGTGTTAATGAGGAGCCGAATACTGAGAGAGAATGGAAAGTACATACCTAAACAGGTAACAAGCACAGTACTATTAACCACACACCGACTAACATAGTTTTGTCACAGTCCAGTAGCATTGTGTTTAATAAAGCGATAATCCTACTGTTGTGCTGATGAAAACAATGTTGTTTTTCATGTAGTCATTTGCCATGCGAAAACATTATTTCAATGATGCGGAAACTGGGTTTTTCAAGAAAGTCAAGAGAAAGGTTGTTCCTAAAAATCCTATGACAGGTGAAGTGCATGTCCTTTACTATCTCTTTACTTACTACTGGCAGATTGATAATGGATTATAGCAAGTAGTAGTCACAGCCTCCATGCTCACATAATGTCAGTGCTTGCATTTGATTTTCTTCCCTCTTGTTTCAGACCCCAGTATGGTGACAGACATGATGAAAGGAAATCTGACGAATGTGCTTCCAATGATATTGATTGGTGGATGGATAAATTGGGCCTTTTCTGGCTTTGTCACAAGTACTGAGAAATACTTCTGGTTTCCTCTTCATTCATATGCCTTAAGGCTGTTTTCAGACTGTTGGTGTGAAGAAGTGCAATTTACAAATTAGTAGGATTCATATCTAGCTGGGCTGGTTTACTTTAGACAAGAATGAAATACTTGTTTTTACACTTTTTACTTGATTTCCCCCTAGCTAAAGTTCCCTTTCCATTGACCCTGAGATTTAAACCAATGCTTCAAAGAGGAATTGAGTTGCTTTCACTTGATGCCTCCTGGTAAGCCTCTTAAGATTGTTCTGCTCATATTGTGACCTGCGATTCTGAGTGACACTTAATTTGGCTCTGTATTTTCTGAGTCATTTCAAGTGCTTAAAATGAATTAATGAATGAAGACAAATTGAATGAGAAAATTAAGATGATTAGGAAAATGAAGCATAATTAAATCTGACTTTAATTCCTACAAGTCACATTCGGATACTGGTTTAGCCACAGACAGTCTTGTCTTGTTGCAAATTTGTTTCACACTGAAATGGGCTCTGTGTTGAATTGGACAGGGTGAGCTCTGCTTCTTGGTACTTCCTCAATGTTTTTGGGTTACGCAGTATGTACAGCCTTATACTTGGACAGGACAATGGTAAGCCAAATTTTCATCCCTACACACCTTGAGCTTTCCCCGAGAAATGTTATTGCGATTATTTATCCAACTATATGCTGAGAGTAGTAATGGTCTACAGTTTGCATGCAAAGTGCTACACTAGTTTTAGGGTTCTCATGATTTCATTACATCACAAAAATGCCTTTCACAGACAGAAAATTCACAAAACTTGTCTACAAACCTTTAGATGGAGATACTTTATTTATGCAGAGGGAATTAATACTTAAAGTTTAATAAGAAACCAAACTAAGTTGTGTATTTTGTGTGTTTTATACTAAGTGTGTGTGTTTTGTGTGACTTCAAAAGCTGCTGATCAGTCAAGGATCATGCAAGACCAGATGACTGGAGCTGCTATGGCAATGCCTCCAGACCCAAATAAGGCCTTCAAGGTACGTTCAGTGTCTCTTTTTTGTGAAATTCTGTAGTCAAAAATTCTATGTAGGGAAGTAGGTGGATCACTGCAATCTTTATTTAAGTACAGAAATTAGCCCACAATCCTAATGCGCTAGCAAACGAAATATAAAATATTATAATGCCACAAAGACTTTTCAGAGGGTTATACTGAATAATCCTCAGTACCTCCTGTTGCATATTAACACCATGGTTCTAGAATGATCCCTTTTTAATGAGTGAAGGAAGCAGTTCCTAAAATATTTAGAAAGTAAACGAGAAGAGCTAATTAGGATTGCGACTTCATGTGTCAGTGAAGAGGACCAGGAGTAAATTATTAATAAATGGCAGACTTTCAACTTCCCCAGCAAACGTGTGTTGATCCAGTAGGAATAGCACCTTGAGATGAGTGTGTCAATGAAGAGCAAATGAAATGTTGTTAAAAAAACTGAGCACATCTTTAACCAGAGCTTTGTTTTGCCCATGATGCTATTACAGAGTGAATGGGAGGCTCTGGAGATTGTTGAGCACAAGTGGGCTCTGGAGAACGTGGAGGAAGAGCTTATGGCTCAAGACCTTAACTTCCGTGGCCTCTTCAGTCAGGAGCTCAAGCGTTCGGCCTTCTGAAGATGGGTTTTCTGCACATTCTTTGGTACTTGGAAATGAGACTGGTCAGTGAGTTGACTGGTCAGTTGCTTTATGTGAACATTTGGCCTAGATGGACAACTGAACGTTCACTGAAAATGTCTTAATGTATGGGTGGATTTTGAAGAAAAAACTGAACATTGACAAGGACATTTAACATCAAATGGTGCAGCAAACGTATACACTAGCCAATTATATTCATACATAACACAACCTAGTTTTTCATAACATTCATCTGAAACAAATGATTCCAAAGGGGTCGGTCGTTCTTTTGAGTATTTTATATTCTATAATATTGTTATATTTGTTCACAAATCAGAGATTGTTATGATTCAGTTATTGTTCAAATCTTTTTCCACTTGAATGTCTTGGCTTTTGCACCTTTTCAAATTCAGTGCCAAATGATCATTAGTCCTTCTCTCTGCTGTAGTTAAGTGCACCTGAATTAAAGTATGCCCGGTCTGCTCATTACTACTGAAAATGGAAAATTTGTTAGTGTTTTACATATTTAATAAAAAAAATACCTGTGGATATCTAGGCATATGTTGTCCATAGTTTCATTCTGAAATATGTGTGCATATGTTGTTAAGGCAAGATGCTGGCAAAACATTAATCATTTTAAGAAGAGAATTGTCAACCATACACTATTTTAAATAGCGTTTTTGTTTTATTTACATTTCATTGATTTTGTACAGACATGTAATGGTTTACATTACACACAAAGATCTGTGATGCATTCATACCATGTGGAAAACAATAACAACGCACAACTGCGCATCTCACCCGTAGAAAAAAAGTGTGCACAGTGGACAAAATGTCCATCATTACACTGAGTTACTTGTGAAATTGTTGAAAAAAAAATATTCTTAGCTGTATTCTGTGGCCCAGACCAATAGAGAAGTGAACAATTTCACATATGTAGATTTTAGTTGAAGACCAAAACATTTGCAAAGAAATCAAGTCACTTTAAAATCAAACCAACTGATAATGGCTAAACCTGAGTCTTTCTCCAATACATCTTGATAGGTTTTAGCTAGCTTTGAATCTGTCTGCGGTCTCGTCTTTCATGTCATAAAACTATATATTTATAATTAACCTGACACTAGTCACTTATCTGCCCATGTAGTACTGAACACAAAGTAATCCATAAAATGAATGAAGAATCTACCAATGATTTTTTTTAGTGGAAAGAAATGTCCCCTGAATAAATCATCTAAATGAAGAACTTCTGCTGGCATTATCACTAAAATTATAATACAGCTACCCTTAAGCAGGGACTGTTCCATCCTATCTGCAAGTACAAATGGAAGACAAGCAGGTCAAAAATTCAGTTGAAGCCTCTTTTTGATAACAGCAGTGAACACTGAGTTTTACAGCATAAAAAATCTGTTGGCTGTTAGAGGTTATATAAAACACCATCTATTTGACAGCTCCATGTGTTGCAGACAAGTGTGCATCAGAATATTCTCGTAGTCAGTGCTCTCTACATTTAAAACATCCTAATACTTTAGGTGGGGAGGTAGTGGGGGCACCACCACAGTTCATGTGAAGGCAAAAGCAAAGTGACATCTGTAGAAGTCCTCCCTAATATACAGCAGTTTTCCAGACTGTGCTATGCAAAAAATACAGGTTCGCCATTCTGCATTATTACTTATTCAAGCCGCTGATTGACAGTCTACATCCTGTATGAAAACAAATGAAATATAGCCTCTCAAGCAATTAAGTGTGAAGTACCTTTAAGCATTTACACTTACAGCAGTATATATGTGAAAGAAATGGCAGTTTGACCACATAGTAGAGAGGGTGTTCAACCATAGCCTGCTTGCTGCCATAGCCGCAGTGTGTCAAGTTTGTACCCCTCAAAATCACCTCAGTACTATATGCAGGCCTTGGCCATACAGTCCACTCATCTTATGTATCAGGGTACTTTAAATGAAATCCAAGCAAATGAAAAATATCAGGAGTCCCATTATTGGACGGCAAAAGAACATACTGAAAGCAACAAATAGACCAAGTGTAAAATCTCCCTCAAGCCTATTAATCATCATTTATTTATATCAAAAGAAGCGTATACAATATAATAATAATATATTTAATCTATAAACAAAATAAAAGTAAATGTCACCAGTCCCCTGCATCTGATCCAGATGATCGAAGAGAATACAATACAAAAATACTGTACAGATGCAATTTAAAAAAAATCAACAGATCAAGAGCTCTATCCAGAAAGCACTTAGCTGATATATTAGCATTGCTCAAACGAATATAGAAATTGCACAAGTGTTGGGGCAAAAAAGAAAAGTGTATAATTTAAATGTGTTGTTACTGTGTCTATTGTAAAAGGTAAAAAATACAAACTCCTCCATAGAAATATGTATCTGTGTCCTGCAACAGAGTTTTTTTTTGTTTGTTTTTTTGTTTTTTTTTTTTCCAGAACAAGTGGAAGATCCATTTAAAAAGCCATTCTGATGCCACTGGGGAAACTGTCAGGACACATACCGACCATGAAAGGGGAAAGAAAAGAAACATAAAATCCCACCATTGTCCCTCATAATTAATCTTAAAATGAACAATAAATAATCACAAGATTCAAAGCTACTGTTCAACCACATCAGTCTGTATGTAAAATATGCCTTAAGAAATATGTGGTCTTACAGCTTGCCTTGCAGGGTCACGTATTGCAACTTGTCTGCCACATGTGTTTGTGCAGTCCCTGATATGACGGAGGGCGGGGGGAATGGAATGTGATTCTGAGATAACTGTGATACTTCTCTAACAAATGAACAAGAAGAATAAGAAGGGGAAAAAAGAATACTTTCCTGTTCAGCCACAGTTCTAAGATATAACCCCTGTTAAGAATCTCTGTAGCATACTCCACAAAGCCAACTGCAGACGGGAGTAGTGAGGGATGGGAAGAAACAGAGTCAGACACAGTGGAATACATCTGTTTGCATTTGCAATCCCTTCCCCTGCCTTGTCTTTTGCAGTGGCTACATTCATTTTCATGAATGGGGGGAAAAAGTAGCAACAACCCAAACATTCAGAGCAAACAGAATAGATAATCATGCTGAAAAGCCAGACAAACTCGCCCTCCACTTTAAAATCTGCCTGCAGCCATTAGCCCTGTTCCCTATAAAACCACTGCTCACTGTTCACCCTCCACCTCACATCGCCCCAGTTGCTTCCTCTCTCTTGCTCCTCCCTTCCATCTTTCCCTCTCTCCTCTTCACTACCTCTACTCGGCCTGAGATTTTAGCCTCTGCCTCTGCTTTCATGTTTGCAAAGAGGTAGAAGGTTCAAGTTTTGTTTTCTGTTGTTTTTTTTTGTCTTTTTTTTTCAGAAAAGAACAATGAAACAAAGAAACAAAAAAATAAAAGAAAAATCCCAAGACACCCAAAAGAGGATGAGAGGAAAATAAAACGATCAAACAAAACAAAACTGGAAAAGAAAAAAGACGAGAGAAACAGCTTCAGTCGGTTTCCATGTTGACACAGGAACCAGCACCAGCCAGGCCGTCGTGGTTGGAGGAAGTGAAGTCGTTTGCGGGCTTCACCGAGGCAGCACAACTGTCTGCAGGGGCAGGCAGAGTGGGTTTGCGGATCTTGTCTTGGCGCTGGTAGAACAGGACGTAGGCAGCATTGGTCTGCAGAGACAGAGATGGAGTTTTACTTCATTGATTTAAGTGGTCAATGAATAAACACTGAATCACTGACTTAGACATGCACAAACCCCAGAAAGTTCACCCAAAACACACATACACACACACACACAGCAGACTTGCTGCGTAATATATGGCAATTATGTTTTCTGCACATACCACTATTTGATCCTCCCTTGCATAGATCACCTTGCTGTCATCAAAGTAATACCACTGCCCATTGTCTTTGTTCCGGGCATAACTGGTATCTGAGAAAAGATGGAGAGATCCTGACATTGGCTCTACATCTTAAAGAATGTAAAAACATTTAGTCTAAATCCTAATGTCCATCCTACCTTGAATCCTTGAACCCTTGAAGGCTTAATTGGCATGAATCAGCCAAGCATGGAGCCAGTTCATGGCAGTTAAATCTTTAAGGGTTAAGGGCTTAGAGCTTATGCTTCGTTCACATACACAATATCAGCCACGATTTGAAGACTGCCAATACATCTGCAAACTCTCCAGTGTTCAAATTACATGACTTGCATTTTTGTGATTGAGTGTCTCTTACAGTAAGACCTAGATGTCCGCATTACACATTGTTTCACCCGGGGAAAACCTCATTGAAGTGGGCCAACAGTCCAAAATGTAGCATCATGCGTTAACATGCATCAACAAATATGAAATGTATCATATTTGTTGATGCATGTTGTTAACGCCCTCCAAAATAACCTGTCTGTGAGTATCCTTAGGTATTTGCACTTAACGTCTGCAGTGACTTTAAATGACAAATATTTTGCAATATGCCAAATTTTTGTGAATTTTGTCCTCCTAACTGCAAACTTCTATTAACCATCACAACTAACACTTTGTCACTTCACCATCCGTTGAGTTATCCAGAGTAGCCTATTCAGCATGTGACCTGAAATATTTTCAAAGTTTATCAGTAGAAAGCCCTTATAAGGCATAGGCTATGCTACCTTTACAGGTCGAAATGCTGTGCAGAGTCAAAACTATTTAAATCACCTTTTAGCTAAAAAGCATGGATTCACCATTCAACAACATTAGTAGGCGAGATGGAAATACATGATATCCTTTACTTTCATGATTAAATTCAGGCTAAGTGTTTTTGCTGCAAACAATCTGTCAAGGGCTGGTACCCTAACGTTAAGCTTGTCTTGTGGAAAAGGCTACCTTGGACGATGGTGCATATTTAGAATTTTCCTTGTGGGTGAGACGAAGGTAACGAGTTAGGCTTTCTACTCCATAAGACATTATTACAATCTACTTCAATTTACAAGCAGCTTGTAGTCTAATGGCAATATTCCAATGAATTTTAGTTTTGTTATACAATGATGTCAAAACTTACTGGTGAAGGTTATGTGTAGTAGACTAGCTTTGAGCACTCCCCAAATATTTGTGATTTCCAAGCCGACCCCCTGATCTGAAATTCCTTTCTAAAATCGTGTAGTCTGAACTTGGCTTTAGGAGAGACATTTAGCCATGGAGTCATTTAGTTAAATAGTTAGAGAGCTGAAAAATGTGTTATGTGATGTGTTATGTGATATGATCTCAAAGAGAGCGAGGGTGTGGGTATGTCGGCACTCACAGTGTCCATCCCTTAGGCCTCCGTAATGGTTTGACACAGCCATGAGGTCGTAGCGACTGGGAGGCTCCCCATTGGCTCCGGGCTTTCGCAAGAGGTAGTCAGAGAAGTCTAGTTCTCTATGACACAGAGAGACAGAGACAGAGAGAGAGAGAGAGAGAGAGAGAGAGAGAGAGAGAGAACTAGATCAACAAAGAGTAAGAGGATCTTGTCACTGCCACAGCAGGACCCTTCAGCTAAGGGCCATCAGCCTTCCATCAGCCCTACAGGGTCCATCACATCTCCTGCAGCTGGGCATTCAGCAAGAATTCTGGCCAAAGCCAGGAAGCAGACAGAAGAGTCTGTCTACCACATAATGTATGTCTAACACAACAAGTGCAACACACACAGCCTTTCCAAAGACAAGACATATAAACCACTAAACAAGACAAGTAGATTCTCGTCAACAAAAAAACAAAATGCACTCAAGAGTTTAACAGTGCCCCTTCAGTTTAGTGGCAATGTGACCATTACACAAGCCATGGTGGTTCTCTGATACCAACACAAACCTCATTGAGTCATCGGAACAGTTTATACTTTTCCATTAATTGATGTTTGTAACTCATCCCCTGGTATCTAAGGAAGGGCCATGTCACTACTCTTTATTTACAAGCTGCTCTACACATGTTGAAATTCTGAAGTACATTTCTGTTCTTCCAAATGCACAGCATGCATTGGAAGGGTGGGCTCTCACCGTAGGGGGAAGTCCACTATAGTGTCCAGCTTCTCACGGGAGTACTTTGTGTAGGAAAAGCGCTTGAGGTGGATGATGAGAACCTCTGGAAGAGACCACAAATCCAGTTTCTTGGTGGCAAGCTGGTGCTTCTTACATACGGGGCAGTACCTGTACAGATACACAATAAAGTGTTTCAAGAGAGTTTAAGTATTAACATCACAGCGGTTTCCACGCAGTTTTCCGTTTTAACATTCCATAACTGTGTTTGTTATAGAAACGTAGAAAAAATAGTTTGGGATCAAAACAGAACGTTCAGTCATGTTTTTGTTTTTACTGTTGAAATGGTGTATAGACATGGAAAACTCAAGTTTTACAGATGGTGCTGTGGTTTTTGGGGTCCTCCATGTTAAACTGAAGGAACATGTCACTCGCAGGCACACTCACTCCTCATAAAAGAGTTTTTGCCATTACTGTGGTTTATAAATAAATAAAACTAAATGGTAATTTTATGAAAGAACTTGTTCATCTCCCAACTCTAATTTCAGCAGAAATTAGTTTTAAAAAAAAAACATGTCTAATGTCTACTAGCGGATTACATTAACGTAATTGTGGCCAAGTATTAATTTAACATCAGCATTGATGGGTTTCATTGACTTCATAAGCCACAATTACGAATCTAGCAGTATAATCTGTTGCCTCAAACATCTATAATTACCTCTGCTAAATGGCTTCATTATAATTCATCCATGAAACTACAGTAATGGTTGCGAAAAATGATGAATGTGGTAGCGAGTCTGTGTATTTAAATGGGCCATCTCAACACTTATGTCTGCACTTTAATAACTGAGGCTTGACGGCTTTTGTGTGTGTTTTTAATGTTCAGTGATGAACCACCCTAATGTTAGCGAACGAGAGAAGGATGGGGAGACAGAAAGAGAGAGAAAGAGAGTGTGAAACAAAGCGGGATGGAGACAGAGAAAGAGAGAGAGAGGGATGGAGAGTGGGGTAATTACCAGGGATTCTCCTCCTCCAGGGTCTCCACAGTGGTGAAGAGTTCGATGCACTCCTGCAGCCGCACAGTGGTTTGCTGATGGGGTACCTCCACGCTGGCGTGTTTGACATATCTCTGTTGGACACAGACACAGATACAGATACAGTCACTCACACACTATGCTGATAAAAACAACTTGCTACAGACTTGCTACGTCTTTGCTTAAGCTTAGAATCGATAGTAATTTTTAGATTACTTCAGTAAACAGGAGACCTGGCCACACTTCGAATCGAGGAATAGATTTATTCTGCCGTGCACAGCAGGAGAGAGGCCAGATACAGAGTGGCATAAAGCATCCGGGATCAGAGCGTCTCTAAAGAGGCGCATGAAGAATGCGCCCAACCCAGCTACTGGGTCAGCATGACCCTGGACACTTCACTTAATGACAGGACCAGCAAAGCATGGCCTTCAGGAAGCAACATCAGATCAGAATTAAGGTTGACAATGAACAATGAAGGCCACACCAGTAATAAACAGTGGAAGTACAGTGTCACCATGCACTAATTGGCATGCTTATGAAAAGTATAGAATATATCCAGTTTTGCCACTCTCTCAGAATAAAATGGATCCTATTACAACATGGCTGCAACATGTCTTTGAAGTGCAACTATGTTTTTAAAAGGTAACCTATGAAAGCTTTTGTACCTCAATAACAAATAACAATCTCATACCGTCATTCTGATGGTAAAATAACTTGCAACTGTGAAAGTGACGCACCACTTGCACCTGTACCTGGGCTTAATACATAAATAACTACCTTGCCCACCCTAACCCTAGGACTCAACTGGCATGAATCAGTCAGTCATGAAGCAGATTCATGCAAGTTAAGTCTTTGAGAGTTCAAGGCTTAATACAGTATAGGGCTTAGAGGCAACATTGGGATTTAACCCATCTCTACCTTTAGGGACCCACCTCTTCACTATGGTGGGCTATCTGAGGCATATCTAATCCATTTCTCTCACAGACCCAGGCACAAAAAACACACAAACTTGGAAAAGACGAGGTGCGAGTACTCCCATGCCTACTGTACCTCGGCCTCGTTCTCGTCGTAGTATTTCTTCTTCATGTCTGGGTCCCAGTCAATGGCCACGTAAGGCTGGGCTGCAGATGGAATCAGAGCAAACCAGCTTGTTATTAAAAAATCAAACTCATACACTCACACATGCACAATCAATTCTGTTCATATTCACAAAGCAAATGTAAAACCACAATGAAAAAAAACAAATGATGAATAAATTGATAATGAATAAGTGAAACTGAAGCAAAGAGGTTTAGAGAGCATTAAAGGTTGTGCTGTGTGTGGTGTTGTTTACAGGGGATGTGTTTTGACCCTTCTGTTTTCTGACCCTGAAACCTTTTACATGCTTCTTTCTCAAAGAGCTCCATCTCATCTCGTATCGTCTCACAGCGGACGTGCTACTAGACCTTTACTCAACTTGGTGACAAGTTTGTTGACAAAGGGCGTGCCAGAAAGACTAAATGATGAGATGTGGATGTTTGAGAGCCTGCAAGTGTGTGTGCGTGTTTTGTGTACGGGAACCATGGGTGTGTGAGCGCACATGTATAACATGAAACACTGATACATTTACAACCCTACACACACACACACAATTTACAATTTGTATGTGCCCCCCTTGCGTTTCAATATCTCACTTGACAAACTCACCAGATGCCGACATCACTGGGCTGGCCCAGCAGAGTGTAAATTAAGCAAATGATGAATAATGAAACAACAGTTAAAGTTGGAAGGGGCAACGAAACTCCGTTTCCATTTTCTGCGTCCCTCTCAGTTAGTGTTACTAAGACGTCTTATGTCAGAAACTGACCTGGAGAAATGCATCCATGCTTTCATCTCTAATAGGGTTCACTACTGTAACAGTCTTTTTTTATAGGATTTCCAAAAAAGACCAGTAAGAAACTCCTACAAAATGCTACAGAAATGAGCATATTAGCCCAGTATTGAGGTCACTGCACTGGCTCCCAGTGAGTCACAGAATTGATTTTAAAGCACGACTGCAGGTTTTTAAAGCACATAATGGGACTGGCCCAAAATATATCTCTGATATGTTCCAGCAATGTACTTCACCCAGGTGTCTCAGATCACAAGAAAGGAATCTTATAGTTCAACCTGCAGTTAAAACAAGATGTGGTGAGGCAGCTTTTAGTGTCTATGCAGTTCAGCTCCGGAACCAACTTCCTGATGAAATAAAAAGTGCTCCCACGGTATCCAGTTTTAAATCCAGACTTAAGACTAAGCTTTTTACTGATGCCTACAGATAACCGTTTTTTCATTTATTTCTGTAACTTGTTTTATAAAACTTTTACTGTGTTTTTATCTGCTTTTATTTATTTATCTATATTGGTTTGACATAATTTTTACTATCTATATCTCTATTTTAATTATTTATTGATTAAGCCATTTTATCTATATTTACTTATTGTATTTATTCACCCTTTATTATTGCTATTTTTATTATTAATCATTTATTGACATATTTTTTATTATCTTTACCTCTATTTTACTTATTTATTGATTTAGCCATTTTCTTTTTACCTTTTTATTTTCTTCTCTTAACTTTGTCTGCCTTTTTCTTTTATTCCTCAATATTTTATTAAATGTTACTTTATTCTTCTTTCTTTGTAAACTTGCCTTGCCTTGACACAAGTGTTACATACACGTGTGTGTGTGTGTGTGTGTGTGGGGTAGAGGAGGTCACTCACAGCTGAAAGAGAAGGCGCTGCCCCCCTCGCCCATTCCTCTCTCTGTGGTGCCATTAGAGTTAACCGCCTGGATGGTGAAAAGTGGTCTCCGCCTCTTTCTGCTCTGCCCGTTCCTCCCCCTCCCCGCCAGCCGCTTCCCTGAAAACACTCCAGTGGTAGCTGTTGAATCCCCGACCTTCTCCTCCCCATCCTCTCCCTGCTCCTCCACGTCCTCGACATCCTCGTCCAGGTCCTCTCCCCTTCCAGAGGCCTCGTCGTTGGCCACGTCCGACGGGGTGGCCGTGTCAGCCCCGCTGCTGTTGCAGGCCGACTGGCCCTCCTCTGAGCTGCTGCCCCTCTCAGGGTCGCTGCCCGCATCCTCCGAGCTGGGCTCCGATTGCCCATTGTTCTGCCCGTCAACTTGTCCTGCTGAGGGTGTCGTCTTAGTGGTGGAGTCTTCATCCTCGCCCGTCTGCTCGGAAGTACCTGCCTTCTCACAGTCGTCATCATTGTCTATTTGAGGGTTTTAAACAAGAACAGAAAGAGAGGGGTAAACAGATAGGTCAGGTAAACCACAAGAAGTCACAAGAAGTTTGACCCTACGAAGCACGCACCATTGGTCACTCCATTAGTCCGAGTCTTGTACAACTCTTCCTCCTCCTCGTCCTCCTCTTCCCCACCTTCATTGTCCGCTTCCTCTTCCTCTACCTCCTCCGAGGGATCTGGGGTGCGAACATAGCGCCTGCAGTTGCACAAGCATTAAAGCACTTAAGGACGTTTAGCACAGACACAACCCGTGCTTGATCAGCAAGACTCGATTTCACAGACATTAATCACCTGAATCCTAATGAGGACATTCCTATCATGATGTTGATTCCTATCAGTTAAAAGGATCCCTGGCTAGTAAAACGTGGGCTTTATAAGACTGATGCTGGCGTCAGCTACATGAACATGATTTACAAACACTCAAAATATTTGTGGATTTATTAGAGGTTTAGAAAATCCTTTCACTCGTGAACCACCATTTTTGCGACAAGTGACATCACTTGGTGAATCTAATCAAGGTCCAGCAATCAAGCTGTCGGTGCACATAGACACCATCAATATTAACCAGGTGATGTCACTTTTTACCCAGAAAGCACTGATACGTAAACGCAATGGCAGTTTACAGGCTTTGCAACTGAAGGGATTTTCTAAGTTTCACTAAAAAAGACAGCAATGGCAGTCTTATAAGACCAACATGTCTTACCAGTCAGGGATCCTTTTAAGTCTTTATGGCACTCAGAACATAGGGTCTTTTAGAGGTACACTGGGATTCAGCCTCAAAGCATGAGTATTTTCATCTGGTGTTCAATGTGAATACAGAGGTGAAGAGTAAGTGCCAACTCAATTGTTCTATAATTATATAACTTCTGGGATATTATGTAGTTGACCTGACTTTTTAAAGGCCACACCGATATAGTTATGCCTCAGTAATATTTCAGACCTGGCATTTGAACCATATCACAGTTGCCAGACCACAAGACCTTAAGTGTCACTGGCTGAGAGACTAACATCAAACTAACATCATCAATACTTTTCGTCAATATTTCGGAGGACTCACGCCAGGCGCTGCAGGAACAGGTGGTAGAGGGCATCGTGGGTGCACTGCTCGCGGGGCACTGCCATCAGGAGTGGGTGCCCAAACAGCGAAGTACCATAGTTGCTGTTGGCGCTGTAGTCCCGGTAGTGGGGGCGCTCCCGCATGTACACGGCCAACACCACCTCCTCCCCATCATCCTCCATGGCCTCAGTGCTCAGCTCATACCTGAGGGACAGCAGAGGCAACAAGCACAGAGGCAAGGTGAGCACTTTCCCACCACTCTCGATATTTTGCATTTCCCTCAGATTATATTCAGCGTAAGTAGGTTTTTACAGTGTATTCTATTTACGTATATCCAAGAAAAGCAGAGTTACATTAAGTTACAGAAACACTGTATGGATGGAACACTTCTCAACAGTACATTATGTGGGATGATCTTGAGCAAAGAGCAACATTTCCTCGTCATGACACAAGGTGGTGCTCTTCATACACGGTTCATACACAGTGCATGCTGAGGGAAAGCCAGAGGTAATGAACAGAGAAATGCTGAGGGAAAGCCAGAGGTAATGTACATAAGGAAACATGCATGTGACATGTATGTGACTATATTGAGCTAATAGGAAGATGCAGCCAGGGGCAAAAATAGGCACACAAAGTTCAGCTGTCACTACTGATTATTTTCACACAGTGTGCACTTAAGTCCTGGCAGAGGTCCACAGACTTGATTGTACCGGACCGTGTACCAGACTTCAGATAGAGGATTTTGTCTTAATCCCCATCAAATGCATTTTCGTGGTAAATATGCCTTAAACTGACACATCTATTGCCCTGACTGTTGTCACTGCAGTCTTTGAACATTCTACCCTTTGGCAATGATAGTGTCTATTTTTGTCCAAGTGTCTTTGTGCCGTAGAAGTAGCAGTACTTGCTTTGACTGGCATTGAGTGGGAGCTGCAGTAAATATTAACAGCAGATGGTGAATTAGAAGCTTACACAAATATATCATCTCGGTCCAGAATGCAGCTCAGGGACTCGTCAGAGTGGTAAATCTTATAGAAGCGGTGGTTGAACACGTCTGCCACAACCATCTGAGGGTGGAAAGGAACCAAATGAATACAAAGTAATCACAGACACCCACACCCACACACACACCCACTCACACACCCACAATCGCGTTGAATGGTTTTAGGATCTTTTTGATGTATGGGCACTCGTACAGTAATTAACTAATTAATTCGATTTCCACATGTATTTTCACTTTTGTATTCACATTCTACATAAGCTGATTATTGCACAAATCATGATGATCCATCAGCATTCACAAAGAAGAACCTCAGAGTTTAGGCTTACCTGATTCGCTGGCACATCTGTTGCTTGGGCGAGGGCATCGCACAAGTCTATCACCTTCCCAGCTTTGGGCACAACCACTCGATGCTACACAAATAAAAAGAACATTTATTAATTTATATTATGTATGTTACAATTTTTTTTAAATCTTAAGAGTAAGAAGAGAAATAGCTGAGGTATTATTAACTGTTTCCCAGGCGTGGATAGTGCATGGCATACCTGAACTGGCTTGGCACCAGGGTCGAGCGAGACAAAGAACACCTCCATTACCCTCTCCTTGCTGACTGGCAAGGGGACGCTCAGGTAGCAGAAGGGGTCAAAGGTCACAGAGACTTTTTTGCACTCAGGACACACGAGTGTTGATTTGAACAGCCCATGGAAAGTGTCAACGATCACAGAGTCGTTCCTGCGCCGATGGTTACGCCATGCTTCCTCTGCTACTTCCTGTAGAGTGAAAAAATATGTCATCACAGATTCTGATTCTGAGCCCACAAAATCATCTCTTTAAGTCACTAGACCACAACTCGGGAAGATACTTTCTTTCTGACTTTATAGATCCACTTCAGACAAATGAAGCTGACTTGCAAAGATAAAACCATAGCATTCAAATGTGTCAAGTATACACACTTAACACAAACCATAGACTGCCAAAAATATGCAGACAACTAAAGTGACATTAGTAACTAACTAGTAACCAAGTAACTCTTAAAACAAGAAACACGCACACAATCTTAAATCTGAGTTTATGGCCATAATTAGGTCAATATAATTACTCTGCGCCAGCAAGTAAACTTCCTTTGCACGTTGAAGACATTAGACCCTTCAATAAATCCTTCTGAGTGCAAGCAGCTGGCACGAGGGCCAGACTATACCATCAGTCATGCCTCCACCACCACAGCATCCCCTTATTAGCATCTGGACAAACCACAGGCTGCCTGTCACCAGCACACTGTGGGGCTCCACCATTCTGGACCTAATAATTCAGGCCCTTCTGAGCTTTAGACACCAGGGCCGTGACAACAACAGACGACACAAGCCACAGATCTGACAAGAGGGTGCTGGTGCTGCCCAGGACCCTGAGCCTTATATAGCTCACAAGTCAACACTTCCCATCAGGATTTTGGACCAGTCACCTGCCATCATTCCTATCACCGCCCAAGCAGCCTGTCAGCACTTCATCATCCATCTGACTGCAATGACTATCCCCTGGGGCCACCTGTTATTACAGGGAAGTTGATTCATAACAAAGCCAGAGGCCATCTCAGGCTACGATGGATAGAAATGTGTGCTCTTGCCTGGAGCGTGATGGACCATGACAATTTGACTTGAAAACTAGGTGACAAACTTCCATTCAAACATGGCTCTCTGCCTTTCCTTTCCTGCCTGTCACTTTGCACTCAAGTGAACCATAGGACAGGGTCCTAATCACAGTTACACAATCCAGTGCCTCGTTGCAAAACATTCAAAGCAGAAATAAGGGAAAACCATTTTTAGCCGCTGTCAGTATTACTTGATCAGGCCTGCCATCGGCATCCCTTAGCTCGATGTACTCCTTGTTCTTGACGCGGTTAAGGTCCTCATGGAGGCCGTCTAGCAGGAAGGACAGGAGTTCCTGGGAGTCGTGCTGCTGGTAGCCCAGGAACTGCGATGCAAAGTGGCCCACCTTTGTCTGTGCGAACACACACACACAAACAAACACATACACACACACACGGGTGGATGATTTAGGCAGTGTACTTGGAATTATTTCACATTTACATAATGCAGTTTAAGGACTATGTATTAGTGTTGCAATGATTTGCATACAATATGAGATTAAGCAAGTTGGCAGCCCCTAGCCAGTGCACCTGCTTTAATGAGCTGTGGGAAATAACTTTTTTTAGTGTGCTGCTGGGAAAGACCTTATTTAGCTGATGTATACAGGTCAGAAGTTGAAGTGCTAAAGCAGGTTGCTCTTTCCCTCCCTCTCTACCTTTCCCCCACACACAAGCATGCTCAGAAAACAAGACAGCATAAGACACAAACGTACACTGGCTCAGAGTTATCAATTCATCTGGTTTCGTGAGAGGCGACTTAAAACAGTACTTATTACAAGACTTTGCACAGGTCCAGCAAACATACACTGTGAAATGCCATTAGTTCAAAGTTCAAAGGTGTGGGTTTCTTCTGAAGGTGCTAACCAAACTCTTAGGCTACAAAGTAGAGCATTTTTTCCAACTTAATCTAAGTAATCTGAGTTAATCTGACAAAGAACACATTTCATTTTTTCACCCACTATGAAAGAACGGGTGTATTTCACTTTGAAAGATTCAACCTGGTGCACAAAATATGTTGATCAGGCAAACAGTGCAATCAAGTTAAAAAAATCTCTTTAATCTGTTTCCTGTAAGCACACATATCCTTGTTTTGATCCTTGTTCTGTCCCAGTGTCCAAGCCTTGACTGTGTGACTGGACTGTGACAACAGATATACTTTAACTAAGAAAAAACTGAGAACAAACTGTGCAATGTTGCATTTACGCAGTCTCTGACATGGCTCTACATAAGGGCTTTGGACAGCACATCTCAGTAATAACTTGTCAAATGAGAACGCTATAGTGTTTTATCACCTGGAGAAATGAAACACTGTTTTTTGATTGGCTGACAGGGTGTGTTATTCCCCAAAAAACAGGACATATATCTATGACATAAATCTGGTAAAAAAAGGTCACCGTTCACCGTAATCACCATTCCATATCAATGTTCTTTAGAGAGGTAACTATAACTGCAAGCAGTCTTGTGGATCTACTTTCCCACAAAGCGTACATCAAAGCTACACACCAGCCATGTTTTTGTAGATTACTGCTTAAAGAAATTAATTACATAAATAAAAAAAATTTTGGCAACCAGATGATAAACGGGATAACAGCCTTGAGGTGGCCCAATATAGGGCAATAATGGACTTGGCGTAGACAAACAGTACTTCGGCCTGCCTTGTCTATTATTCCCCTATATCGGGACACCTCATCCTGTCATCTATGGATGCTCCAAAGCAGGAAATAACATTCTGCTTATTTACCCATCGCAAGACCAAGCATGGAAAAGCGGAAGGGATTGGTGCCTGCCAATGCGCTTTCTTTGACACACCTTGAAAACACGTGGAACCACAGAGCACTGCCTGCCAGACCATATCTGTTTGACGACATCCGCGTAGGCCTCTGCGATCTCTCCCTTCATGCCCAGCGGATTGGTGAAGTTGAGCTCCTCTAGGTAAGCATTCCGGAGGAAGTACTCGGTCAACTGCGGGGTGTTACTAAGACACTAGAGAGAGTAAACAACAATATGAGAACCAAATTCAGAATTTGTATATCCAAAATTCTGCAACATGGTGTCTATGGGCTGAAGTGAAATCTATAATTAGCAAGCAAACTTCCTCAGAATATTAATAATTATAGTATAACTGGTTACTTTACTATATCCTACAAAGATATAGGTTAATGTTCAGACTATTATGTAAAGGAAATATTACTAATAAATATATGGAAACATAGTGCTGACCTGCAGGGCTGAGTTCATGAAGCAGGTATTACCCAGGTTGGTCAAGCCACACACCCCGGGCTGGCCCCTGAACGAGTCCTGCTCCTCCACAGAGTTCCTCCTGCACAGTCAAGAACCAAGATCACTTTAATCAGCTCTGGATCTCTCACATCAGTTCTCACACTCACTCTGAATGACTCTTGATTCTAGGTTTGATTCTAGATCTAGATTTCTAGATTCTTGATGACACACAATGATGTCAAATGACATATTCAAGTTTGCTACTACCCACACATAAACACCTGGTTCAAATCAAAAGCATAACATAAGAGGGCAGCCTGCCCTGACATTTTCTGTTTGCTGAAGGGCATTCACACTCACATTATCTGAGGCCTGGAGCTCGGCCAGGTCCCGTCTGCATTTCTCATCTCCATGATCACGGTCTGAAACACAGGCAAAGCAAGTCTCAGCACAACCTGCAAGGCCAGCTCAGAGCAGAGCAGAAGACCTCCAGAGAGGAATCACAACCCTGGACGGACATGTCTGGACTGGACTCAGTGTAGTGAATGCAAGTATAGTGGTGTGTATGTGAAAGTATGTGTGTGCTGGTAGGGTCAATGCTTAATTTATGGTTCTCCGTTAACTCCGTGAACCTTTCATAGTTCTGTGTCTAGTGTGTCTGCATTCGCATTCTAGTGTGTCTGCATTAGCGACTAGTCTACCCATTGACTATATACAGTTATTGAGTCGATCATGTTTTAAAGAACAGTCACAGGCACAGTCACAGGTGCAGACATTTCTGCCAATGACTTTAGCAAACAGATTTCAAAACATTACTGAAATAGAAGCACATAACAATCAGGAAATCCTGTCACTGAATCTATATGTGATGATTTTTAGCAGGATGAACTAGCATGTTGCTAACTAACTGGGCCGCAGAAGTACACCAGCTATCAAAACAAATCGAGTGGACCAATTACAGCTCTTGCAGTCTGTGTCACCTCAACGCCAAGCTGCAAGCACATCAGACCCTGTCGAGGGTTTTGCGATGGAGCTTTCGGCACCGGAAAGACTATGTATAGTGACACCATCAGTTTCACCCAGAACCACACTGACCAACAGGCTGGGTCAGTCGGGCTAAGGGCAGATGGTAGTGATATAACCAAGTGTGATTGTGAGAATGAGTATAGCACCATGTAGATAAACCTATACAAGTAGATGTGGTTTATGAAAGCATAATAATGTACGTTGGCATGTGAATAATAGCACCTATGTGTGAATGTTTGTGTGTGTGTGAGACAGACAGAGAGTAATAGAGTGAAAGAGATGATATGTGAGTGGTGTGTGTGTGTGTGTGTGTGTGTGTGTGTATTTACCATCTTAGAGCTGAGGCAGGAGTCAAGGACAGACACATAAATGTTTCGCAGGCGCTCACAACTGATGTCGGAGCTCTTCATCCAGAGCCGGGTCTCAGCGCTCTGGCAGATGTCAAACTGCTTCCTCATCATCTTCTCAATGGTCTCTGTGGGGCCCCAAAATCAAATTTAGCACCATTATTACAGTCACATTTAACCTCTAACTTCGCTATTATAGCCTGTACAATTTAAGGGTATGACACGGCATTTAAATCAGGTCAGATTAACCTTTACATAATGTACAGACACACACATCCCACACACAAAGATGACACAACTGTACAAACTGTACACAAAATTGATGTGTTACAATACACAGTAATTGACCCCCCTCTCTCTCAAAAACAAACTAGTTTTCTTAACCTTCAGTTGCTCATAGTGCACAACAAATGCTAAGATTTAGTGAGAGTTCTAATAACAATTCAAATAAAGTAAAAACAACAATAGGAGAGGAACAAAATGAGAAACACTCACGTATGGTGTCTACTCTGCTGAACTGTGCAGTTATAACATTGTCCATGTTGCTGTGTAGGCAGAGGAAGACCTCTACAGGGTAGACCTCAACTTTCAGAGTACTGGGTAAGTCCACAACCTGTAAAGTACCAGCCAAAGTCCAAAGTCTGTCTCAATAAACTCTTAAAAGCAACATTAGCATCATCAACAACAACAACTTTTGTCAGCTAGCCACATCTGTACATAGCTGCTACCGGCCTCACAGAGTACCATATTAGCCCGAATATAAGAAGTAAATACTTCGGAAAGGGGGGGGCATCTTATATTTGCGGACTAGACAAAAATAGTGAAAAATAGTGGGTGCCAAAACTTTCCAAAACGAACCAGCAGTGTCTCATTGGCCAACAACTGGCACACAGGATAGAGAAGTAAGAGATTGTCTTGAACAAATTCAAAAATAGCCTTGAGTGGCGTAAAAGAATGACTATGTTTAAATGCAGTTCAGTATCCCATGACCCAGTGTTGATTATACAGTGTTTAAATGCACACAAAGCTGGCACTTCATATCCGATCATATCCGAGATACAGATAGAGCCTCCAATGCGGCACAATGGACTGTCATTGCATGACTGAATGAGTCTTGCTCTGCGCCTGCAAAGACTTTGAGGAAAAGCTGTCTTACCAGCAGTAGTCTAAGGTAAGTCTAAGGAAAACTCACTCATACAGATAGACAATGCTGAGCAAACGTCAGTGCTTTTCGACATGCCAACACCCGTTACTGTTGCAAAGAAAGGTTGAAAATCAGTTACTGTGCAGTGGAAATAAGAAAAGCAAATCACTGTTATGTTTCAGTGTTGCAGCAGTCAGGGCTAATTCCCCCCTTTGAAACGCAAGGCTGTAGCCTCTATGTAGACCTCTATGGGTAAAGCGTATGGTAGTGTACTGTTTGCACTTTCGTGGAAAATTATCATTCCATTATAGTTCCATAATAGTAGCCTACTATTCATTCAATTGAAACGTAACAAATTTATCTACATTAATTAACTTGATCTCATACATCTCAAGATGTTACTTACTTTTAAAATATTTTCCAATGCGTTTTCACTTGCTTTTCACTTTCAAATAAAATATTTTACTTTATAAGGCAAAATTTAGTCTACTAAAAAAATTCTTTTTTCCCCCAAAAATGAGTCTGGAAAAAGGGGGTGGTCTTATATTCAGGATCGTCTTTTATTCCGGCTAATACGGTATGTCTGAGCCATCCTTTGGTCAGCAGTCTGCACACTTAAGCTAGTTATTTACCTTTCGCTCTAATGCAGGTTGATCATCCACCAGCCCATACCAGGCCAACAATTTGTGCCAAGCCTCAGCAGGGATCAAAATAAAGTCCTCATCCTCCACCAGGCGCTCCTTAAGGTGGTACGAATCCAAATCTGGAGGGTTTATCAGCATTTGATCAATTTACTGAGATACTATTTTCACCATTGTGTCATGTTGTGCAACATTTTCTCTACACCTTATCCTATTGAGAGGTCTTTAATGCTGTCTGAAATGGAAGCTATGAAAAGAGGAGCATCTTTAGGGAATCAGATCACTCAGTAAGGCTACAAATAAAGGGGTTTACAGAGGAAAATTCATTATGTTACTTCCCAGAATAGAAACACTCAAGGTGACTTTCCCTTTAACTGGTGTCTGAACAGAGAGAAGCTTACCCTCAAAGAGTTCTGTGTTATCAATCTGGCCAGGAAAGGAGGATGAGTTCTGATCTCCAGTTTTTACATACTCTTTCCACTGCTCAAACCACCTCCTCTCCACCAAATACCTACAGAGGAATAGACGTTCAATTCACAACGGGATTAGAGAAATTAAATCAAGAGACAGCACCCCTTTCTCTCTCTCTCTCTCCCTCTCTCTTTCTATCAGCATTTGTAAGTTATTTTCTTTTTCAAGTCCTGTTTCCACTCCAATGTATAAATTGTAACAATTACAGATATTTCTACCCAGAAATAATAAATCCCTGTTTTCAAAGATTGTTATGAAAACCGTTATTAGTTTTGAACACTAATGACTGACTTTGGGATGATCAACTAAAAATGAAGGACTCTGAGATGATTTTTTGTTGCTCATTTGTCTCAAAGTGATGACGTTAAACGTTAAGTGTTAGGAAGAACATGCAGGAATTCCTGCAGGTCATCGCGGAAAAAAACGAAAGCAATAGAAGAAGCTGGCTAACTGGAAAGTGAAACTTAAAGAGGCGAACTGGAATCAAAGTTCAAATGAATGCACTCTTTAAAGTTCCAAACACCAGATATGCTTGGTAAAGTTTAGACATTATGTTAATAGATAGGGCAAGAACGTTTCTCTGACGATGCATGCACAGTACACCTGCTGCTATTGTGCCAAGCGCAGCCTGCGACCAATTCTATTTACATTAGCTACCTTTAGCTAGATAACGTTAGCATAGTAACAGTTAGAAGGACTGTCTAATTGCTGTCAAATAGGTTCATATAATACATCTGTCTAAACAGTGTCCCAGGTGAGAAGGGTTACTGCCAATTGATGTCATCTCAGAATACCAGAAAAATATCACCTTGCGTCGTAATGTAATTGCTCAAGTAGCTGTTAAGGTAGCTAACTAGCCAGCACAAAAAGTCACCAAACGTCACCAGCTTATTTCAGAAACCCATCATATTAGCCACCAGCTAACGACACGTTGATTCTGAGTGGCGGCACAGTAGTCAAGAGAGAAACCAACAGGGCTTCTTGAATTTGTACACGTGTTATGCAAACCTTGGAAGACCAATTGAGAGTAAGTTATACCAACATTAACTGGGAACTGTCTGAGCAGACAAAACAGATTTTTCACTTGTTATAAAGCGCCAGTATTCTCTCTATGTGGGTGTCAATCAAGAGGGCGGTAAGAGCCTACCAACTATCCCCAGCACGGAGTTCATGATTCTGAATAATGGTCTCGATCTCTCGCCGTTGGGTCTCTAATCCAGGAGGTTCTGTTGCCGAAGCAGAAGTGATAGCAGCCATGATAATTCATAAATATCAGTAACGCTCTGAATTTATCCAGCGCATACAAACCCCGGAATATTAAGCGTTTGCAGGAAGTAGGAAGTGGTTTAATGGTGACAACTTCCTTGCCAGGAAAAGGGCGTGTCTCTGGTTCGATTTTCATGACAGTGGGTAGAACCGCTGGGGGAGCAAAGATGCGCCTTGAGTGTACTCTGCCACTTCTTAAAGCAACTGTTCTCTTAAAGCAACTGTTCTTCTCAATCATTATATGTGATGGCTGCCAACAGTGGGTTAAAATATTCTGTTGGCATGCTATGTTACACTTATCAGTTTATTATTTTGACACCTCGTTACTTTGTGACATGTCTGATGCATGAGACACTGTAATAGTGACAGTCCATGGTGATTTCAATGAGTGATTTGAGTTTTATGTGGGCTGTATATGTGGGCTGTACGTCCCACAGTTACAGTAGGATATGTCATTCTGTTCACTGTCACACAGAGATGAAGGCCAGTGCTCTCCTTGACCACAAGGTGTCAACATATCATTATTGTATAGAGGCGAAACAGGCTACATTTCAGACACAGGTTGAATGACTATATTCAATCACATAGGCAGACGTTCATATATTCAGTATATATTCATATATATAATTTAAATGTTCTTACTGTTCATTTCTATCTGACACTTCACTACAGCATTTTACCTGCCTAAACACAAAATTAAGGCTCTATCTGCCATTGTGTGCACATCTTCCAAACAGTGTGTTGCCTTGAGAACCTGAGGAGCAGGTTCTGCTACACAGTAGACATTTTGTGTATGCTTGTGGCTGTGAATTGTGAATGTTGTCAAGACTTACCTTGAATCACAAAGGTCCTTCTGTGAGGTGAATAGGATACTGAGGATGAAACACTCAGAGCACCAGTAGCTATGTTGTTTGTAGTGGCACTTCAGAGATTTAAATATTTAAACTTGAATGAAACAAACATAATAAAACACATAAATTATTTCTCAATTTTTTATAAATATTCAGTCACATGACAATCTAATGTCATGATATGTAAGCTTATGTGACTTCATGAATTGTACATGAATCCAATATTGCAAGACTTTGGTTGTAGGCCTAACTGTTTTTTGTATAGCACATGAACAGCTGAAGAGCTCATCATTGGATGAGTCTTTCTTTCCTATGCTACATTTATCTGATGTAGCAGATAACACAACCACTCCACTGTGTACCACTTGCTTATTATTTTCAATAAGGAGACAATCAACCTTGTTTCAATAAAACATTTATTCTAACATGCATGATACCAGACATAGCAATGCCTTTATGCCCAAATCTTGAACCCTCTAAGAGAGGGTTTTATTTTCAAAGTACAACACTTCTATGAATGTGAAAATTATATTGATGTTCTCAGAGATATTCTCAGTTCACATTAAAACACCTGAGTTCCTGACAGTACAAAAAGGAAATAACAATTACCACCCCAACCTTAGTTGAATAATCTGAACATATGTACAAATACTTCAAGTAATAAAAAATGAAAATCTTTTTTTTAAGGTATGACCATATTGAGTAAAAAATGTCATAATATGGCAACTCTTCTGAAACTCACCATGATGATATTGGTGATTTGCAAGCTGCAGGCCTACTTGAAATTTGGCTACATTTGAAGGCATAATGAAGTACATGAGAAACTTCATCTGTCGCTGGACTTGATCTGTTTACGTTGACCCAAGATACTGTCATAAAGTAATTAAACTGTAATTGTCCAACAAAATGTATTCCAGTGTAACTATGCATATTATAGCTATATATTATCTTTTTATTCTGCTGCATTAGTCATCAGCTCTATTCTGACACTCAGACTTTGGTACTCTACATGCTTGTAAATGGGCTCATCTTGATGAATTGCCAGGATGATGAAACACCTATAGGCTCAATATCCACCTAGTGCCCAGCAAAGTACCCATAGCATGACCCATGTTCTAATTGTTAAAATGAGAGCTAATAAGATGATATACATGAAGACTCAGTCAAGCCATGAACCACAGCTTCAAAGAGTGTCTGTGAAACTGCCATAAGCAAAACATTACAAACATTTAGGGACCAAAAGGAGAAATCATTCTTTGTTGACCATTTCCACATCACCATAGTTTAATGCTAAGTAAATGTTTGCATGCATGCATTTTCTTTCATCCTTGCAAGAAAATATATACCAGCACCCATGAGCACATTTTTTTTCATTTCACCAAACTGCACTCTATATTTACAACCTTGAAATCTGAAATGTATTTTTTGTTTATTATTACAGGTGGGTTCAGGACTTCATTACGTTGTGCACATGCTATTTTTTTTAAACTGCGAGGTCATGGAAATACAAAAATATGTCTTGTGCTTATGATTTAAAGAATAAAATACTCTAATTATTTATAACCTTAATCAGCTCAGAAAACATAATCATTGTGCTGTGTTGTGTAAAGCTTTTTTGATAGAATTCATATAATGGTAAATGGATACTGAGTATACAATGATATGTATGAGAAAAACAGGCTTACATCTTGCAGGAAAGTAGCTCACTCATAACTACCAACTCAGGATCATTTCAAAATTATAAATTAAAGGGTACTACAAAAATAATAATAAAAAAAAAGATCCATGCATTGCTTTTCTTCCCATATAACTTAGCTGTGCTTTTCATTTGAATATGGAACACTGGATTCAGTGTCATGGCGGTCGCTTCCACTTCAGAGAAATTAGCTGAAGTCACACACAGACATACAAAATAAACAAGGATCACAAAGCCCATGCTGCCATTTCAGTGGACGCGAGAGACATGTAAGTCATAATCAGAAGCTGCTGTGTCCAGTCTCAAAAGTAGCAGTGGGGAAAAAACAATCCTCTATCTACCATGGGGTTTTCCTCTGCACTCTGGGTTCCAAGCATCCTCATACATCCAGTAGTAGTAGTCGTAATGAGAGTCCTTTGATGGTGTCTTTACAAACATGTGCTCTGAGGCGTTTCAAGTTTCACCGAGAAAAAAGGTTTTTGTGCTACTCCATCTGTTCTCTCCATATCTAGCACACAACAGTTATTTTAATGAGCCAGACTTCAGGCGACACTGACTTGACTGTCACCGGAAGATCTGGGTATTCTATCTAAGCTATTAATACTGAATACAGCTGCAATCTCCTCCTGCTCAAAGTCCATTTGTCATCAAGCCTCTGATAGTAAATAATCCATCCTGGGCTACCTGTCAGGACAAAACAGAATATGCAGCGAATCAATGTGCAGTTCAATTCATTCATTTAAATTCTCTGTGTAGCCTCTTCCAAAATAGGTGCCAACAGAGGATCTATTTTAATACAGTTACACACAGCATTGGCAGTATAGTGTGAAAAATTCAACAAGAGGCACAACCACTAGCCTCATATGAAATACGTCATAAAACATAGTGGGAAATTTCTTGACAAGAAATATTAAGTTACTAAGCCATTCACACTAGGTATACAATGCCTTGGAAAATGAGAACATAATGGTTTTGTGTATTCCATTTTTTTCTCCAGACAGAACTTAACCCCAAGCTATTTTTCATGATATGCACAACCATCCAGAGTCAATGAACCATTCACACATTCCTATATAGTAGGATCATATTTCCTGTTAAGATGCAAATATTGGATCACAAGAAATAAGGCTTGGGTGAAAGATTTCCTATAGCACCAACTAAAACCTGAAAAGAAAGCAATTGTCTTTGTTGCATGTAGGAGTACATACACAGCTGCACCATAACTTACTCAAAGGCCAAACACTGGGCTTTAATACAGTATCTCCAGAAACTGCAGTTACTGTATACTGCATAATATGAAAATATTTAAAAAAAAAACATTCACTTTCCCAATATCCTGTCTAAAATATGATAAGGTCTATCATTTTAATAATAGCTTTAGTGTTGACAGGTAAAGTGCTCCACAGGTGCCACAAAGCCTCTAGAGACAGTAGCAGGTAATTTAATATGCCTTTTAATATACAGTCACATATATGAATAGTGTCATAGCCTGATTAATAGCTAGAAAAGTTACTACTTTATTTGGCAGGGATTATGAACAGTGAAGACTTTAAGGTGCACGCAGAGCAATGGATGCCAAAGCATAAGGATGAATGACAAAACTTATGCCTCATGATTGCACTAGGAAAGGAGTTGGCTGGAAGCTGACTGAGTTCACACAAAGTACAAATGACAAGCCAGTGAACGAGGGAGAAATAAAGGCTGGAGCTGCTTCAGGTAATCTGAAGACTCATTTGGCCACATCTCCTTGCATTTACAAAGAGACTGTTGACAAAAAGGATTTTTTGGGCCGGGAACCAAAAATAACAACAATGTTAATTTTTAAACAAAACCATTCCCTGACCTGTCAGGCAGCAGGGATTCTGAAATTTCAAATTATGCTTAAATTGGAGTGGGAATTTTTTTTAATCAACATAGTAATTCAAATCTGAAGATAGTCCTTCTCGGCATTACCCTCAGGTACAACACTTTGCCGTTTAAAATTCACTTTTAATAATAACAAAGCTTGTACTTCTGATAGTCCAAAATTCATATCAATAATTATCTTTTTTTTTTTAATTTCATGCAAGCTTAGCAATATTTTTGCTACAAGGGGCTCAATAATAGTGTAGTAAGGAGATGAGCAGCCTGAAATTTCCTTCATTAAGGAGTGTGAGAGTGTGCTATAGAGATAGGGAGAAAGTGGAAAATAAACCCAAAAGGGCTTTGCAGAGATTTAGAGGGAGAGAAGAAAGACAGAGAGCAAGAAAGAGAGTGAGAGAGAGAGAGGGGGAGATAAACATAGAGGCTTAGAGAGAGAGTGATGTGTATGTGAAAGTGAGCAACAGAGAGAGAGAGAGAGAGAGAGAGAGAGAGAGGGTGAACAACAGAAAAGGCAGTATTTTAAGGATATATTCTCCAAAAGGTTAAGGTGTATTTAATTATTTCATAAAGACAGCTTTCATTGACAGATATATCACACTGTCATATTTTAAAACCAGTCTTGAGCTCTTAATTGAAAATACAATGTTGCTCACTTGCTCACTGAAACACTGAATCTTTTGAAGTCAAATAGATATGTATAACTGCCTTTTTTGCTTGTAGATATGCACTGCATGCAAATCTCACAGGAGGATTGAGTTAAGATATGCACAATGTGATAAACATGATGTCAGAAAAGAGACTGATGCTATTTGACTGATACTGATATCATGTGGTGGCATCTGGCATCTCTTAAGAAACAGAACACTCTTTTTTGGTGGTGACTGGGGAGTGTGTGTGTGGGTGGGGGCGTTATTATAGAATAAAAACAGCATCCCTCCCAAAAAAGTCACCTACTGTGTCCTGTCAGGCTCAATTTTGGACTCTCCATTCTGCTTCTCGTTCATCGACTTCTGGGAGAGGCGGGTGGACATGGTGGCCGCCTGCACCACCGACTTGAAGCTGCGCTTGCGCTTCTGGACGTTCTGCTCCGGGTGGAAGATGATGACGTACACTTTGGGCACATAGAGCATCCCCAGCGACACTGAGGCACTCAGGCTCATGGAAACAGTCAGGGTGGTCGTCTGGATGTACATCTAGGGAGGAGAGGGGTGAAAGGATATAAGACGAGCTCATATGTATTCGCTCTGGATGTTTGTGTATTTTTATATCAAATGTAATTTACAGTGTACAGACTTTTTCTCCATCCCTGGCTATCGAATGCTTGATCTTGAAACTACAGAGGAGTTCAAAAGGGTTTAATCACACGCTAAGCCCATGGAGACTGTGTGCATGTGGGTTAGTGAAAGGAGAGATTACACTACAGTAGTAGGCAAGCACTACTGATACAGTTTTAAAGGTAATTTTATAACATATCAGTAAGACAAATGGCCTGCTTTTGCACTTGTCTTGGTTTTTCATCTGACTCTTCTCCGCTTTTAAATGAATTTTGATTTGCTTGCCTACGGTGTTAAACCCCCCGGGTGGGGAAGCCATTGGGTTCTTCAGGAGAGCACAGGCACTGAGGTTCAACAAATCCACACACCCACATCTAAGCTCACCATGAGCTAAACAGCCAGAGTGGGACGCTAGAAATCCTCACACAATGCCACAGTGCTGCCATAGTTTGAGCAAGGGAATGGAGGGGTGATCTAATACACACATTTTTCTTGCCAAAGGTTACGTCATATCCCCAGCATCACAAATGCTGCATACATGTATAGCGTGTGCCAGTGGATATTTGCGGTTGGGTGACTGGGTGAGTAAATACATCTGGAATGCGTCAGTGGGTGGCCACCTGGACAGCGGATGCCACAGCCGTGGAGTGATGCAGTGAATGATGCACTAATTCCTAATTCGGCACTGTGGGAAGCACTCAGGTTTATTAAGATGGCTAAAGACATTGTTCCCAGCTCCCACACAGTCCTCCCCTCCCCTTCACCCATCAACCTGCTCCCACAATTAAGCTCCCGGAAGAGTGCAGTTGGGTTGAGCAGCTCTTGTCTCCATGTCATGGTGTGTGTTGTGGAGATAAAGCAAAAAAATGAAACGTTTTTTTTTTGTTCTCCTTCTCTCTCTGTCGCTCTCTTTCCTTTTTCATGTGCCTCATTCACCCTTTCACGTCATCTCATTGCCATATCAAAGGACGCCTCAATAGAGGAAGAGGAATTTTTTTTTCGCAATGCAACTTCAACTTGTTATCGGGAGCTTGGCAGGTTGTTCCCTACTTCAATGCCTTCATTTACAATGGAATGCATTTTACATAAATTTCTACTTAAGTGCTTAACTATTTATGAAAACACAGCCATTTTCTGAAATGTGAATTTCTGCATTGCTGTGAATAGCGGTTGACTCACTGGAAAATCCTTGGAAAGAGGCATGGTATGGAACACCATTTTGTGCTAAAAAATGTACATGAAGAAAGATTTATGTAGCTAATTCAGTCCAATAACAAAAGGCAGCCATCATTTCCTGATAGCACAACAGTCCAGTACTGCTGACAGTAGGCTCTCTTTTCTTTGTGGTCAGGTGCTTCACTAAATTACAGCTAGTCCAATCATCAGGACACAAAACAAGAAATCTTCTTACATAATTCATCAACTTTTGTGGGTGTGTGTGCAGCTAGTGGTTAATTTTCAAGACATGCAACACTCATCTCTGCATGTCTCAGGAAGAGGCTTGGTCAGCCACTTGAGGGTAGGGTAACCCTGAGGAAGGGCCCCCAAGGGAATCCTCTTATAGGGGGAACATACCGCTGAATGCATGAAACCCAAAGAGCTTCAGAGGGAGTTTGATGGAGGGCAGAGAGAGAGGGAGAGAGAGATAGAGAGAGAGAGAGAGAGAGAGAGAGGGAGAGAGAGAGAGGGAGAGAGAGAGCAAGAAAGGAAGCCTTGACTGGTATGTGCCTGTGGATTTTTTCGACTGGCCTGCTTGGATTAGTTACCGTAGCACATTTTGATAGGGTCAGGCACCCAGGCTAACCAGCCATGTAATCCTTCCTATACATGAATCTGGTCTGTGGCTTGGAGACGGTTCACACATGCAGCAGCACACATGGTTAAAGGCTGTTCACACATGAAGCAACATGTTCTTAGTAGAATCCTGTTCCATTCTTCAGCAAGGACTCTCAGGATAGCTCGAGGGCTTGCATGGTGTATGTGGGGTAAGATATATGAGGGTAATAAGAGCCAAAATGGTGGTTGCTCTTGCTCTTGCTTTGAATCTACAACAAGTTTCTAAACAAGAAATAAGCTGTAGCCCTACAAGGCCACACATCTGAATGTCAGAAAGCAGCATGCAGCACTACTTATTTCTGGTAAGGTTTTTGGAGGATTGTGGTGTGTGTGCTCACTTTGAACATGCTAAAATATACAGCCCATGCTACAACATCCAAGAGGTAATATGCAATTCCTTGATATGAGCAAAATTAGCTTTGCCATGGTATTACTGAATAAACCATTTTGAGATGCCAATTATATGGATAATTCTATATGATGACACAAATTATCCACTGGTTATTAACCACTATAGTTAAATAATTGGTTAAATAAGTTTATAGGACTGTGCATCCAATCTGGTCTGTGGCATGTTGGTGACATTTGGTGTGCTTTTCGCGTACTTTCTCAGTGGACTGTGCAGTGCCAAAGAAGATGGGTACGAATGCCAGCCAGACTATGCAGGTGGTGTACATGGTGAAGCCAATGGGCTTGGCCTCGTTGAAGGTCTCGGGCACGCCACGGCTCTTCACGGCGTAGACAGTGCAGGTCACCATAAGAATGATACTGTAGCTCAGGCAGCAGATGAGGGACAGGTCAGACATGTCGCACTTGAGGATCCCACGTGCAAACTCGGGGTTAGGTGGTCTAAGTTCGTCATAGTCCACAATTGTGTGCGGGGGCACCACACCGAACCACACAAAGACACCGACCACCTGAGAACAGAATGCATGTTGCATTATTCGGCATGGAGTGAACTGAAATAGGAAACAACACAGCAAGAGACCAGCTAGCAAACTGGCAATGATGGCAGAAAATCTAAAATCGGCGTGAACGAGTAAACTGAACATTCAACACCTAGAATTAACACTTCCCTTCCAGAAAGAGTGGCGAGTACTTGTGAGCTGTCAGTGGGGAAAAATATAAATAAATAAATAAACTTTTTTGAAAAGTTCTTGTTCAGCTTTGGGGGGTGTAGGAAGGTAAAAGGCAAAGCAGACGTGAGCTTCGGAGGAGACAGATGTTCCTGTCACCGTCCTCTGCAGAGTAGAGCTTGCTCGCTCGCCGAGGGTCCCTGTGACACATCTGTGATCGTGTTCGAGGAGGGGTGTGAGGAACTGTCAATCCCAGCGCTCCTAATCTCCTCTCGACTCGTGAGCCGTGCTCCCCCATTTTCCACTGGCTCATCAGCATTATGCTCCAGCTTAAGATCAAACTACAAAAAAGGGGATCTTTAACAATCACCATTTTCCATGAAGCGCATACATTCAATCATCAGTGGGAAGGCTCGTATGCCAAGTGAAGTCATCTCTAGTAGTCACACTCTTGTAGAGTGTGATTTTTTTGTTAAGGGGAGTATAAGTTTCTTGCCTTCTTTCTTGCTTGAGTTTTTAGCCCGGTGAACCAGACTCTTTCACTTTGCTTCACTTTGCGCAAAGAGTCTGGACACTCCCAATAGGCATACATTCACTTTGCGGTGGGTGGGGATTTTCAAACTAATTTCTATTTGGTGATTTGTTTCTAGGAAGTCTAGCTGGGTAAGCGAAAGCCTTAGGAGAGTACCCTGAGGTAGTACTACAGTGAAATACAATATTAAGCAGAGGTATATGGCAGTGCTAGCCTGAAACAGCTCTTATGAGAGGGACCGCATGAAAACAGAACCTCTTAATACACCGAGGCAGTAGCAGATTCTAAGGTGAGTGCTCACCTTGATGACGTCCACAGCTGTAATGAAACCATGTTTTACAGGTACATATTTCACACTTCTAAGATACGTCATATTTTAACAATGATTAAAAAAATGCAATACAAAACAAAGTGCAAGGCTGACACGCAATACCTGTCACACACACACAAATAAACATGTGCTCCAAATCCTTCTAATATTCAAAGTGAGACATGACCCACAAACAAGGACATCACCATTTTTCTAAGCCATCATTTTATTGTGACATCAATCAGGTTTGTTACATGCAGTTTCCTGTGTGCGACTGTGTGCACCCAAGTGTGTGTGTGACTGTGTGTTTCTATGTGTGCATAACAGAGAGTTGTTGTTGCATAACATCCTTTGATAATATTTGCTTGTGTCACTTGATGTTGCTCTGCTCTGAAATGCAAAGGGGTGTTAAAATATGGAGTGCTAAAATCTACATGTCACTTCTAAGTTTATATCTGACTTTCAATGTGTGGACTTTATAAACAATAGATGTGTGTGTATGTGTGTGTGTGTGTGTGTGTGTGTGGTTGGGGGGGGTGTCTATATTTCTACATGTCAGTACATGATAATTATTTTTGTCATTGAATATTGCATAAGGCCTGTGTATACTAATTCAGATGTGAATGAGTGCAAATGTGTGTGTGTGTGTGTGTGTGTGTGTCAGGTGTGTCTGTGTTACACACCTGCACAGAGATGAGTATGAAGGTGATGACCAGTTGTGAAGTGGGGCTGATAAATTTGGGAGGCGTGACAGACTTCTTGCCCTGCTCAAAAATGCGGTAGATGCGGTTGGTCTTGGTGAGCATGGCTGAGTAGGTGATGCACATGCCCAGGCCCAGCAGGAGGCGCCGTAGAGCGCACACCACCACACCCGGCTCTGCGATCATCAGGAAGGTGATGAGGTAGATGAGGAATATACCCGTGAGCAGCACGTAGCTGAGCTCACGGCCAGCCGCCCGCACGATGGGCGTGTCGTTGAAGCGCACAAAGGTGACGACGATGGAGGAGGTGGCGATGATGCCAAGGATGGCGATGAAGACAGGGATGATGGCCCAGGGTGAGTGCCACTCCAGCTTGATGATTGGCGTGGGCCGGCACCCGGTGCGGTTGAGCGTGGGGCGCATGTCGAAGGGGCACGCCTCACAGTTGAACTCGTCCAGCTGGTAGAGGTAACCGTCGCACAGCTCGCAGTGCCAACAGCATGGGACACCCTTCACCATCTTCTTGCGCTCGCCCGACTGGCAGGGGAAGCTGCAGACGGAGTCGGGCACCATACGTATGCCCCCTGACCACTGCATCTCCTCTAGCTGGTGGAGAAAGAAGAGTAGAAGAGGAAGGGAGAGTGGGGGAGAGAGATGGACAGAGAGATAAAAAAGAGGGAGAGCAAAGCAAAATAAAGAGACAAGAGAGGGATAACAGGACAGAGGGAGAAGACAGAGAGAGAAAAAGGGAGAGAGGGATGAAAGGAATATAGATGAAGGTAAAAGCACCACACTAGCTTTTAGCCATGCTTCTATGACATAAAAATGGCCAGAACAATTTAATGGATACTATACTTCGAAGGGTGAGCAAATCTAAAGTAAAAACAAATGTGCAATCCATGTAAATGTGCAGCTTATTTACATTGAGTCGTAGGTGATTTGTCCACTGGCCAATGGCTTTGTACCCAGGGCTGGTTATATTGGTCATCTGGTACTGAAAGATGTCATAACGTCCTGGTGCGTCTCCATTCTCGTTAAACAGGACCCCAGTGCCTGCGCTGCCTGTGCAAACACAAGACACATTTCCAAATCACACATGGCACGAGGTAGAAAAATGCACCAGCAACCACTCTCCATCCCATCTGCCAGAGCGCAGCAGGGCTGCACACTGTTGACACAATACTCTCTGCCTCTGGGCCCTATCCCTATTCCTGTTAAGTTTATGCAGACGTAAATTTGCTTGAGTAAAGCTGGAACTTGTACGACTGCCTGACGCGACCTCTCGCTTGATGGTAACGACTGCCTCAGAGCGATTGTATCATCCCTGGCATAATGGCTGTCACACAGCAGTCAGAGTAAAAGACGAGTGTGTTTGAGACTTTCTGAGTGCCGCTCCTGTAACTTCCCCTCTCAAGCCCTCTCGTTCCCACCCCATCTCGTCGCTGCACCAACCCCACTCCTCCAAGCCTTGCGTGCACATTAACCTCTCAGCACCAGCAGCTGTTAGCTATGGATGCTTCAGTCATGTCTGGTCATGCATACCCTAACAACTTTAATATTATATACACTGCTGATATCTATTTTTAAACTTCAATCAACCACCACCACCACCAGCAGCACCACCACATCTCCATAAAAAGAAAGCATATGTTGAATAGGAGCTCGTGCTGAAAGCCAGCACCCGGGAACATCAGCAGAATCCAGCAGCTGAATGGGGATGAAGGTGTGGAGACGTGATGGTGAACACAATGCTCTCGGTTGGGGTTGCATTTTTCTCAGCGGCGCATCTGGGCTTGTGATTCTGTGCGGGCGTCATTGCAGCCTTGCCAGGAGATTGTCCCCTATAATCACTGATCAACAACCTCAGCAAGAAACAGGAGAGGTGTGTTCCCTCTCCAAAAGATGACTGCTGCCTCATCTGGCATGCCAGTATGAAAATGAAGTCTTAACTGTTTCTTTTTCTTACCCATTCTTCATCTCTACCACCCCCCCCATCCCCCTCTCCACTGCTCTTCTCTCCCCCGCTCCCTGCTCTCTCTCTCTCCCTGCACTCATTCTCTCTCTCCTGTAACGCACATTGCTTGTTCAACTGATCCCCCTAAGGCACTCCCATTTGAGTAGGGTTTTTTTTTTTTTGTCCCGTCTACCCCCATTATTTTGGAAGGGACGCACACACACATGCTCTCTCACATAAACACACACACACATACTAAACACCCATACTGGCACAGAGGGGGAAGTCTTAATGGGAATCCATTTCATCGAAAGCCTCTTACCCACCAAAGGAGAAATTTTTTTTTTTTCAAATGAGCTGAAACCCAAGGATCTTAAGAGGGGAGGAGGGTGGGTTCCTTTAGTTCAAGAGCAAGTAAGAAAAAGGGGAGAAACAGAAAGAGATAGAGAGAGCGAGAGAAGGAGAGAAAGAAGGCAAGAAGGGGGGATGAAGACAGCGAGATGAGGAGATAAAGAGATTTGGGGAATAAGAGGGGGGCTATAGACATGTCCTCTCAGCCTTGCTTCTATTCAAGTCAGTAAAGAGGGTTTTTCACCCTCAGACCAGAGTCACAGCTCTGCTGACACTCAGACAGCCAGGGTCATTAGCAGAGAGCAACTTCTAAAGCAAAACAACTTCTGCAGACTGCAGAAACATCCATCTTGCTTAAAAACAACCCAAGCAGCATACCAAAAAAGTTTCAAGATTTTTAAGTACATTCATATCCTAAGGAACGGTGTATTTATCAATGACGCTAAACGCTGTACGTGATATACATGTTGCTTTTGTTGTTCCTGTAGTAGTTGTTTATGGCTTCTGTGTTTATGCTTTTCTGTTGGCATGGATTTGAATGTCTTTATCTACAGATGAATCATCGATTACTCACAACTTCAATCAAAATTCTAAATCAAATCCTGTGAGCAAAATTAAATCCCATAGCTATAACAGGAACCATATCATCTCACTGTTGAAAATCATCCAACGTGTAACAAGGAGACAAATAAAATATTATGTTCATCTAGACTCTGTGTAAAAAAAGGATGTTAGTAAGAGCATTCTGTGCCAGGATTTGGCACTGATAATTGCCAGTTCTGTGAGCGTGTTAGATAACATAGATTAGCCACTATTTTGGGTTCTCACCATTGAAGTTCACCGAGCGTATGTATTTAAGCAACAAGCGTCCCTCCACCGGGTCCATCTTGTCACAGACCCCCGTAGAGCCTGGGCAGAGGTCCAGGTGCATGTTGTGCAGTGCGTGGGCCATGGCATAGACGGCGTCAATCACAAACTGCACTTTCCCTTCCTGTTCGTATGGGGAGTCGCGCCCTATCCTCTCATTCCCTATGACATAAACACACAGACAGAATTATTGGTGGAGAGATAGAAAACAGGAAAGCCAAAGAGATAAATGGAGATTGTATATAGTGGGGACAGTATTTGCGTGCTTGTTTGAGCGTAATGATCCACATGACATCCCCAAATAGGATGTCATCAAAATATTAAAATATACTGTTAGGGCATCCAGCATATCCTTACCTGTACATTTTTTCTTGTCACTATCAATCTTTATGCCTGGTCGGGTCAGTTTACATCTGAAATCATCTTCCCAGAACTCTGCAAACCAGATGTTCCTGCGGTTGTTCTCCAGGGATCTGGTGGTAAAGTACTGGTCAAAACCTGTAGTTGAGGAACAAACATGAGATATTAGACCTCTACTGTTCAGTGTGTCATCATACCTAGTCTCTGAGGGTCCATTTCCAATGCATGGATGAAAGTCTACAGTACTGGATTAAAAGAGAACTTCAATGGAATTCTCCAGTGAGAGAAAGCTTTTAGTCTTGAACTTCCTTTAATCCATGTACAAGAAACTAGTCCTTAGTGCTTGAAAAAAACTGATCTGGGTGAAAAGCCAGTAGCATGTAGTGATTCCACTATATTAGAAGAATACATTGACAAAATAAAACGTTTTAGTCCTGTAGAGACGTTGATTAATCTGTCAGCACTTCAGTTCAAACACTATTACAAACTTGTTACTTCAGCCGCGGCCAGTTCTTCTCTAAACCTCTTTACCGTCAATGGATGCTCTTTTTGGTAGGATGGTGACAGCCCCCTCTGCCATGTCCTCCTGGTCCAGAATTGGTGAGATCTTTGCTCCCCAGCTGTCGGAGCCCACAAATAGAAAGTGACCTGTGAGGTTTGCTCTCTTTGCCGCCTCTAGAACTCGTCTGTATGAGAGAGAGAGACCAGAAGTGATTGAGTTAATGGCTGACTACTATCTACCAAATAGCCATACTGCTCTGTAGATTACATTATATTATATTACATATTTAAAATATGTATTATGTGTTCTATGTAGTGGACAAACTCTATGAATTCACTATAAAGTGAATTTATGAGTTATGACACTGATGCAACGCAAAAAACTTATAACATACAACTTATAATAAACTCATAACATCCCTTTCATAGCTCCACAATAGTGGACAATTTAGCATGGACCATCAACAATCCACAATAATTCACAACAATCGACATTACCTTTTGGAATTGCAACCTCACCAGCATTTACAACAAATATATTCTACACATCTAATTTCAAACAAGGAAATAAAGGCTATGCTATTGCAATCTAATTGCAACATTGTAAAGATTGATGTGTTATATGGAAAACACATCGTTGAGAGATGATGATAGCCAACAGCCATATAATTAGGATGGATCCTCATTCATCAGAGGCAATTAATACTGGGGTGGGATTGACACTTGATATTACACCATCCAGCAGCCCTTCACCCTATGCAGCGACTGATGTGCTTTAATGAGGAGGATAGTTGAGGCTGGACGGAGTGTGAACACATTAGAGAGATGTGTTATTACTGTATCTCAAGGACTTGAAATGTTGCCCATTAGACAAGGATGCTGTGACTGTGTGCATAAAGCAGTCGGTGGTAGCCTATGGCACGATCCATTTTCCTGAACTGACTGAATTAATAATAGGCCGACTGATCAGTTGATCAATCAATCTCTGTATGTGTTTTTAATTGCTTAATTCATCAGCATATGAAAGGCCGCATTGTATCTGCTGCGGACTTAATCTACAGGCTTCTCATAATCCCCCTGATCATGCTTAGGAGACAGATTGCACTAATTACCAACATTTGGCACTGTGGAAATGTTGACAGCTGAGAGGGAGAAAAAACACTGACACAAAAACAGCTTTTTCTCCCTGCTGTTAAGACGTGGTAATCAGGCGGAAGTGGAGAACCGTCGCAGCGGTAAAAAGACTAGGTGATCAGCTACGGAGAACATTAGGTGACACGACTGCCTCTCCCACTGAGACTGCTGGACAGCTGATGCCAGGCTAGATGTGGGTCTCTCTCTCTCTCTCTCTGTGTTTCTCAGGCAGGCCAGGGAGAGAGAGAGACACACACTGCTGATTTGATTCATTTGCAAATGGAGCAGCTGTGTGTTTTATTAGTCGTTTGATCAACCTGGAAGGCCGATTTCCCCAAAGTATTTCTAGTACTTATTGTAGGATGACTGTTCTTCTCTGCTCAAAATTTACATAACAAGCCAAATGTGAATTGACCAGTTCTGACACATTGTTCAGAGAAAGATTAATCTACACTCCTGTGGTTAAAAGATTTCAAATACATACACAAAACTGTTACAGTTTCTTTGGCTAGTCTGGCTATTACTGTTTCTTTAGCTAGTCTGATAAGATATCTAGGTATATACAGTATAACTACCATCTTTGCTATTGCACTATGTTGAGATCAGCACAGTCAACAAGTCAAGTCAGATTTCTTATCCCACCAGAGGAAATTAAGTTGCAGCCTGGCATTTGAAAAGGAATACAGCAAAATAAAATAAATGAATACAACACTGAAGACAAATGCCAACATGAAGACAATGACCAATACATAATACAGAACAGACCATCCACAATACAAAACAGACAAATACACAATACATCACAGACCAGTACACAGTTTACTACATGGAGACTTCAGTTCATTCAGCTTGTCAGTGGCTTTGACTGTGTTATGTTGATGTGTGGTGTAAAGTATATAACATCTATTAAAGCAATGTGATGACAGAACTATGTTGAGTGTGTTGATCTTTGTTTTAATGTAACTAACAGATACAGTAACAATAATGGCAACACTACACCTAGTAATTCAGGTACAACATTCAGTTGTGGAGTAACATGTCAATTATAACATTCCTCATCTTTCTACATGGTAACTAGTGTTTGTGTCTCAAACAGCCCCCTTAACCTTGCACATTTGTGTTAGGGGATTATCAAATATACAAAGATATTACACAATAATGTCTTCCATGAAATTAGTTTCACACAACACAGCAACACAGACCAAGTAGGCGATAAAAGAGAGAGGGCGTTTTCCTCTGGGCACTATCAGGAAAAACGCCAACACAACAGGCAACCAGGAGAGACAGCACACAGTCATCCCTAGTCACGTCTCCACTACCTGGAGGTATCCCAACATCAAAAGGGTGAAACGCAATGCAATGGGGAGCTCTGCCCAGGTCAAACGGCCACCTGAACACTAATGAGTCTGCATTGTGTATGTGAGGCAATTACACGGCGTCGAAGTCATTACCAGCTGCGCAAGAGACCTGCTGAGACTCTGATAACTTACTTGATGTCGTCCTCGCTGGCGAATATAATGACTCCGCGTGCATTGGAGGTCTCCATTAGCCTCTTTATGACCTTGTCAAATTCTCCTGGTTTCGGATCTCTCGGGATCTTCAACGATTGGGCGATGCATAGTCCCCCTTCAAGTGAAAAGTGAAATTAAATTCTGAGGAACAGGCCCTCAGGATTTTACAGAGTGCAAGAGGTCAGTTGAGTTCTAAGCTACACTGCATTTCATCACGCTGAGACATTCACACATAACAGATTGGGAAATCTAACCACGTTTGATTGTTATCTTCTTTGTAGCCTACACTTGCGCATTAATTCATTGTGTTATTTGCAAAGGATAATGACGCATGCACAGTTTGTTTTAAGGTTAATAACAATGGAACTATTTTAAGTCGTGTTTGCAGAGAGGTGGAAAATAGCCTTGGGGGTTTTTGTGCAGTTTGAATACAACCCACATTACATGTATACATGTAGGCCTATGTACAGTACAACACAAGTCGCCATTTTACGCACCTGCTTCACGCGAGATCTGTATGAATGCATCAACTCCGCTCTCCCCGTAGTTGCCCTCCGACGCCAACGTCGAAACATAATTCCACCCCATGGCCTTAACGATGTCGACCATGGCCTGAGCTTGGTAGGAGTCCGGCGGCACCACGCGCGAGAAGAAATCATAACGGTTGTGATCACTCAGTTCTGGGGAGGTGGAGGCATAGCTGATCTGAGGAATCTGGTTAATTTGGAAACAGAAACAATTTAATGTTAACATTTCCATCCCCATGTTAAAATAGAGGCACATTTCCTTGCCTTATATTTCATAAAACGTGTCCTAGAATGTAATGTCGCCGAGCTAGCCGGGTTCTCACACATTCTGATCTGCTGAAATGCATAGTACGTCAGTATCTGTGAGAACCAGGCTATCGCTGTGCCTGCAAGATAGACCCATTCCACGTTGTATTATTGAATCATCTGTTTTATGTGCAATATATTTTCTCTTACAAATTCACAAAAGCCACCACTGCACCACTACAATGGTGCCCACTGAGGTCTTGCGAGGATGCATGGAGTTGAAACCAATTTCATTTCCACCCTATCCTCTCCCTCCCATAGAGCGCACTCGCACACCGGCACACCACTATCTCTTCCTCTGGTGGTATTTAATTTACAGTAACTGGATTGTGTCATGAAGTCCAGATTCATATGGAGTCATTAACTTATTCACTCGAGGGTCAATAATCTGCTCTGCTTCAGTTTGTGTATTCTTAGAAAATGAGAGATATTGCATGATTGGCAACACAATGGCCTCAAATGAAGTTAGCCAGCACATGCATTGTCAGGGCTGAGACCATATTCATGTCTCTTTGCTGTTCTTAAGCTGTTCTTAAGGCTCTTAGGGGTGACTTGACAGGAGCTGGCCTCAAACTCTTTAAGGCTAGCCAGGTGCAGCAGCGGTGTGGGTAGGCCTATCTGAAAGGAAATTTGGTGTCAGAAGAGCAGGAGATGAGACCAAAAAGGTAGATGTGGGGGTGTGAGCAGAGAAGGAGAAGCGAGGCAGAAGACCATTTGACAGATTATCTGTGAGGATTAGAGAGGTTTTAGTTTAATTAAGTTAAGCACAGAGGCAAGAGAGAAAGAGATCAAGAGACACAAGCAGTATTTCACGTTTAAGTCAAAATGATGTGAAACTCTAACCACTTAGTCACATTCCTGAGACCTCAGCTGGCCCCTTTTGCCGAAAGCTTGGAATCCCCAAACACATGGACACTAAATAAATGTCGCACAGGGTTTCATTAACACCGGTGTTCCTATTATGGGATGGAAATGACCATTTGTGCCGGACATGCTTCGTGACCATGGGTATGGTAGCATTTGGGATTAATTAGTTTCTGCATGCCGTCGCCTCAGGCCTCGACCTGACACATGGGAATTATACTTTGCCCTAATTCCAGAGCACTGGCTGAGAAAGACTCAATATCAGAATGTGTCACTTTCATTCAGTGGAAGGACTTTGATCCAAATCCAATCTTTTAATCACCATAATGGTTCCTGTCTACATCAACCTGGACAGTTTGTGCCCATGGAAATAGGCCTCACTGTCTGCATCTCTGCCCGTCTGTGTGTACACCTGCCTATCTGTCTGTCCATAGGCCAATCAGTTTGTTGATCGGTCTATTTGCCTCTTTGTCTTTCACTGTTCCTTTTTCTTTTTTTGGAGTAACCCCTCTCTACCTGGCTGTCTCTCTGTATGCCTTTTGGTCTGTGTTAGGCAGTTGTCTTGTTTGTTCTTGCATGTGTGGTTGTGGGTTTGTCTACTCTTCTTCCTCTGGGCTTTTGTTTCTTTATTCATGTCTGTCCATGCGTTTCTGTGTATTGTGGTCCTATCTATATGTTTTACAGCTTGTCTGTGAGCCATCTGTTTGCCTGTTGTCCAGGGGAAGAGGGTGGGACATGCTCACATACCTACTTCAGTGTTTTGTCATAAATTTTTTAAGTGCTATATTTATGAATTCCTTGTGTTTGTTTCTGTCATCTCTCTGTCTTGTTTCTTACTCAGCCATAAATAGTATTAGGCATTCACTATGAGACTGCAGCAGAGGTGAGAGAAAGTTCAGTTGAAGTTGGGGCATCTCTCAATCTTTGGCATTCTGCATGCTCCACCCCAGATTCAATGCACGTAGAAAAGAACCTAGTCGCTTCACCCTGAAGCCACAATTATGGTAATTAATGAGTTTCAAGAGCTATTTACAACGTCCGATACTGCTTCAGCTGGTTCCCTGGCTAAGTCAGGAAGGCGGAATTTACATGGAGAAAGTCATACTTTTTCCACACAAGACAAACTTCTTTTCTCAGCTATACTGGACATATGACTACCAAAACATGTTAGCCTTGAGCCTTGATTTCATCATTTTGTATGCACCAAACACTTTGATAAACACCTACATTCCTGATTTGTAATCCATTGTCAGACCTCTTTTTATAATGCAGCTTAGCCTTACATATTTCAGGCTGTTTACTGTGTAGAAGCTCTTGGGTTTCAAAAACACGCTTGCAAAACATCTGAATGCACCAACACATAATGGCTTTGGAAAGTGTCAAGTAGGAACAGGGTTTGGGTGATTCTCACCCAAGGCAGGGCTTAACCTACTCTTTTCTTGTCAAACCGACTTCAAGAAGCAGACAGGGAAAGGTTTCGTTACAGCCTGCTTGCTATTTTAGCTCGGCATCTGAGAAAGCCTGTCTCCTCTTCCCTCAGACAGTCTGACGCAGATTTAGAAGATTTGGGGTACTCTTTAACCACTGCATTTTTAATGGTGAGAGTGTTGGAAGACTTTATGTGCCTGAACACCCGAAAAAATAAACACATATTTTCAAATTAATATTCTCATCCATACATCTAGAAGCACATGCATGTATTTTTAAAGATGCCCATTACATTTTAACTGTCAGGACAAACAAATTCACATCACTTCACATGCAGATCAAAGAGTCTAACTCTAAGTCAGCGTCGTAAGTAGTCACCTTCGCTGAAATTCTCACTTTCAAGTCAACTAGTTAGCAGCCAAACTATTCTGGGTACTCGACTAGATCTGGATTTATAAGGGCCAGATTCACCCATACACAGCCCCTCTCATTTCAATTATCTGTGACATTATTAAGCAGTGTGGAGGCCTTATTGAGACATTGGAAAGTGGTAGTTCATATCTCAAACTAATAGCCAACAGCTACAAAGATTGTCCTATATCTCTTATTAATGGCTATTAGGCTTTGGAGTAATCTAAATTTACTAATGATCCATTGCGCCTCCCAATTAGTAAGAGGACCCGAATGCTTGTGCTTTATCAAACATTTGTCACACGCGGTTAGAGAAGCAAGTCTTCAAGCAGCGAGTCTTTTCCCCACTTGTCCCTCTCATCACACTAAATTTAGCCTGCAGTCTGAGATGCTGCCATCGGCTTATTGTTCCCCGAGGCCCACCTAATTCTCTTGCTAATAGCTGGCTGATGTGTTATCTACCTCCCTGGCTCGTGCTAAATGGCTTATTGTGGGGAAAGTGTTATTAAGCTGCACGGTGTATGACAGCGTCAGTTTGCACAGGATACTGAGGTTTGGTAATGCATCTGTGTCGGTCATGGCCTCGGGTTTCTGAAGTTTTGTTTCCACTTTGTTTGGATATTGTAAGCCATTACAGCCGTTCAATAATTTAGCGCCGAGGGCGTTTTAGACAGTAATAATTCAACTTGGCTGCCTCCCCCCATTGTGAAAAAGCCTGACAGCGATGCATCTCTGTGACTGAGAAAGATGCTGTATTCTCATGCCCAGCAGGTCAGGTTGGATGTTGAACAGCATCCACTTTGCAAAAGCCACAGTAGGCAAATGACCAAACACTATTTGCCCATATTCTCTCTGTTCAGTGCTTGTTATACTCAGTAGGAATCATACCGTTTTTTTTTTTCCAGAAGACGATTTTTATATCTGAAAAATATATATCACCAGCAAGTAAAACCTGTTAGAAATATAAAACCATATTTGAATAACATGAATAGTGTAGGAATAATTAAGTTTTTGTGCATGAATTAGAAGAGACAAGGTCCCGGTGTTACCATTACCACAGCCAGAGGTCTGAGTATGAAAAGCGAAATATTTGCAGCGTTTCCTTGAACTCAGACGGCAACATCTGCTCATTAAAAAAACATGTAGTTTGTTCCAAGCACAGTCCATCTTCAGTCCTGTAGACACGGCCAAAGTGCAGCCTTATGAAATTACACAACCAGCCAGCAAATATCACTCCTTGTCAGGCACGCTGAAACTGGATTTGACAGTTAGGCTAATGCAGTATTGTTGTTTTCTTCCACTATGGATCACTCCCATGATGCTCATGTAATCTAAATAATGGCCCAACAGTAGAAAGGGCACGTTTCTTTATGGTGAGTAAGATTTACTCACTGTTACTCACACCACATACTGACAGGGCATTTAAGGTCTTTGTCCTACTCATTTGCAGTAGTTGTGTCTTAAGCAACTTTTGAGAAAATGAGAGAAACTGACAGCATTCAGCGACTCTGCGCCTCCTCTTTTGTCAGAGATACTGAAGAATTATTGGCTCATAATATGCAAAGCCAGAATTATTTAGGAGATTTGCCTGCAGCGCCAACCTCACTGTTCAAATTTGAGCTTCATCCCCCACAAATATTTTGAAGATAATTCCAGGTGTGCTACTCAGAAAGTATCGAGACATATCAGAGAATATCCCAGAAAAGTTTAGTGCTCGCACACAGCTCAGAACACTACCAGTCTCATGACTATTTAGAACATCACTTAAAAGTTTCTATGCACACAGGAGTTATTATCTTGAATAAAGTTCACCTTCAGCTTGCTGTCACTCACTGTCACCTTATGCTATATAACCACAAATGGTTTAACAGAGGGTGGCTGCAAGAACGAAATGAATGTAAAATAAATGAATGTAAAATAATGTCCCCAGTTACACAAACAGAATTCAAAAAGGTGCTTCCAGTGTGACAATATGAGATCAATATAAGGTTCTTTCAAGCTTTTTCTCCCAAATGACAAAAGTCCTTCTTTGTGTGTATTTTTTTACGTGAAGATGAGACATTTTCATCAAAAGAGTTCTTTGTAGATGAACACTGTTATACAGGGACCTGCAAGGACTCTAGCCACAATCTACAAAGGTCCTCTACTCAGAAAGGATCTTGTTAAGGTTGTTCTATCAGGAGAGACACCATAGAATATCGTCATGGAGGGAATTCATGAAGCCAATGGGCAGAAATGTTTGGTACAAAAAGGTACCTGCTCCAGAATTCACACAGCAAAACATTTTCTTCCTTACAGAGTAACCTGGAGAACTATAAAGCAACCTTTTGAATGCCCATCAATGGTGCATTTAAATGAACAGTAATCATTCATTCTCGTCTCGGTTATATTCAGTCCCTCAGCCATGCTTACTTTGGAATCACAGAACAGGAAATTGGGGTGGCAATACCATTAACGAAACAGATAGGAAAAATATATATTTTACTAATGTATTAACGGACACACAGTGAGGTGATTTGTCTTGCTTGAACCTGACCCAGAGAAGGCAAAACAAGCTGAACTAAATGAGGTGATCAGAAAACCTTTTATTTGCCTCACTGAATAACTATGAGGTCGGAATTATATCTCTGTGGGCTTCAATGCTTTTTTTTATCACACAAATGCTAAAAAGCCTCTTTTTTAATGAAGATGCAGGACCAATGTTCTGTCCTGTTCCTCTTTTATCCATTGTGTGCTTCCCACTGTATTTGCTGAATTTAATTAGTGCCTTGTCTTCTGACAGCTGTCCTCGTACGCGACGTCCTTTTGTTTCAAATCTATTCTCCTGTAGCGCTACTTCAATGGACAAGTTCATCTTTTAAAATAAAGCCATCTGACATGTTTCCATGAATAAATCTCACCACTCTTTTCATTCGTTGCCACGTCTTCCTTTCATCTAAAAATGGAAAAGGTGCACCAACTGGCATTTCCAGACAATTTTCCTCTGTCCCTTTCACAACGAAACACAGTTGTGGGTTTTTACTACTTGAGGAGGAGGCATCGTGTTTTTTTTCCCATTAATTCACCCATACTGTCGTGGACAGCCAGCCAGAGCAGATAGAGTTAACCAGTTTCCTCCATAAAGATATATAAGCTTGGGACATCTAAGAATAACTTAGAAGAAGACGGAGGCTAATGGTCAAGCTAGTGAACTAAGATGGATATGACGCTGATACACGCAAGGCTTAATGACTGTGGCTTCTCAGAGGCATCATGTTAAGCTGCGACTTCTTGTCCATCCTTTTATGGGGCAACAGAGAAAGCATGATAAATCCATCAGCCAGTCAGGTCTCATAAAATCAATTTTGCTTTTCGCCAACAACAAAAGAGTGAAACACGAACAAGTATCCCTAACAATGCTGTCCCCCTTTTCGCCATTGCATTTCTTATATAAGACCCATGTAGGATGGGATTTTGTTTTTGTGGAAGCCCAGGAAAAAAAGAGGGAAGTACGCAATAAGCTTTCAGTAGGGTGTAAATCTCCACATTAGTCATGGAGATTCCACTTTTTCCCTCAGCTCTCAGCAGTGTCCAATGTGTGCCAGTAGTCACTCCACAGAAGACGAGAGGGAAAAATGGGGGGGGGGGGGGTTGTGACAAAGTGTGCCTCCTATCTCCACTCGCATTCAGATTGCTCATGTGGTCTGGGAATAGGAGGGGGGGGGGGCATAGATTGAGCTGTACTACTGAGTCAATGAGAGTGACAGAGATGTTGCATGAACAAACTGACCTTAGAGATGCCTGATTAAATAAATACACTCATCATTCTTGGTTGCAGAATGAGGAGGAGGGAAACAACAAAAGAAACATGTCTTATTTTCATTTGCATAGCCAGTGCTCATGATTTTCACAAAGTTTGTCATCTCTTGGATCACACCCTGGCCCCTTCTGCCAACAAAACCCAAATAAAAACCCAAGGCCCTGGCACTGGGCTTCCTCTGCTTTCTCGAGGCCTCATATGCATGATGTGCTGCTTTATTCTCCATCCCAATTCAGCTTAATCCAATGACAGGATCGGGCAGTGTTCAAAAAGAACGTGTTGGATGGTTTGCATCACAAATTTGTTGATACTGTTCAGGACGCTCATACATATTTATTGTTTATTTTTTTATTTGAAATGTGAAGTCGATGTCAAAATGCACAATCAGTATGCAGAGCATGTGTGTGGGCTCTTGAGCCTTTATCGCACCTGGTGAAGGGGGGTTGTTGTTCACACCGGCGGGTTCTGTAGTGGCAGTATTTCACAGAACACCTCCCATGGCCTCCCAAAGCCATTTCAATGCACGTGAAAAAAAAAGGAAAAAAGCTGACCTTACTTTGTCACTGTGGTGGTTGTAATCGCATAGCGGTACAAAATATTTCACAGGCCAGACTAAGCCTCTGCCAAGGGAGATGTCTCTCATCTGGCGTCCAAAATGTCCTCCCACTCTATATATCTGCATATCTCCCCTATCCATAGTAAAGAGGGGGGGGGAACAACAACAACAAAAAATAACAACACCAGAACCAATTCAATGGACCCTCAGGAGAACCAAAGAGGAATCAGGCCTAAAACGAGATTAGTTCCACCCTCTAAATCCTCATTGTCAATTAACTGCAGTTCCAGACCCCTAGGAATTCTTACAGGCTGCCCAAACGGTCAGAGTGGCCAACTGTCCATTTCAAAGGAGAGGCTAAAAGGCTACAAGCAGCCACTGAGGAGGGGGGGGGGGCTGAACCCAACAGCAGTCAGTCTGACCCAGCATGTTTAACATCAGGCACGATGACCTCTTCCTCTAAAAAGGACAAGTTTAATTAGTGAGGATTTCACGTCATATTTGAGAGATTTTGGGGCACATATCAGTAGCCTCAGAAATCTCATTTAGGCTTCTCTGTGACGACATACAAAATTAGATGGATGAAAATCTTTGCCTGTCTCTTTGCTGACTCATTCTAAAGGCATAGCATAGGTCCACTTCAGCCAAAAAATGTGATACATTCAAAGAGAATGAATGTATGTATTGCAGTCAGAACAGAGCCTTTCCACTCACATTACGATATTAGCATGGGTTGAACACGTGTGTTTATTCCTGCACACACTATTAAACAGACATTGTATGTCAGGCACCAAAACATACACCAACGTTAGGCAAAACCAAGATACTGCGAAGGCGTATTCTGATCCATGATTTCTGGGTATTTGAGCAAATGTCATTGAGATAGCAGGAATAATTTGTCATGGGGGATTATCTAATTCTGTTAAAAAATTTTGAGAGTGTGCTGTGTTCTGCTTTGCCCCACATTCAAAACGAATTGGAATTCCACTGTGAATGTGGTGCAGTTGTTGGTGGGTTTCTCGGTAGCTCACCAGCCCATGGAGTGGACAGGTGTGTGACAAATGTGAAACCCTGGCAGCTTGTTTCAGTGCCAGGAAATAGAAAATCCACATATTGTTAGGGGAGGGAATGCTTCAAACCACTGTAATCAAATGCCTCGGACATGATCAGTTCCTCTGTCTGCAGTTTTTTTTTCAGACAAATTGATAAATTGATAGACATTGCACTTCTCCATGGTTTTCCTTTTTCTAATAAGAGGTGGTGACCACTGTAAGATCGACTACAGTATTATGTTTTGGCAGGCATTTCTACACTTGTATGTACGTGTACTCTACCAGAAGGAAGTACAGAATTGTAAAACCGATAAGCAGAATCGGCAATGACATCAATATTAATGAAGTCCTAACAATTTCCTATGCAATATAGCATAAGTAAGCTACACTTACCTCGAAGAGGCGCAGCACGTTGGCCACCATGATGGAGACAGAGCTGGCCGAGGCCCCAATGACGCCCACCACACGCTCTGGCTTACGGATGATGGGTGGCTCTCCATTGGAGCAACGTATGTCTGATGTATCCTTCTGGATGAGGGCCTGCACGAAGGTGAGCGACTGCTCGAGTGCATAGGTATCTCGAGAGCACGTGTCCAGGATCCGTGCACCCAGCGTGATGTTGGGCAGCAGCTCGGGGTCACTGTTAATCTGGTCCAATGCATAGAGCATGGCCTCCATTCTGTGAATGCCCTTCTCCTTCTTGATCTCTCCACAGGGCACACCAGCAGGCCCCTTGGAGTGGACGGGAAAGAGGCCGCCCAGCGTGATGTCACCCTCAATCTTGATGGAGCGCGGGTGCGTGGCCTGGTGCGCCTGCACTGTAGCCCCAGGAGCCGTCAGAGCCACCCAGACAAGCCATAGGAAGGGTGCCCACCACCTGGTTGTTGGGTTGTAGCCACTCAACCTGAACCCTGATGCCCAGACCGTGCCGTAGCGGAGGAGTGAGGATGTGGGTGGACTCGGTGTCATGCTGCTGCAAGTGAATGGACCCAAAATGCTCACCCTCTTCCTGAGGCACCTGCAAGAGACAAAAGAGAGTAGGAGGGGTAATTACTAAGCATTCATGTTTGCAGTGAGACAGTCCTCTTTTTAGCAGACTTTGGTTTTAAAGGAGAAAAGTGTGTGGGGAGGATACATCTACTACACTGTGCTCTCATGGTTGTGGTAGTAGTATGTACTAGGAGCCACTAGCATTGTACAAAGTTAAACTATTTGCTTGACACGGGTATTCTTTGTACAGAATCTAGAACTTTCTATATACTTTATATATATTTAGTGAGGTACAAAAGTGAGGTTCTGTTTAGTGAACCCATAAAGGTGTAGAAGAGTCTGTTATGAACTGATAATGAAAAGTGAGTAGTACATTTTGACAGCAGTTTTGAATTTTTATTGTTACCTCAGACGAAGATGAGTATATTTCTTTGCTGAAATGACACAGTATTATTAATCTGACAACCTCTACTTGGCTTTATAAGTGTCGGGAGACGTTTGTATCAGGAGAAAAGGTAATTATATCTCCAGACGTAAAGGTATGCACAGCGCAGCATTCTCTCCGTCAGATCCTCGGCGGCACAGAGTACAGAGATGTCAGCCTTGCCTCTGACTTAATAGAGAGCATCACAAGGCACCGTGTGGCTCAGCTTCAGTGACTAAGAGCACAGAGACAGATGTAATTTCCAGAGACAGAGCAGAACAGAATGGCCCAACTGTGGACTTAATGCCTCGCGTTCCACCAGGGAAGAGGTCCAGAAGGCCATTTTTTGGAGGAAATAGTCTGCTCTCACTGACCACAGCCCTACTTTTGTGTGTAAGAGAAGTTTTTTTGTCTACATTTTCTGTAAGGTTTGCCACTGATTGTAGACTCCACTGGGGAGATGAGATTTCAGATAGCACAGAGGGTTTGTGTGTGTTGTGGATGCATTTTGTTTTGAGAAGAGGAGTGTGTTGTGCAGATTTCGAGCCCAACTCTGTTGAAAACAGGACACGCTCTCGCTCTGTGTTAGCCGTGGCAAGTCAAATTATTTATATATGAATCCCTTCCAAGCAAGATGCCATAGAAACCTCGCTTGATTTCTGTGGGTTTCTTCATGTTTTTGTGAAAAGATTCGCCTCTTCGGAGTGGATTGTTGTATGAAACGTCACAGATGCTCTCCAAAAAAGGACACAGCAGTAGTCTGCTTCTGAAGCCATTTTGTCTGTGGTAGAGTGGGCACATTGTTAAAGCCACACAAGATGCCTTGATGTTCCACTCTCGCTTACTTATTCTGACTTCATAAGAAACATCCATCCATCTGTCTATCATCTGCCAACATGCACATCAACACCCATCACTTCTATGGCAGACAGCACATAAGTGTGAAGCTCATTACTACATATAAAAGGCCTTAAAATGTGTCCCCAGTCTTATTTCACATGGATAAAAGGGGCTGGTTCTCTTCCAGCACCAAAGCCTTGATACTCAGAAGCTTGCTCCCTGCAGCCTGTCTGAAATTAAAAGTCATATTCAATATGGTAGACTAATTCTTTTGTGAGTGAGGCTTCACGATCTCCCTACTTAATGTGATTTGGAAGGGGCTTCACAGTTGTAACAGCAGCACATCCTTGGATGCTAAACAGAGCCGACATCCACTCCCCAATGAACACACCCTGGTAAATATAATTTTTATGGTGATAAAACATCATTTAGGATGAGCAACATAATGGAGGGCTTTAATAATACATAGATAGTCCTTCCCTGTTGTTGTAATCAGTTTGTAAGTGAATGCATGTGGGATATCACAATACTTATGATTGACTCAGAGGGCAATCTTATTTGTTTATGGTCTGGGGATAAATCCAACTCAAATTAGACATCATCAAATATAGAACACTCATTATTACAATCCAGTGCATTGCGAAGAAACCTGTAATTAATGGAAGGGTATACATACATATTTGTTCCAATCAACAAATCACTGAAAATTGGAGGGTCTGAGACAGACTCATTTCTATAATGAATGCATAGGCTTACTATGAATAGATTTAAATCCCTTAGCACAATACCAGATCATCATGGTTCACTGGGAACATATGAATCTGACATATTGTATCTATGCATATACCACTGCAGGTAGTCCATGGCAATCTCATGATGGCCTCCACAGTAATGGGGAGTCATTTTGTGCACATTCGTCTTTTTACATACATATCTATAACTGAAACTGATTTATGTCCCAGTGTGGTGTGGTACTAGTTGTGAAATCTGACCCAAACACTTATATGTATAGATGCTAGCCTATATGCTTAGTTCTCTATATAAGCATAATGTGGGGCATATTAGCGTAGAAATGTATGACTCCAACTCTTTCGATTGTCTCCAGTATAAAACTGGTTTTAGCAACAAGTGATAGTTGCAAAGGGAAAGATCCTTAACCCAATGGCACAATAAAGAGCACCAGTGAAAACCTGGGCTTTGAATACCATTAGTAGTAGCTCAACCCAGTCAGTTAAGGCCTTTTACCTGCCCTCTAAACCCAAATCCAAAGGATTCTGTAATCACTAAGAGAATAAGACATGGTAGCCAACCTGATTATAAGATCAGGGTTACACTCAAATGCTTGGTCTGGCTTTTCATTTGTTTATGGATGTGTTAATCTTTTTTCATACCTGGATAATCTCTGTTCACCAAAAACATTTTTTACTTCTGTATGCCATAATGATTGAATGTACTTTTTTTATTTTTAAAATTTGTGTTTTTCCCTAATGACTTTAGCATGCATGAGCCATCTGATGCCCCTAGCAGATGATTCTCCTGGCAGTGCCTTGGGAGTCTAATAGCATCTAATGTCCTACTCTTTCACACTAGATTAAAGGTTAAACTTCTCTTCTGGGATGACTGAAAATACCTATGGCCTGTAACAGTGTTTTTACATTTCAAGTGGCCGATGATCATGTCATGGCAGACACTTAAGGTCAAATACAGTGGCATAATAATCTTGTGACAGACTGTTAGTTTTATCACCTGAAAAAGCTGATGAACAGTATGGTGTTGGTAAAACCACATTGTTAATCAAATAAAGAGCATATAATAACATAGTTTAACCTAGATTTTTTTTCCTGATTGGGACAAAATAAACTCTTAATGTCTGAGGTAGTCAATCCATTGTGAACCAGAGCTTAAGATGATGCATTTGAATGAATGAATATTTGTATTCATGTCAGCCAGTGTACTCAGATGTATTCATCTGCTCAGGATCAGAATTAGATAACATCTGAGGAACCCATTTCCAGGAAAAAGGAGATCCCTTGCGACTGCAGTAATGATAACTATAGACATCGCCACTCCAGTGTGGATTTTCTTGACGTAGAGATCATCAATTAATCAATAGCTTATGTATCATTTGCTTTATCTGCCGGCTCTTCATTCAATATGGGTCGGTAGGAGGTACCATTACATCATACACCCTGCAACATCACTGATGGGCATCAAAGTCAAAAAATTAAATGATGCTGAAGATCCCATCCACAAAATCAGGTCAATTACACTGATGAAATTAAACTGACCCAGGACTTTTATTCCCAAAAGTGAACGGGGCATGGCCTCAAGTATTTTTAATTTAAGGTCAAAGTCCAGCCCTAGTGAGCGCCTCTTCATTGCCTGCCTGCACAGTGACAGTGTACAGAGAGATCTGTGGGAGTGAGAGCCTTGGGATTTGCAAAGGCTCCAGAGGTTAACGTGCCATTGACTCCTGGTCTAACGAGATCCACTGATCGCACCAGACACTTGACTCCCTGTTAGAGGCTCTCTCACGTTGTAGGGCCCTAGCCTTACTAGCACACATTACAGATGAACTGACTCAGAATGCCTTCTGTTAGGGTTTTACATTAGCAATACATTGCCTTTGCCTTGGTAGCTTAGAAAGAGATTTGATTTTCTTCTGTGATGAATTCATTGCCATTCATTGTGAAGCTCGACTAAAAGCCAGCATGAGAGCATGCTGTTCATGCTTTGAGAGGTTGCGTGGGTGAACTGTTGAAGGGAAAAAATATTGCGAAAAATGTCTGCAAGGCTCTTGTTGAGGAGTATGAGCTCAGATTTTTCCCCCCACCACAATTCATTGTGTTTATCTAAAAGACAATTGCTGCTATAACAGGTCATTTGCTTGATAACAAACAAAGCAAACTACTGTCTTGTAACATTTCTTTAACCTATGATGCATCTTAGGGAACTCATACATTGTGCACAGTGTGTGGAACACTGCAAATATGCTGAAATAATTCTGAGCCTCTCTCATATCTCCCCAGAGCCTATATGTGCTTCACTGAATGATTAGCAAATCTTCAACTGTCGTTATAATAGTCTTTAATAGTCTTCAATTTACAAAGAGATTATGCAGACTGAAGGCTTGCTTGACACACAGGGAGTGCACATAACATACGCCAATTTCATGAGGTATCTCCGAATGAGCTGTACGTTAGTCATTAGCAAAAGCAAGGAGGATGATATTAATTTCATAGAAAGTATGAGTCCTATATTTGACATTTTAAACATAAAATAACTTACATACACAATATACAGCAAGATGTAGAACAGACTACGGTGAGTAATTCACGAAAGAAAAAAAATCAATCAATGACTGAGCGGAGAATTCGGTGCATGAGTGCCCGAGTTCGTATGTGTCCCTGTCCGTGGTGCTGAAAAAAAAACAATCGGTAATGTTGGTTATTTGCTTACCTGATATTTCCATCTTGACGTGAAACGCGTGTGATGGTATAGAACGAGGTGTCTAGAAGTGCCAATCAGGAACTTCACAGACTCACTTTGCACATATGTAAATACTCCATACAGAAGTTTCTGTCCGTCTCTAACATGTTAAACGTTGTCCGATGCCAACCACGCCAAATCCCATTTCTGCAGGTTCTTCTCTTGAATGAAAACCGTCCGGCATTATTTCTTATTTCTTTCGAAATAATATGATATGAAAGATTTCCAGAAATTCTTCCTTTCGAGGCTTGAACATTTCCCCACAATTATGACGCTTCAAATTACTATCAAATCTCTTAAAAGCGTGGTTTCCCCCGCCTCTCCCTCTCTCGCCCTCTCTCTCACTCCCTCTCTCTCCCTCTCTCTCTCTCTCTCTCTCTCTCTTCTCTCTATGTATGTGTGTGTCTATCCCTCTCTCTCTTCATTTAAGGAAGATTAGTTTGAGTGTGTGCATGCATGTGCGAAAAAAAGAGCGTATGCATGCGCGCCACGTCCATGTACGAATGTGTGAAACTGATTAAGGGGAATTGTTTTTCCAGCTCACTTTGAAATTCAGAAAATCGTTTCTATTCACCCTTTGGCGCCGACTCCGAGACTGTTTGCCGAGTCTCCCAGGCGAATGAATAGCTTGAGGCAAAGTAATATTGCACATGTAGCAGCCCTGGTACAGGTAAACTAACAGGTAATTTCTGCTGTTGCCATTCCGGCTCGGTTGATGAAACCGATAACGAAGAAATGGGATTCGCACAATCTGTATTTTCTTTTGTTTGGCAGCTGTCATACCCATGTCAAGGCAAACATAGACTGTGTATAAGGCATTGCGTATAGAACTAGTCAAATGTTCGATGAAAGTCCACATCTTCAGGATGCAATCCATCTTTGTTTACTGCACCCTTAGTCTGAGACTATGTGTCTTTCCAACAGACAATTGAGCTTCAAACAGGCAGGAGATTTCTGTCGAAATGCTGCACAGGAGGATTCCCAGTGCGCATGCAACTTTAATAGCCCCATAGCCCCAGCAAACTTTCTCCTTTGCTTTAAAAATACAAAGCTGGAATTATACATGCATGATTTCACTGAAGCCATTGCATGCTCATCCCACACGACCGCTGGGCTTCTCATCCGAAATCTCCCATCACACTGTTATTGCGCTGTGTTTATGCCAAAGTTTGCGTGCTTCTGCACATCTCATTTTATACTTCATTTATGGGTAAAGAAAGAATGGGTATTCGTTAACATTGTAACCATTTGTTACTGTTACTGTAAGAACAAATCAGAATTTGGGGTCATAGTGTATATGTAGGAATTAACCCACTGGAAGCCAATGCCCTTTCGTGCCTTTGAACACTCTATATATTACTGCTGATTGACTCATTTCATCAGAAGCATGCCTCACAGTCAGTGGTGCATGCCTTACACATAATAAACAGCATCAGGGTCATGATATTCCTCTGTAGTGTACTGTGGTACATATCAAACAGCTAATCAAATATGTCAGCCACAGCTCTGCACACAAATAATGTCTCACATATAAGAATGCCAATACATTGAAATATGGATTTTGCTTCAGAGAATGTGATTTGTCATCTGTGGTATAAAGTGTTTACTGCACGTTCCCGCCCAGAGTGGCTACAAAGGGAGCATCCCAAATGGATGACCACAAGGCCAGAGGACATACGATTCCCTAATTTTAAAAAATGTATCAGTGTCTCATTTAAGATACATTTATTCAAATCCTGTTTCAAAATGTACTGTATGTGGGCAGGGATTAAGCTTTTCTCTGTGAATGTTTTTTGCCTTCATGTGGAGGAGATATTTATTCATTCTCTTTTTTCCCTCCATCCTCTCGAGCAATTGGTGGAGGAATCTCTGTAAACTTGCCTCACGTTTTTCTTCATCAGACAGAACCATCCTACCACCCACCACACCTCACCACACCAACCAATTACACACACACACACACACACTGTTTGGTAGTACAATCATGAACTTCAAGTAAGTGGGTGATGGGACATGTGATGTGTTGCAGTTCAATTTCATCCACATGCAGTGAGGAGGAGATTCCTGGAGGGGAGGAGTGGAATAAAGGGAGTGGACCAGCAAAGTCCTACACACACACATACAGTACACAGTACACACACACACACACACACACACACACACACACACACACAGATGGTCACTCACTCACATGCACAGTAATATCCCAACTCTTCTGGACTGTTGCCTTAGGCCAGCTCTGGGGGAGTGTGTGTGTGTGTCAATGTATGTAGCAAGTGTGTGTGCGTCTGTGTGTGTGTGGTTGGGGTGGGGGGGGGGGGCAGTACTGAAGTGCCTAACTTCCATGGTGGCTCCAAGCAAGACTGGGCAAGGGAGCCCAAACCAGTGCACCATAACATTCCATCCTCCTTAGGGCATGGTGGCTACAGGAACACCAAGCCCCCCCACACACACACCCCTCTAACAAGATCCAAAGTGATAATTTCACACTCCTCTTGCTTCTGTTTTGATGCATAGACGTTTGTCTCTTTTAGGGGAAATTGTTTTGACCTGTAGCCAGCTGAGTGACGGTGTCGGCTTCAGTCACACAGCTCCTCGGAATTGCTGCCTCTAAAAATGCCCTCCTCGGTTTGTCGCGCGCCTGACAAAATGATTATCATAACAATGAACGCGCTCATCAGTGCATAGAATCTAAATGACCCAACTTTGACGGCAGCCTTATTTAGCTGTAGGTGCTGAGATTATTTACGCTGAAGCCAGCACAGACAAAGAACAACAAACCCCCGCCACCACCACCAAAACCACCACCCCAATGATAACCAATAGCTGTTCAGCCAGCATTTGGTTATCATGTCAGAAATTTGTCAACATCAACGGCTTACAATTTTTGCTCCTGTGCCATGCCTTTGATATGTGGGGCCTTTGGACGGCTAATCTGCATAAAGGACTTTCATTTGTTTTGTGTGTGGAGCATGGTTGGCTGGTTGAGCTCTGTTCAGCTCACTGTTTCCATCACTCCTTTCAGTGCTATGGCATTTGGATAAAACGCCTTGCCACTGCGGATTATGTGTTTATCTGAGGGAGAACAGTACCTCCTGCTGCTCATTTGCACATCTGCTTTTTCCCCTCGATCAATATTTATAAAGAGTAAATAAATAATCAGCAGCAGTAGCCTCCTGGGCATCACTGCGATATTTATGTGAAGTTAGGTGTGAGGGAGGAAGAGATGGAGCCCTCTCGTTTGCCTTGTGTCATTCACTCTTCCTCTTCCTATCTTCTGATTCTATCTATCTTCTCTCTCTTTCTCTCTTTCACTCTCTCTCTGTTTCTCTCACTCCTCCATCCGCTGTTGATCTGGGTAGTGTTTGTCACCTCTGAAACCGGTATGCCTCAGACACACGTAATGGTTTGCGAAAGCCAGCTGCGGTGGATTGAGGATGCATGGGAGATGGTAACTGGTGTTGTCACGGCAGTCCAGACAGATGGCTCCAGGTTGCTTTGCTCCCTGCCGCTGTTCTCCTGCCCTGTTAGAGATGCTCTTTGATGTTCACTCCAGCTTTGGTCCAAAACTTTCTCATCCCCAAGTTGAGCTCAAGAGAGCACTCAGCTCGCCAAAGTGCCTCAAGATGCCACCCAGAAGTGCTGGGCTCATGCCATGGCATTGTTTACAATGTGCCTGCTGCACTGGGATGTTTACCAAACGCATGTTATTTTCTCTCCATCAGCCAATTCCCTCATAAATAGCAAGAGCCATTCAGTGCATGTTCACCTCTCTGAGCAGGAGCAACCTAAAATTAAGTGCTGTGAATTGCCATAATTTAATGCCTTTTCAGCCGTGTCAGAAAAATCTGACTTCAAGTTGAATGAAATTTCAAGCCCCTGGAAATTGCAACAGAACCAACCACTCATCCACTTAGATACCGACACAAATGTCTGGAAACATCCCCTCTCTAATTTCCCTCACTCCCAGCTGTTTTTTCCCCTCCCCGCGTGTCACAACTGATTCATACCATGCCAATGTTCAAGCTGTTTTGTATGCGTAGTGATTCGGTGGACAGTGTCCTGTCAAATTCATGTCTTGAGCTGTCACTCACAGGACGAATCACACCGACACTCACAAATTTGCTCTGCGAGGCATTTCGGATGTGTCATAACGGCCTTTTCTCCACAAATTTTCTATTGCTTATGCCCTACATGAACTTTTACCGGGGATGGTAGGGGGGACTCTGACTTAAATAGAATGTGCTTCTTATTTTTGTCATACTTGGACAAAAATACTTTGTCATACTTTGGGCTGCCTAAAAAGTCAAGTACACAGTATACTCATTTTCACCCTAATAATGTATGATACTGAAAAATCAAAGTGAAGTTAAATACTTGTACTTATCTCTAAACACTCCATTTTAGCTTGTTTGCCAAACATTGTGCAGTTAATGAGCATATTACCTGAAAATAACAAAGGCAGATTTTATCAAATTTTAATCAAGCAAACGTGATTTATTTTAATTGGAAATTGACTGAAATGCAAATATTCTTGACAGAGCAATTCACAGTGCATCCATAGCACTGGATTTTCTCACAGTTATACGATGGCAGTTGTAAGCATCTTTACATACATTTAACATGTGTCTGGTCTTCTGTGGCCTCCTGGAAAGCTAATAAAAAATGACAGAAAAGGGGTGGAGATTCCCCTCGCCGTATTTTTATATAACAGGTTTCAAAAGACAAAAAAACATTCCACCCCCATCACACACACACACACAAACGAGGTTTTTGGACCTGGTGTTCAGGGTTATATTTAAACAGATAGGCTGATGTACCCCAGGCAGAGCAGAGGAGCACTTAGTAAGCCCAAGTCATCCTGTTCAATAATGCAAGAACACACACATGTGACAGGCACAAGGCCTGTGCATATTAAACTCCACTATGGACACCCTGCAGGGATGGACAGACTCTGAGTGGAACAGAGAGAGGGGGGGGGGGGGTATGGAGGAGAAGAAAGAAAAAGGGAGAGTAGTCTGTTTTTGTGCATTCCCCTCTATACAGGGACAAACCCTCTTTTCCAAATCCTCCATGCTCTGGCTGGCAAGCTGCTCCACACGCTCTCTGTGTCTTCAGAGGCATCTCAGTGGTTTCGCAGCAGCTCAGTGGGGTTCTATTCTGCGTTTAGGGGCTTCTCTCCATGATGCACGGGTCACACTGCTTGACACTGATGCTGTTTCTTTAATTATGCTTTGAGTTTATTTCTGCCCAAATTATACTCCAGCTGTATTGCCTACTCTGTTAAATAATCATTTCACTTATGTGTGTGTGGTTCTCTGTACCAGCGCTTGTAGTGATTTTAACATATGAAGGCTCTAAGGGAATGCTCTGAATGCTCTGCACACCTGCAGTAAATAAGTTCTTCCAGGGACTTTTTATTTTTAAATAGCTTATATTTCGTCATGCTGTCTTTGCCAAATTAAGAGCCATTTTAGGAAGATTATTCATTATTATGAAGTCCTTCACAGTTTTAACTGGCAAGAAAGCTGCCATAGGGTCATCACACTGGCATGGTTTTAAAAAGAACTATCACAGTTTTTTTGGTGGGGGAAATCCCTAGGGGGTTATAGATTGCACATTTTCTCTGGGAATGTAGAAGCGCGACCGCCATGAACTCCCTGAATCACTTTGTGCCACCACAGTTATGGGGGCCATTCATCATTGTGATATACTCTACTGCTCAGCAATAAAACAAAGGATTTCCTGCATCTCATCACAAATCAGTGACTCATGCACTGCTCTTACAGGCTAGTATACTTTACATTAGACTGAAAACAGAAGTACAACAATCTCCTTAAATTGATTTGGCCGTATGTTTTATTATTGAGCACTATATACTAAGGCACAGGTTAACAAGTAGCCTGCTACTTGTGGAACACATTGCATTGTGTGCATCTTTGGTGTCATCAGCTGCTGGGAAATGTGTTTTAGTGTGTGTGAATCAACTCTATTGATCCTCCCTTTACCTGAAAAGGACACTTTGTAGCCAAATAAAAAATATCTATTTTATCTATCATTTATCAAATAAGATGTTCCTTCAAAACCTGAATTTACCTTTTAGGGACCAGCTTTTTTGGTGGATTTCAATGTTGATTCCTTTCAGATTTTCTTACTTTCAAATTTTTGACAAGTTGCTGAGGCTTTTTCACATGACTAAACTGTATGAAAGGGTTCTCCTATAGTGACAGGCCAAACAGCTCTTTCTAAATGTAACTATATATGTGTTGTGGCATGACACTGTGAGGGGAGGTTTCAGGCTTTCTCATTTTCATTCATACACAGTATCCTGTAAACATTTGAATTACAGTTCTGAATTTCACAGACATTTAACTCACATACTTTCTGGGACCCAGCATTTCAACAAGCTTCAGTCCATTTTTAATCATCATCTAGTGCAGGTGGGGAGTTGCAAACCACCCTCTGAATGAAAACTGGCTTATTGGTTACCGTGGCAGCTGAAAGGCCATTCTTACGCTAGCAGTCAGCGGAGCTCATCTATCAAAGGAAGTGCAGAGCTCTGCTCTCTCAGTCTGGGTGTCTGGGCAAGTCTGATAGGGTGGCACTTAAACAACATAATCCACTGAGCATTCTTCATGGCCCTCGTTATTATCCAGCAAAGCAAACGCAGGGAAGTATGCCCTCTGACTTTGTGATAAGATCTACTTCCCCCTCTGCTCTGAATAAAGAAGTCACCTCTCCGGATGATGTACAGTAATTGACATTCAAGTTGTGTGTGTGTGTGTGTGTGTGTGTGTGTGTGTGTGTGTGTGTGTGTGTGTGTGTGTGTGTGTGTGTGTGTGTGTGTGTGTGTGTGAAAGAGAGAGAGAGAGAGAGAAAGTGTTTGTGGGTAGAGGGCTGTGTGATGTCTTCAGAGACCAACACACACACTCAGGGAGAGAGAGAATTTCTCGAGTAAACAAATGAATGCACGTATGGTGTTTGGCTTATGAAGCTTTATCGCCACCGCGTGTTAAACATGAGGAAGTGCAATGCTACTCAATGGGCGCGTTAAAGATAAACACTACTATCGAGATTTGTGATTTTTGTTATATTCATTTAAATCACAACATGTAATATTTTGCGTGTCTGAAAACACCTCACACCTAAATGTAATCAGTGGGGTATTTACCGTAATCGAGGTGATACAACGTAACCATCTTATAATGGAACGTTCTGGGCTTTCGGATCATCTGCGCATGTGCGTAATGTTACAGCAAACCACACGTGTTCAACCAAACTAGAAAATGTACAAGGATCTTGTTAGCCAGTTGTCAGATGAACTTTAAATAAACAGTAAAGGTATGTAAAACGCCAAAGAAATTGGGTTAGAGTTGTACAGTGAAGACAGCTATTAACAGCCTAATGTTAATCCAGTCGTTGGTTGAGATCGCAACATTGGCTAGCGTTAACGTTAGCTTTTCGTGGAAGTAGTTGATTAGATGGTAAACGTTAGCGGAGAAATGTAAACTTCGGCAGACTGTATTTCATTGTTATGTGAGTTGTCTTTATCGTGATGTTTTTTACCCAAAGCAGTTGTTGGTTGAAATGTATGTATGTAGTGGTAAAGTAAAGTGAAACCAGAATCGAGGGGCTAGCAGTAAGGTTAAATAGGCTACCTAATATATCTAATCGTGCAAACCTTGCAGACAGCACCAGGAATAGCCATAAGCTTGCGAGCATGTTAATTTATGTGTTTTGAGGATATTGTGTGCGATGTCGTGCTGTGCCTTTCCTACCTGGACTATATAGAGCATATTCTGGATCAATGGTGGCGCCGACATTGTTGTTCGTTTGTTGATCAGACCATATTATATCATGTCTTTACAGAATGACGACAGAACAAGAAAATGACATAGAAATGACTCAAGATGCGACCAGTGACAGAACAACCTTGCAAAAGGTTGGTCTTGTAAAAGATGCTGGTCAAAGTAAATGTACTGCCGAGAACCACGATGAAGATCAGGACGAGGAGGAGAATGGTTCAGAGGAGGACGAGGATGGAGATGCCAGCATAGCTGAGTCTGGTGAAGGGGGAAAACCCATGGATGAGGAAGATGAAAAAGACCTGAAAAAGGGCAAAAAGACTGTGCCAGGAATAGTGTATATTGGTCACATACCTCCCAGGTTACGGCCCAGATATCTTAGAACCATGCTAGGTGCTTATGGAGAAATCGGGAGAATTTTCCTTATGCCAGAAAGTAAGAGTTCTCTGATACCACAATGTAACAGCTAAATACCTATCACAGTGGTGAATGCAGTACTTCTCTGACCTTTTTTTGTTTCTCCCGTTTCCCACAGGTAAAATGGTCCGCAGGAAGAAAAAGAAATCTGGCAGTAATGCTAGCAATTTCACTGAAGGCTGGGTTGAGTTCAGAGACAAGCGTATAGCTAAAAGGGTGGCCATCACATTGAATAACACACCCATTGGAAACCGCAAAAAAAGTTGTTTTGCCGCTGACCTCTGGTCCATAAAGGTATATATAATTGATAGTCTCTTGCTGTTATGTGTTCACGCCTTTTTCAGGCTAGAGGCCAGTGTGTACTCTTTTTCTGTTGACGTTAATGACAAATGTGTGATACTGGATCAAGGCACTGTTATGAACAAAATGTCCTTTCTTCTTCATTCATGAATGTATTAGTACTGTAATTATTGTGATTGCTAGTCCTCATGTGTTTGCCCTTTTACTCTGCTAGTACCTGCACAGGTTTAACTGGTGTCACCTGAGTGAGCGATTGGCCTATGAACAGACTGTCTATCACCAGCGCATGAGGACGGAAATCGCTCAGGCCAAGAAGGAGACCAACTTCTACCTGGCCAGCGTTGAGAAGAGCCAGACCCTGGACAAGATCCGCAGGAAAAAGGAGAAGAAGGGGGAGAAGATGGAGGAGAGGTCGTGGGACTTCAAACAACATCGCACCGAGGAGGAGATCCAGATAGGCAAGAAGAAAAAGGGCCTGTCCAAGAAGAACCTCCAGAAGGCTCAGGAGAAGGCCAAGGCCATCCAGCAGAAGGCCCAGTCCAACACCACTCTGCTGGCCAAGATCTTCAACAGTGGAAGATAGACTTGTCCAAGTCATTTATTAATATCTGGATAAATGGACTGTACATAGACCTATATGATTTGACTCTTCAGATTCCTCTGACTGGATGGATTGAAAAATTTACATTTTTTTCCCCGTATGAAGTGCTGTCCAGTCATATAAATGATCTGTATGTTTTGTTTCACCAACAGAACTCATCTTTATTGGCAACATTTTGTAACTGTATTTGTAAAGGAAATCACAAACAGCTGTACACCATTAAGCACAAATGTGAAATTGACATGAAACATGAAATTGGCACACCGAGTGTTTATTTTCTCAATATAAAAATGAAAGGATATGGTGTAAAAATCTAGTATGCACACAATAATTTATTTTAACCATTAACAAAGCGATTCACTTGAAAAGATTTTTTTTTGTCCTGGAAATGTCTCTACTTACTCTCAAAATCACCATTCACTGTTTTCAGGAGAGAAAAATAACAGTGAGCACTAGAGAATAGGCAAATGTATGGTGGCAACATTAATTTAACAAGCCAAGTTGTAAATACACCTAAAATTTAATCACGTCTGACATTCTAGTTTATGTTTTAAGCACTCACAAATTTCAGCATACACTTGCAATGCAACATGGTTTTAAAAACAGTCCTCACCTCCTATCATCTTTCTTTTAGCAAGCGAGGAGGGTGAAACATTTATGAATTAGATTCACTTCTTAAAGGTGCAGTCCATTATTCTTGCAGAGGGTTTAATGAAGTTTGAGCAAAACTTCCAGTCATATTACACCCCTTTGTTTCTTACTTGTGGAGCTCACATTGAGCAGAAAAATTAAGAATGACTTTGTCTGGACCACTTTCTATTTCCCATTCACAACATGGGGGGATTTAAAATCCTTGTGGAGGCCAGAGCGCAGTGAGAAGCAATTTGCCGAATTGACAAAATGGCAGTTAGCACCTTTAAGGTAAAAGGTTATTGTTTTTATTCCCGTCATTGTGCTCCTTTGTATTACCACATCTGCCACTTTGGTTTTAACCCAAGAAAACCGATTTCTCCAGGCCATCCTCCACTTTAGTATATTCTAGGTGGGATTTGAAGTATTTGCTCTCATAGTTAGGGCTATTCCGAACGTAGGCAAGGTAATCTGGGGTCCCTGGACAAATAACATTGTCTGCAAGTAGGACAGAACCTTTGTGTAGCAGTCCACATTCCTGGGGGGAAAAATGAAGAATGTTAATCCTAGTACCGTGAAGTCTGAAGGCATTTTTTATGTGAAACATTTTTCAACACTAAGACGAAAAGCCCATTTAATTCAAAAAGCAGCTTGCCTCCAGTAATTTGGTGTCGGGAAGATATCGGTCTTTCCAGTGATCCAGAAAAACCAAGTCAAAAGTTGTTACTCCAAATTGCTCCCTCATTTTGGGGATGAGGTCTCCAGAAGGGCCTTCCACCAACTGGACCTGTTGCATTAGAGAGCAGAAGTACTGACCATGTAGCATAACATCTGTAGACAAACATGATTTCTAAAGACATTTTTCAAATGCACTTGACTTTTAAGTTTTTTAAATTGGTCTTGTATGAGTTATGAAGCAAGAGTGTAAAGCATCCTTTATATTTTGCATCAGTGAGAATTTATTTTCAGGTACCTGTTTTTTGTTATAGAAACTGACAACCTCTCTGAATCTGAGGATTGTGGACTATTTGTACTTGTAGTGACTCAACGTGACACTAGTTCAGTGTAGACTTCCTTTGAACAGTACCATAACATCAGATATTTCAAAATGATCTATTAAATTTTCTTTGTATCCTTTCATATATATTTATGTTCCTGAGAATGATTTCTCAGTTAGCCAGTAAATACAATAGTGGAACCTTGATCTACAAGGGACAAAACTATTCGCTTACTATGAACTCAACTATTTTGTCTTCAAAAGTCTGACTGTTTGCTTAAAGACAAAAAAGAGAATCTTGTCTTCCCATCTTCAGGAATTCAAACACCTCTCCTACCTTCTCCTGTAGCCCAGCGAACTCAATGACCTGACGGGCCACTTTTGCATAGTCCGGGTTAAACTCTAGAGTGATGAGTTTGGTACCAGGTGCCAGTAGGCGGGCAATGCGCACTGTGGAGTACCCGCAGTAGGTGCCAAGCTCCAGAGCTGAGCCAGGACTGATTTCACACACCATAGAGTCCAAGATGGTCCCTACACACAGAGAGGAACACAGTTGGAGTGAGAGCTTCAGTGACAACAAAAAGGTTGTGAACATCAACAGGACTCATTTCCATATCAAAACCCCATTAGACTCTTGCCCTTGTCCTTTAGTGCTGCTAATGGACAGCTTTGTGGCATATGGGGACAATGCTGCACACACAACGTCCTTAGTATTGAGTCTCTCTGTATGGTGATCTGTATGAATAATACTAGGTTAGAAATAAGTGTCCATGTATTTGTTCTTGCATTAATAGTTGACCCCATCAAGTACAAAACAAAAGCAAATATTTCTATTAAATAATTAGAAAGGAGAAATTAATTGGGATTGTGATTTTTTTCAAACCATGGTATGTGTTATTAATCATTCAAAAAATATTCAAAAATCATTCTCCGTCTTAACCATTTAAATCTATCTGAAAAAAATAGAGAGTTCTGGAGAATTCATGTAGTCTACATGCGTGTTCAACTGCCACTCTGTGCAGTCATGCAGAAGTCCCAGTGACCTAACATTCAGACGCAAACCTTCACTTCACATTCAGGGCAGTGCCGTTTGATATGACCAAGGGGGAATTCTCTGCAGAGTGGGAAGCCTATCTTTGATTTAGGAGAATGACTATGAAACATCAAACAAGTTGTCAAGGAGCAGGCTTATTCAACATCCAAGACTGGTATGAACCACATATACTCTAAATGGAGCCCTATGTTTTCTATGAACACTAACATCTCTGTCACGAAACACATTTAAATTGCACTTCACTGTGAATATCACAGTAATTGGTTATTTTTTGAGTATGGTTCCGTACCCTTCTCATCCCCCACGTTCATAGCCCACTCGCTGTGCCGGCAGAAATGATCAATGGTGGAGATGACACTCTGAGGGTCCCCCCGGGTTGCGTTCTTCTGCACTGCTTTCAGGAGACGCTGTGAGAGGAACAGGTGGTTATGGTGTTGAAAACCACTGCCAACTCTAAAGAGTCTAGATAACAGGAGTGGTATGCAACGTGCTGATTATATGCAATATTTAGATTCATGAAATGTATTGTGTAGGGGTATGTGAGCTCCAAGTTTGATTCAATGGGAGTGATCATTTTCTGCATAATCTTTTTAATCTTGACATAGGTAGGATAGAGATCCTTCAGTTTTGTATCAGAAACAGGATCCGCTGATAAAGATAAACCCTTCCACACTGTAGTAATCATAACTGGCTCAGGTGTGCACACGGGCACATACAGTAAATAAGCAAGTTTCACAAATACAATCCACAAGGTCACCTGAGGTCGTGTTGAGCGAGTGACAAAGTCCAGGAAGCGCTCCACGATAACATCATGCCACAGCAGTGCGGCTGAGGCGTTGTACTGCACAGCTGCAGGAATGAGCCAGAAGAAGAGAGCGTAGAGGACAGCTGCTCCAACCACACACACCGACAGGACACCCAACAACATGCTACAGGAAAGTGGGGGAAAGGGGAAGAAAGCACACATTCTGTTCACTCATTCATTTACTGTACCAATTTCAGACCATGGCACAGGGCACACAAGGGTTGGTGCAGCATTTTATAGATAGTAATTGCATAGATGTTAGATACTATCTGTTAATCATGTAGATATTATCTTGATTCCTGAGGGAAATTCAAGCTCGGCATTTTACCCATCCATGATTAGTGATCTGTGATCACACATACACACACACACACAAACACACATATACTGTGAACTCCAGCTCAGAAAGTTGAGAGACCCACTGCCATTCTTTTTTTAGTTATTTGCTATTACTTATTCATTCATGTTAATTAGCGTTTTCCTGGAGGTAAGAGTAATGGGTGATACAAGTTGTTGAATTGTATGGGTAAGGCAGGAATATTTTTACTCTTTGGCACCTCCTCATTCAGTAAAGTAGACTAAATACACAATATGAGTGTACTCCTTTTCACTGAAACAGCAGTTAAACAAGTGGAAGCATTGTTAAGTAAAATGGGGAGAAACTATGCCTTATGTGCCTTTATCGCCATTTCACCCCGCGCAAATGTTACATCCGAACAAAAACCTTCATATCTGTGGCTTCACTACTGAAGCCTGTTATTTATCCCTCTCTTTCTTCCTTCTACTGTTATTTATAACAACTGATTCATTGTTGGAATACACAGTACCCAAGGCATAGTGGTAGTGAAATAGGTTTCATCATTTGAAAGTCACTCATATTTCAGACTGCCATGAATCTGTTCCCTTACCATAATATCCACTGACCACTTGCTGGTAGACTGACTCATAATGTGCAAGAACTGTTACTATATCAAGGCCTTGGACATTTGTTTTTGCTGCAGGTATTTATAATTTGTGACCATTATAGGTCATGCTCCTCAAGCAATAAAGCTCACATTCATTGTTTTTGTCTGTCTACAAACTCCATTTTAAGTGCTTAAGGTCATATTGGATGGAAGGATCCCATGCTGAAGCTTATGCAGTATGATCAGCTTGTAACTTATACACCCAAGCTCATTTCACTGCATTAAAGGAGAAATCTGGTGTGATTCAATCCATAACCCGGTTGTTCAAGGTCGGTGGGAAAAATAATGAGAAAATTTGATGTCATACACCAAATAGTGAACCAGCAGCTAACATTCTTTCTCGCTTTCAGTCTTTTTTTTTGACAGAACTTCAGTGACAAACAAACAACTGTGCATCGAATCACACCGGATTTCTCCTTTAACGAGGGCAATATAAACACTAACATCCTAGAGAATGGCCCTCTAAGATATTTTTTCTGACAAATTGAGCTAAACCAGGCCCACAGACTCATGTCTACTAAAGTGCTTCTACTGTCTTCACCTGAACAGTTTGACATAGCTAACTAAAAAGTACTCTGTAAATAAAACGTTAACTATGAACTATGAACTAAAGAAAATGAAATATAACTAGATGCACACTATCACACTGCACACAAAGTCTTCAAAGACATGAACGTTAGACTTTGCCCGTCATTCATGTCTGGTTCCCTTGTATGCCAGCATTCTCAGCAAACTGATGTCAAGATAATTAACATAATGCCTGAGCCGTTCTGACATAACTGGCCCTATAATGAGTCATAGCTACAGGCTGTAACACAACACCAAGAATGCTTCTGGGGCTCTAGTTCAAACACAAACAGATTATGCCGTTTTGGTTTCCTACAGCAGATTTTATGTATTTTTTTTCAATTGTGCATTGACAACAAAAGTAACAAAAGTAATCTGAATAAATTCATGATTATGAGAGTTAATCAACCTTTGGACTCTAGCAGACTTTTCAGCCACTTTTCTGCTACGTATCCTAGTTTTATGATTTACCAGTTCTTGTTCACACTCTCATTGTTACACTATTGACTATACAGTCATTGTATATGGAAACACCAAATACCAAATCTCAAGATGACTCAAAAGATGATTAACAGAAAAATCAATGTTGAGAACACTTGCGCTATTATCTGTATAGGAAAGTAGTCAAGTGTTAACAGGCAGGAAAACATTTTTCCTTAACTTGTGAACAGTCTAAGAGAACCCCTTTGGGAGAATGAAAATCAGCTTGGGAAACGACAAATATTCCTACTCAGCCAAAACAAAGAGTCTAAGCTGGCAGTAGGAGTTAACAAGCATACGGTATGTCTGTGTCACTGTCCATGAGTGGGCAGTGCTGCCAAGGCTCTACACTCCTGTTGTTTTTACTTAAATGGGTGGATTAGGGAAATTGTGTAAACACCTCACTCAGACTGCACTGCTGTTTCCGTGCCATTGTAGAAAGAATGGCCATGTGCCAGAGGTGAAGAGCTGTGACGGAAGGTCTACCATGCTGTTGTCTTTATCTGCTGCTCACACAAGTGTCATGGGATAACTGTCTACATTCATGTACAACTGTCTGTGTTCATGTCTAGCTGGACCCTTTCGACTCAACGCTGTGTTTGTCTCTCTCTCTCGATAAGTACTTCTTTAAAAAAGTCAGATACAGATTCAAAAGCCAGGGAACACCTAATAGATAACATGAACAGTACAGACACTGAAGATTTAGTAAACATACTCCTTCTCTGTCCCATTTTTTGCTCACACCAATAAAGTAGGTCTCATCGATCTTTGTTTTTGCCAAGGGGCTTGGAGTGAGAGGAAATTAAAACACGGATTTCGACTAGAGCTCTGCAACATAAATATTAATAACAACTCAGCGTGGTGTTACAACACAAGACTCAACCCAGAAACACTTATCCATATCTGCAGACACAAGCAAACAACCCTAAATATTTAATGCAAAGTTTGTGCACATCAAATGAAGTAGCTGTTTGTTGAATGATGTGAATTAAAACACAAGTTCTCTCATGTAGCTCAGATTGGCAATTTCCTAAAAAGACATTAATCAGCTGTAAACAGTTGTAGTTGTGAACAATCTCTACAAAACATGATGAATGAAAGATCTTGTCTGCTAATGTTCCTTGACAAAACATGGTGCTGATCAAGAGTTGCTGAAGCAGTTGTTCAGGAAAGTATAAGCACGTGTCCTGACACACAACATGCACTGACTACAGCGGTTACATTTTCTCGAATGAGACAAGAGAAGGTTACAAAAGAACTGCAAAAAGATCATGCAGAACAAGAAGGATTTTCAGTGCCATAGCTTACTTCACACTGCAGCTTTCTCCACGCGTTTACAGATGATTCTTATTTCCTCTCCTTTTCTCCTTAGTTGCCTTCCCTCTCAGAGACTCCCTGCACACGAGAGCATTTACTCTTCACCTCTGTCTCCTCCTTCCTTCCCTCCCTCTTTCTTTCTCACTCTCTCACACACACACACACACATGCATACACGCATACACTCACTCCCACTTTCTCTTGTTCTCTCTGTTTGCCTCAGTGGTTTCTACTGAAAGCAATCTGTGCTGCTAGTGGTTCACCATGCTCCTGTGGCAAAATCCCCCTATCACACACAGCATGGGTGAACACACAAACCCACACTCATGCACTTCACGCAAACACACCCTCTCACACTGACCTATAGACTCATGCACCCCAGCATAAGCAACCATGAACACACTGCGAGGGAGAAGGGCTGAGCTCAGGCCAACTGGGCTGAGTTTTAAATCCCTCTTTAGCCAATCGCGCAGTAATCCCTCTCTTTCTTCCTTCTACCCTCTTCTCATCCCTCTTGTACCATCTCTCTCTCTCTCCTGCTTTCTGTCTTTCTCTGCCCCTCCCCCTTTTTCACAAGCACACACATAAAGCTAACAAAGGAAAACCCTCACATGCGCAAGCTTTTCAGACATACCAGGCTATATGCTGCACTACATGCTGGTCAGCACATGACTCACATGGACATGTGTCAGCCATGCAAATAAAGCAGTGGCATTTTTGCACCACAGAGCTATCACATGCCAATGTACTATTAACATTACTGGTGTGGAAAAAATATGCTGTTTTGAAGATAAGGTGTTTCTAAATTGCCAGCTGGTCTTTAGAAAGCACATGTTTTTTAAAAAAAAATAGTATTGCTGTTTTTCTCTTCTGAAAGGCCAAGAGGGCTCATGCTTTCCCCTTTGTCTTTACAACCTGCCATCTACAATCTCTATCACCCAACCACACGTGCCTGGTCAAACCGCTTGCACGTTCACTGAAAGCCTCTATTCATCTTTGGTAATAATTATTATACCTAACAGTGCTCTATTTCCATTTGAAGGGAACGTTACTACAGCATCAACAAGCTATTGATTTTCATTTAGCCTTTATCCTCAGGCTATTGTTCTGTCCATTGAACATGAACTACACTGTTACCCTTCATGTCTTTGTCGCAGTGGCTATGTCAATATTTCCAGTGATATCATCAAGAGTAACTGCATGCACAGCTGTTTCCAATCATGTGCTTGTTGGTGTGATGAGAGCTATGCCCTAAAGAATATGAGCAATTTACTATTGAAAGTTTTTTAAAAGGCTTATAGATCAGAGAGATTTTTTACTGATATGCCACAACAGGCTTTGTTAAATCCCCCATTTAGAGAGTAAACAGTGGCTACTTGTGGCTCAAGGGGGTACTTTGAATTCTAACAGTGGCTATTATAAATAACTAATAAGAAAAGGTCAGGTACCCATTGCCTGTCTACACTGCGGGGCTAAGGTTTCATTTAAGTCCAGCTGAGCAAGAAGCATCAGCCACTGCTTGTTAGTTAACCTAAGGTAAAATGTGAACAAGTTCTACAAGCTGTGAAACGCAATACAATGATCAATAATTAAAATGGTTGATTTCTTTAGGTATGCAAATGAGACCCATAATCATGATATTACTACACTGTGTGGAATATGAGCTACGTGAACAAAACACACCCAACACCACCACACCCAACATGCTTTTCCATGCCTTGATAGTTTTAAATTGATAAGTTAGTTTAGATTCCTTGCATTTCAAGCTCATGGTTCATTACTTACTTATTACACACACACACACACACACACACACACACACACACAAACACACACACACACACACACACACACAGGCTGACAATCATGCAGATGATTATCAAGACAAAACATCCAGTAATGTGAGTAGTTCTTATCTGCTCCCATTGTTTCCACAGGCACTGTACTTTAAGGAGTTTTTTCCTGCCGGGGGGGCTCATGGAGTGCCAGAGTCATGACTCATTCTGGGGCTTCACTGCCCTGGCCATGATGCATGGCCTGAAGTCCTCCAGGGCAGTGGGGCTTTCCAGGTTATGTCCCCCCTCCCCCAGTCCTCTGTGGTATGTTAAAATAGCTTGGGCCACTCTAACTGTAGAGCCATGAGTGATCAGTAGTAGGGCTGATGGAGATTAGAGAAAGACAACTGTGTGGGAATTGCATGCCAGTGAGAGACTTTCCAACATGCCAGTCCTAATTCAGATTACCAAATTTTAATCTTAGTTGTGAGGCCAACATCCATTTTTTACAACTAGGCATACTAGCCTACCCGTTTCATGCAACATTTTAGTCATTAAGAACAGATGGATATCAGCCTATTAATATCTTGGCCATACCCAGTGTCAGACATGAATGAGAATTCCCACCACCACATGACTACCAAATTTTCATTCCAGTCAGAGTGAAAGGTTAACCACTGAGCAGCCTGTAGCCTATGTCCGCTTGGTGTAGAGGTAAATTACATATTATTACATATGTAAAGAATATTTTACTGTGACATATCATACCACCACTCCTGACATGCGGACGCGCAAAGAAACGCATCACTTTTGTTCTTTTACCTGCTCTTTCACTCCCCTGAATTTAAGGAATCAGTGGTACAGTCTGACTTGGTTGAATGGAATTTGGGTCAGTCCACTTTATGCCCGTTTTAGTTTATGAGGGGGGTGCGTGGGGGTTTTATGTATTTAAACAGGCGATTGTGTGTGGACTACACGTTTCCAAATATAAGTACGAGGAAAATGGACAAAGAATATGTACATCTGTAGTCTGTAGCTGCATGCTTTGTAACTGTTTGAGCGAACGCGTAATTACCTTATCTCCACCTCTCCAATCAGTCGGAGTGAGTGACTCCTGAGTCTATTCGCAGCTGCTCGACTACCTCTCCACTCCGGATTTGGCAAAGAAAGGAACAGCTGTTGTAACGTTTTAACAATTTTGGAGAACGCGACCCGGGACATGCTGTCAGACGGAGGGAAATCGGTACAACACCCGCGCCAGTAGAATCATGGCCGAGGACTACTGGGAGAGCGCACTGGCTTTGGGATATTATTGTTAAGATTACAAGGGCATACGGGATCCCGCGTCCTCGGGTAAGCAATCACCCAAATCTGTCCAGTAAATTAGCTGGCGGACATTTTCCTGTCTGTACTGTGGTTTTAGATTCATTTCTGTACAGTTTTAAGGGTGTCCGGTCGAAATAAAACAACCAGTTAAGGCTTACCAGCTACCCAAAGACTTCAGCCACTGTTAGCACCATTGATGTCAAAAGATTGCAGCGCGCTAGCTCGCTAACCAACCCACCGACTTGGGAATCTCCTCAGATGTCGCCTTGTTTGGTTTGGTAGAAGATTTCGGAGGATAACGTTAGACCCTGTATAGCACTCTGGTATTAATAAATAACACGCACAGTATTTGTCTGTTCACCTGTGTGAAACAGCATAAACAATTCTTCTGCATTCCTATGCATTGTAGAAGCAATTGGCATGCTATGGAGTGCAGAGAAAGGGCCATACGCGTCGGTAAGACGGCTAACTATAGCCCTGCTGCTAGTTAGTTAGCTAGCTTGGTAGATTAAGGAGCAAGATTAACTTGTGAGCTAAACAGCTAACATTACCAAGTGATTTCTGTACATGTAGGTAACAACTAAGTCATTGCTTGTACTGCGATAATTACACTGTAACGACAAAATACTTTCGTATGGTGATTGTGTCCGTGCCCGTCCTCTCCAGTCACACTGTCACCGGTAAATATTTACACAGAGGCGACAACTTAGTGTACTCACGTTAAACTATGGATTAGCACCGTTTTGTGATTACTGAATAAAAAATGCACGCTTTTCCGCTTGAAGAATGGTGACGTGATGAAAGTTTCACAACGAGATAAAGGTAAAGATGGTAAAAGTGTCCCGTCTGTTATAATAAGTAGCCTGAAACGAAGAGGCCTAGCTACTTTGAATTCCCAAGAAGTCTCAAAACTATTCTGAGATGGCTTTACACACTCAAATTTAATATTTCCCATTGGCATTTATTGTTAAAGGCGTGACTTCATCTTTTGTGAATACCAGTGCTAACAGATGAGCTGCTTTCTCCCTGCATCCTTGCCCAAACTGTGGGATTGCCATATGTTTTATTTTTTAATTATTAGATATTAATTCTATTCACGTGAAGAGTTTTTTATGTGATAACCAGTCCTGTAAACCTTTTCCATGAGAGCCAAACTGCTCAGTAGTTCTTAGGGTTGATCATCAACATGCAAGGTGTCAGTCTGTTACCCGGCAGATGTCAAAGTCTGACGAATTGAGTGACTGTGGAGCTGCACTGTGAGCAAATGAGCACAAGAGTGCACAACCACCCACCCCCTACCCCCATCCATCTCATTCAATCAAGAAGCTCATTTGGGGTTAACATTTCTGCAGCCAGCTTATATAACACTAAGCTGCTGATTGCACTGGAATTCACGTTTTATGTTTTGCCTGATGTGAGTCCATCATGTACCCGTGCAACTGGTGAAAGAACACACTGATCTGCCAGTCTCTAACAACAGACCCTAGGTGACAACAAAGGACCCTAGGTGAGAAGTGAGACCAGCCCGCCTTAAAGGTGTTTGTTGCGAAACACAGCTGCACACTAACCATAACATTGTTTCTAGAGCCATTGTATATGGTGGAGGAGAAGGATTTGTTTAATTGCATCACATTTCTCATCCACTCACCCCACGTGTGTCTCATAGATGGAGACAATCTCTTGTGAAAAGAAAATCCTGCTTTTTGGTGGTGAGCAGCAGGTCCCTGTTTTTTGAAAGTCTGTGGACATCAGACATCATCACAGCTACATCTGACAAAGTGGCAAAATGCAGCTGGTGTTTGCCAATTATCCAAAGCAACCCTATAATTACAGCTCGCTGAACCAAATGGCCGTTCAGACAAGCTTACACTGTAGAATGCTCTTTATCCAGTTTGTGAAGCAAATGTGCATGTCGTTATTGGAAAAAAGGCTGACTAGACTAATCCAGCTCAAGGCCTGAGTCCAGGGCGTGTTGTGAACACGCATGTGTATTTTTTTTTTCTGCCTCTACTAGAACAGACATTTGAATGTCCCTTAATTGAGCTTGTGTTATTGCGGAAAATGAAATGCAAAAAATTGTCTCCTTCTAACATCCGTAAGTTTTCATTCACAAGCTAATTGGACATCCTTCATCACAAGAATGTCTGTGATTGGTTGACAGGACAGACAGGAGTCAGGCTCTTCTGGCTCTTCCTGTTGCTCTTGTATGTGAGAATGTGGAGTGGACAGTTTCAAACTCTAAGGTTCTTAACTAAAACTGTCTCAGGGATCATACACCTAGATCTGTGTGTGTGTTTGTGTGTGTGTGTGTGTGTGTGTGTGTGTGTGTGTGTTTGTGTGATTGCTCCTTCTCCTGACTCTCCACAGAATGATAACCCCATGAAGCTCAGTAGGTTGTTTTGAGGGGAAAAAGATCGGCACTTAAAATGGTTGTCCTCTTGGGTTTCAGGCCCTCAGCTTGACTGCTTGCTCCGTCGACCAGAGGGAGAGCACGAACTCCGCTAGCACCATCTGAGCAATCCCAGCTATTTGAAACATTAATCTTGTCACCCCCTGGATTGTTTGCATTGACAGTAACTTGAAGTGATGCTCTTCTTCTGTTTTATGACTGGCTGGATATCATATGCCCCTCCCCCCTCCACCGCCACCCCGTCCCTCCTCTACTCAAAAAAAAAAGTCTCCTAAGGCTGCATTCTGAGATGGCAAGCCGACAGGTGGAAGAGGCAGTGCAGAGTGCACACTGCAGCAGAATTCTGAATAAGGCAGCCTGGAGTCGCCCTATTGCCTGCTTTTTATGGTGCTTTTACTCAGATGAATGTCACTTTATTCTTCCCCCCTCCCGTATTACATTGTGAGCAGAAGCAAGACGTGGACGCACACACACACACACACATAAATACAAGCACACAGGGGGCTGCCTGCTGGTGAGGAGTGTAAAGATGCTTGCATGTATACAATGCAGCATAGCGCAACACTGAAGATAGCGCAACACTGAAGTCATCCATCAGCGAAGAGTGGTGAGTGAGGCAGCCGGTCTGAATTCACGCTGCTGCAGCAGTGAAGTGAAGTGGCTCTCTGCCGTCGGCATGTGGGCATCTGTTTGTTACAGATCTCATTTCCCCTCGCTCGAGCATCAGAGCAACAGATTTCATCATCTGCATTCTCTCTGTCTCTCTCTCTCTCTCTTGTTTTCTTTTGCTGTCTCTCTTCATGTCTGTTACTTTATCTCTCTCCCTCTGTCTCTTGCACTCTCTCCATTTCTGACTGAGTGTTTTTAAAAATGCTTTAAGCCCTCACCGCTTCAGTAAAAGGGGAGGAGGGCGGATTCGACAGGGACTTTTAGTAGGTCAGTGCCCTGAGCGAGAGAGGTTTGAGAGTGCAGATTTAAAGCTGGAGTCTGGGTGGCTTCGGTAGTTTCTGCATGTGCCAAGGCAAGTGATTAGTCGCAGAGGAGAAAACATGGCCTTCTGGCCGCTTGGCACGTCTGGAGATCTGTCCCCGAGTTTCTCTCAGGCCCCTTCCAGACCGGCTGGTGGTTTGTTTGTGGAACTGTTATCTAACCAGTTGTCCTCTTTCATCCTAGGCTCTGGTGCGGTAGGAGTGGATGAGGATGAGGATGAGGAGGAAATACGTTGAATCTGAAATAGGAAAAAACAAATAAACCATGTTTTGATTACTTCCATCCAAAGGAAACAGGTCTCTGCCTATAAGTTGGCATAGAGCAATAATAAAAATCAAGAACCTTAAATGACAGAGGTTACAGCCTTTAATCCTTTGGTCTGCTTGCTGAGTGTAAGCGCCATTGGCCGAGTGATGTATTTACTGTGAAAGCTATCACTCTACGAGGTGCCTACAAGCACTGCCAGCTCACTAGATAGCTGCTCCCTCTTTTCCTTCACTTCTCCCTCTCTCTCTCTCTCTCTCTCTCTCTCTGTCTCTTTGTCACACTCCACTTGCTCCCTCTCTTTTTCCCCTCTGTGTGGTGACGGGGAGAACATCTTTATGATTTAAACAGGCATGTAGGCTATATCCGGAAATGCCATCCACATACAGCACACATATGGTGGCTTACTTTTAAAACCTTTACTGTAGATTGCTACCATACTAGTCTGTAGATTGCCGTCAGATCAGATAAAGCACCCTTGATCCGAGTTGATTTTCTGGTTGATAAAAGGTTAATAAATGTGGTTTTCTTATGGTATGCATCAGTGATGGTGGCTCACTGTTTGTCCTAGTGGAGCCACAGTTAAGAACTTGTGTTTCTTCTTGCAGAAGTGTTTTAATGATCAGTGTGTGTTTGTGTCTTTGTTTAAACCAGTGTGTGTATCTGGGATGTAGCAGTGGGTGCCTGTGTGTTTTTGCTTGTCTCTTGTGGATGCTGGGATGCTAACAGTGTGTATGTGTGTGATTTGTTTGTGTGTGGGTGTGTCTGGTGCAGTGTGTGTGTGTGTATTTTGTCCTGTTGGAATTCACTGCAGACTGGCTGAGCTGCAGCTTTGGCTCCCGATTTTTGTTTTTTCCTCAGAGTGTCTCTGTCCAGCCCTCCACCCTCCAGTGTTACATCCCAGTGTCTCCATGTTCATTTGTGAGTGTGTGTGTTTGTATGTTTGTGTTTGTGTTTGTGTGTCTGTGTGCGTGTGTGTAAGTGTGAGTGTGCGAAAGAGAGTTTATGCGCGTCTGTGTATATTTTGGCTTCATAACTATTTGTGGTCTTGTTTTTCCTGTGTGTATACGTGTGTGTGTTTGTGTGTGTGTGTGTGTGTGTGTGACTCAGGCAGGCTGATTGAACAGTGGCTGCCCCTCCTCCCTCTGCATCCCGCCCCCCCCTGCCGCCGCTGATGGACCGCATGAGGAAGATCAAACGGCAGCTGTCCCTGACGTTGAGGGGGGGCAACAGCAGTGACAAGTCCCTGAACGAGACCATCAACTCCCAGGACAACGCGCACAGCGACTCCGGTACAGTAAAACCCCCAACAACCCCAGAACCAGGACCCAGACACAAGCAAAACCATTCTTAGGTTCTGGAACAGTTATCAGTTGTTGTACAATCTGATGGTTAAGTATGTTCAATTGTGAAGAATTTAAGTGATTTCAGTTATGTGAATTGCAGAACCCCCATCCCAGAGCACTCTGTCTGCTGTCATTTCTCCTGTTCATCAGCAGGCCGACCATAGTACTGTTTGGGGAACCTGACGCAGGGTACCTGCGAGACATGCTGAGACAGGCCTAACCCATAGTGCAGGCAGGAGCACAGGCGGTGAACTAACACATGCAGACCTGGAGGCTGTGTGCTGAAATTTGCAAATAAGTTTGTGGGCACTCTGAGCTAACATAGTGCTCAACATTTCACCCCTGTAGGCTATGCCCCCAGCACGCCGCATAGCGTGGGGATCAACTGTTTGGGTTATTTAGCAGGCAAAGGCACAGGAGAATCTCTGATAGCACTTTCATCTCGTAGAACCCCAGCTTGACAGTAGCCGCGCTCACACGTCCACCAGACCGGCATTAAAAATGCAGATGGGGTTACAGTGACTGGGGCGGAAAAAAACCTGCTTGCAAAAAGCACATAGGATTTAGTTAGCCATGCGTCACCATAAGAGTCGGTAATGATTTACACCAAAATGGCCCCACCTACGCTCAAGCTTCACGTTGTGCTGCTTCGCTGATCTGCCCCCATGAGGTTTTAGCATGGCTGTCAGAGGTACGACCCAGCCACTGCAAACTGCAGCTTAGGTAGCCCACGGAAAGACTCTCAGGAGAGGCATTTGAATGTTGATGCTAATAGATTCCTCGCGGCCCCCCCTCCACTATGTTAACCTTCCATTTTCAACGAGGCACTGATTGCTGGCCTCATAAATTTCAGTTGGCTTGCGGAAAGCGAGAGACTGCTTCTTAGAACCGTTATACGCACCGCTATCTTTAGGAAGATGTCAGGAATTCCATTATGTACTTTCCCCACGGGACCTGTTACCCTCAGAGAAGAGCTCGAAAGCCACTCTGTCAAAGAGTGGGATGATAATGCAAAGGAAAAAGAGCAACCACTGAAGAACAAGAAAAAACGCCAGCCCATGTAGTGCAGTTCTCCCCGAGGTTTCTTCTAAGCTAGAGTGATGTAGGGCAAGACACATCATAGAGGTATGTGTTGCTCTGAAGTGAGATTAGCAGTATGTTGAGCCTAAAGCCATGAGTGTGTTCAACGTTTGTGTCAGACGTATTTGCTTTGAACTTCCAAATTAGAATTTTTTTTTCTGCAAACATTTCAAATTGTTTGCTTTAAAGTGTAAGCAAAAAATGTTATGCAACAAGGCATTTGCCTGTGCTGAATTTGCTTTACTCACAACGTACCACTAGCTTTGTATGATAGCTGATAGTTTTGAATACACATACACCAATCATAAATGCTCTCTGGGTGGATATTCCGGATGATTCTACCAGATGGACATGGGTCTCGGCGCAGGGAGAAGAGATGGTGGAGCTTACCTTTCCTGCTTGCTTGCTTATACTTATTTTGTTCGTAACCTAAAAGCATGTCTTCTCTTACAAGCATGGCTCCCTCCTCTTCCTCGAGCCTCAATACTGACTACCCCTCTCTTTGCTCTAACTATTTTTTCTTTATTTCTTCTCCTTGACAGTTAAATAAAAATGAAAACCAGTTCAGTATTCATGTTACCCTGGTCAGCAGTGAAGGGTTTATTCTATGTATACATCACATACACCCAGTTCTCGCTTTTATAAGTCAACCCATTCCTCAGTCTTGAGACTGTGAGTCAGTGTGCAACCAAACTGAGGAGTTCACAGCCCAACACTACACCCAAGGCTGTGGACGAGGGATGGTGCAGAACCGTCAGTGTTTCCTCCAGCCCGATGGTGTGTGGAGAACCTCACAGTGTCAGGCTAATGAACTCGGGAGAGTGATTAGTTTATTGATCGTCCACACATGCAGCAGGAGTCCTCTCCCTCCTTCTGGCCCTGCTATTGGCATTGCTGACTACTAACGATGAAGATGCTCCTAGCTAATCAACCTTTTTTTTTTTTTCCTCCCCGGCTTTGAACTTCTGTGTTAATTAATCTATTAAACGACTGCATGTTGCTAATGACCTGTCTCCCTGTTTAATTGGTTCTCTTGTTTGTGTGGTTTTGATTTTGAACTTGCTTTTCTCTGTGTGTCTTTTTTTCCCTCTCCCTTTTCTTCCTTCCTCTCCCTCTCTGTCCTCCTTTTCCTTCCTGATCCTTTTCTGTTCATCATCATCCCCACTGTTCTCACCCTTCTAATGGGTCTTATACTTAACAATTCCGCTGAAATATTCCCCCTTGACTTTGTGAAACTGTCTCTCTCCTACTCTCTCTCTGCCCATTTGGCTCCGTGTATCACTCCGCTCCTCCCCTTCTGTATTTTTTCTCTTCATCCTCCAACCCCTTCCTTTGCGTTCTGTCCATACCCCCCTGACTCTTTGTCTCTCCACACTCTCGTCATCTCCTTTTTAATCCACTCTGTTTTCCTTTTATATCCTGCTTCCTGTCATTTATCCCCTCTTTTTTTCTTTTTCTTTTCTTTCTTCCCTCCCCCTTATCTTCTTTTCCTTCCCCCTCCCTTTCTCTCTCCTTCTCATTGCTGCATCCTCCCCCTCCCCTCCTCCTCCTCCTCCTCCTCATCTCTCTCTCTTTCTCCTTTTTTTTTCTCTGGTTTTGCTCCTGGCTCTCTCCATGCCCATTCCCTATCCATATCCTCATCCCTTTCCCATCCCCCCTTCCTCTCCTCTCTTCCTAATCGCCTCTCTCTTCTCTTGCGTGCCCCCCCCCCCTCCTCCTCCCTCTCTCTCCCAGAGGCCATGCCAGTGCGGGGCAGTAGTGGTGGTGGTGGCGGCGGCGGTGGCACTGTTGGCGGCGGGGGCGTTGGCGGCCTGCGGGGCCCTGGTCGCTCAGCCGGCGGCTCCCTCAGCATGCACTCGCTGTTGCAGTCATATAGCAGCGCCCTGCGCAGGCCGCGCAGCCTGGGCCGCAGCCTCAGCTCCTATCTCAACCACACCACACGCCTCGGTACAGCAATCACACACACACACACACACACTCACTCATGCAATACACACACAAACATGGGGTGCACCAGGATAGGCTACACGCAAGCGCACAGAGAGGGTGTGTACGTGTGTGTGCACTACAGATATGGATAGGAGTTGTGTACAAAACTGTGTGTGTCTGTGTATACAGGTGAATAGAGGAAGTGTGTGAATCCATGTATGTGAGTGAATCCATGTGAGTGTATGTCCCTGTGAGGAAAGATTGTGTGGTACTGAAGGACAGGAAGGTCAATGAGAGGCTGATTGATTGTGTCTCTACTTGCTGAGAAACGTGGATAAGTGGATGAGATCTGGTGTGTTTCTATGTATACACAGTTACATAGTTTGTGTTATAGGTTGTGTTTGTGTTTATGTGTGATAGGGTGTCTTCATCAGAGAGATCCTGACCTCTCTGACAAGTCTGTAGTGTAGTAGTGTGTGTGTGTGCAGTGCACTGAGAGTGTGTATTTGATAGTGGGGATTTGAGAAGCTAGCTCTTGCTTTGCAGGAGAGACCCTGATTTAAAGGGATGTTCCAATGTATTTCAACCCATAGCCCTGCTGTTCAAATTCACAGAGTGCTGTCGGTAGAAAAAAGAAAATCTGGTACAACATAGACCAAATTTGCCAATCAGCAGCTAACGCTAACTCACAGGGGCAGGGACAGTGAAACAGAAACTGCATGCCCTTATCAGTGCCCTCTCTCTTAAGAGCCTTCATCTCTGAGTCTCCACACATATCTGAGTCTTCACAGCTAAAGTCTTAAAGCCAAGCGAGTAACTCAGATTGTACTGAGGCTAAATGGGGGATTTTTAAAAAATGATGAAATTAAAACATTATGTCTTTTTTTTTTCTACATGGCCTCAGGTTGGATTTAGGAGACCTTTAATCCTGAAAGTGAGGACAGGAGAATGTCAGGGGTTAGTTTAAAAGGGAAGGTTCCCTGTCTGAGGTTTCCCTGTCTGTGTGTGGCAGACTGGCACCTGAGTGACTTAAGACTCCAGGGCAAGAGGATTAGTGACTTTGCAAGATGGGGCACCATGGTCACTGTGACCTATAATTAGACTGCATAGGGTTGAGCCTTTTTGTGTGTGTGTGTGTGTGTGTGTGTGCGCGCGTATGTATGTGTGTGTGTGCCCCTGCGCAGAGATCGTCCACGAGGATGTGAAGATGGGCTCGGACGGCGAGAGTGACCAGGCCTCAGCCACCTCCTCGGATGAGGTGCACAGTCCAGTGCGGGTCCGGCTCCGGGAGAAGCCGGGCCGCAAAATCTCCAATGAGGTGCCCCTTCATTTAACTTTTCACTTTAACTTTCATCCCTGTTGTCTTCTGTCATTATCCCTTTTATGCCAAAGTCTGTGATTGTAACCCAGCACCCATTCAGCAAGTAACATGCTGCAGTGGCTTTCCTTTGGATATGAACACCTGAAAACTCACATGTTCAAATGTAGTGTTTGTAAATGGGAAATAAACCCAAAGTGTTCAAATGAAAGATCTGCACAATTCCCAGATACTTTTAACAGACTCAAAAACATGTGGTAACACTTCATTTGAAGGGGTCTACATAAGGGAGACATGAGCCTGTTATAAACATGACATGATGGATATCATAAACATTAATGACACTTCATTTGTGTTTATGACTGTTGTCATTAAGTGTCATTCGGTTTTTGGAATGTCTGCATCCCAAAGTCTGCATTTCAAAAACCGAATGACATTTAATGACACCAGTAATAAACATGAATGAAGTGTCATTAATGTCCGTGATAAGTGTCATGTCATGTTTATAACAGTCTCATGTCACCCTTATGTAGACCCCTGCAAATAAGATGTTGCCAAACATACCATACTCTGTCAAAGCCAATCATCCCATTCTCTTAATATCATAGATGGAAGTAGTATAGTGTTCTGATCCATGGAGCTGAAGAGCATCCCCAATGAGCAGACCGCATCCACTACATTTCTCGCATCTCTCGCCCTTCCTCTCTCGTCCATAGTCATGTTCCCTTCCCTAGCCACCTACTGTTACCCCCACATCTCTGTCTTTCATAGCTGCTCTTATCAAGCAGTCTCTTTCTGTCTCCTCTCTCTCACTCTCACACACTCACACACACACACACACACACAGGCTGGCTGAGAACGGATGAAAGCAGACATTTGGCTTCTCTCTGCTGCTGGTGTGCAGAGTCTTCGTCCAGAATGAGCTGGGCTGCTCTCACCACCAGATCTGTCTGCACTTGGCACCACTTCGCAGACTTGTGCCAAGTGTCAAGGCTGGAGGGTCGTTATACGTGGGGGTGATTTGCAGCAAGTAAAGTGCTGTTTTAATGTTGATTTTGTTGTTTGTTTGTTTGTTTTGAAGGACATAAATAAGCGTCTGTCATTGCCGGCAGACATCAGGCTTCCTGATGGCTACCTGGAGAAGTTCAGTCTAAACAGCCCGCTGTTTGACAAGCCCCTGAGCAGACGACTCCGCAGAGTGTCTCTGGTACAGACCCCCTCTTGTGCTCTGTTTACATGCCTTTTGGTCATGCTTCCTAGTGTTGTTCTTCTACCTCTCTCT
>JAIFZK010000005.1:16530000-16572500 GCA_027481765.1 Tenualosa thibaudeaui
CTCAGGGTTCTTTTCTCTCTCTCTCTCTCTCTCTCTCTCTCTCTCTTTCTCTTCCTCTTTATTTCCTTTCTGTCAGTGTCAATTGCGTCTTCCTCTGACCCATCTTGGCTGACTCTGAGCGCCTCCACCTGCCCTCCCTCCCGTCTAACGCCACCTTCTGCACCTGTCTCAGGTACGCCCACGGAGGAGACCTGGCCTGGAATCACCTCCAATGAAGAGTTCATCTCGTATAATTACCCCCGTTACCGCGCCGACTGTCTGCACAACCACACGCCCAGGTAACCGCAGCTTCCCACGCTGCAATGGCCCGTGTGCCGCCTTTATACCCCACTGACTGACGAAGCAGATGGTTTCTGTGTGCTGGCTCCAGCTTCCAAAGAAGGCAGATGGTTTGCAAGCAATATCATTTTTATCAGTAGAAGTGTAAAATATGTTCCAAAACATGACAGCCAAATGATGGTAGGTGTTTCAGATTATTAAGGTGGGATTTTACTTGGCACAGAAGTATGTTCCTCCTGGCAAAGCTTCATTTTAGCATCGCTGGCTAGTTGGATCTACAAAGCCAAGGTTATAGAGAGTACAGCGATGCTTAGCAGGATAATGATCATGCTATCCATCACTTGGCTATGTGGCTCAGAGTAATATCTGCCTGCCTTTGTAACTCTCTTGTTTTTACATCTCTTTGTGTTGTTTTTCAGACTTTGCAATGAAGGAGTGGATCTTTTATCCAAGCTGCTGCAGGTGAAGAGTGTTCATTTTTGTCTAAAAAAAACAGGAAATTATATTAAGTTATATACTGATTATTTGAAGACAAAATGATTTTTTTCTCAGACATTTGTATGAACACTGTGTCCACACCACCCCCATCACCCAAGAAAGTGTAGTTACTTGTTTATTTTGGCCCCGGGTGCTTGTTCAGCCGTAGACCCACAAAATAGCTAACAGCACGTGTATAGCACACACGTACATACGACATACGACATACCAAAGGGCACGCACATACACACATACACACACACAGGGACACACACAAAAGCTTTCACACACAGAAACAGTTGACTTGATATGGGTATTTGGTGTAAGCAAATTAGTGTGATTGGTATGTTGGTGTAGACGTTTGTACTCAAGTATGCCGTTCCTGTGTTTGTGTTGCCCTTAGTTTGAGGGAAGAAAGCGCATCTCTGCTGAGGAGGCCATGAGGCATCCCTACTTCCACTGCCTGGGAGACAGAGTAATCACACTGCCTGACAGTAAGATCATACACTCCCTCTCTTCATCATACACCAACACATATGCATAGATATGCAACACTATACAGTGTGTGTGCGTGTGTGTGCACGTGTGGAAGTATATGCCGAATTCACACTGTTGCTGTGTGTTATCTGTGCCTCTCAGATTTCCTGACATTTGATGTCACTATCAGTCTTCTCACAGATCAGTTAGAGAATACTGCTGCATTCATGTCTGATCTGACTTGGCACGACTGAAATGAATACGTACAAAGCCCTAGAGGCGTGCTCTCCCTCACACATACACACACTTTTACACACACACACACACACACAAACACAAGTAATTACTCCTACTCTTTGCAGTAACAAAAGCAAAGGGATTTGGTCTGTCATTCTTTCCATGCAGTCTCTATATAATAAGGCTACCACTCCCATAAACTCTCTGCATACTCTGTATGGTGTCTCCAGTCTAGTATCTGCATGTCTTTGGCTACACTATACATGCAGTTTAAGTGGTTTGTTGGTAGTACAACCCTGCTGCTGGATACAGGTTTCCCAGGCTGAGAATGCTGTATACCTGTTCTTTTCCACAGCTACATCTATATTTGCACTTCAAGACATTCAGCTGGAGAAGGAGCCAGGAATGCGAACCAACTCCCTGTCAGACTCAGGTGAGGCCCTTGAGGTTCTTTACACAGCATATGCTCCAGTCTAGAACAGCCCTCTAGACATACACATGATTCAGTCACTGTATACAGCCAGGCTCACCTCTGGCCTGAGATGTGTACAAGGGATCTATGGGAACCTTTTTAAAAATATCTTTACTTTATGAACTCTGTGGCCACGATTCAGTGTCAACGATACCTCTTGATATGCAGTACTAATGCAATTAGTACTAACTTTAGGAAATAAATTCACTTGTGTGAGCATTGCTCTCATGCATTTGTAATCCAGCAAAACCTTGAATTGAAACGCCCAGTTTCAATTAGACAGGTCTCTTACTGGCCTTCTGTAACAGGAGTAGCAGATTTGCACAAATAAAGGCAGGTCTGAATGAGAAGCTTGGTCTGTTTTTTTTTTTTTTCAGGAAGTTTATTGTTGGTGGCATAAAACCTCTTAAAGCCCGCCAGACTGCCCACTAGAGCTAGTTTTTTGCCGCTCAGATTGGCCACACAAAATTAGAGTAGACAGCACTGCTGAAAACACACATTTTCTCACTCATAAAAGGCAATGCAGAACAATGCCAATGACTTCTGAAATGTTTCAAACTCAGCCAGTGTGGATAAATTATTAGATTCTCCGTAAGTCAGTCATTAGGTTAATTTTACAGAGACCTTGGGCTATCCAATTTATTCTGGTTAGCCGACTTGGCAAAGAGCGAAGGAAAGCACTGATATGATGGTGCTGAATTAAATATGGAGATCTAGCTTAAATTGGTAGGCTACAGAATTAAATCAAAGTCTTGGTTGTTAATCAAGGTTTTAATGATATAATGTATGCACTGCAGGGCCTCATATTCCATATTCATCACTGCTTTCATATGCATTTGCGACTGTAAATGTTTGTTGAGTCTGTTGAGACTATTTGTGTACTGTAGAAAGAAAGGTGCTTTTTCTTATCTAGTACTTAATGGCTTAATGTGTTTTTCTACACTATCAGTATTTATGTATAAATCTCGCCATCCAACTGATGGAATGAGAGAAGTGCTTTTGAGCCAGTAGAGTATATAGCAGCAACCTCAGAACAGCAGGTTCATCGTGTTCTTTTTCACCCCCTCCCTATCTCTCTCTCTCTTTCTCTGTTCCTCTCTCTGTATCTCCTTCTGCCATCTCATCCCCCCCCCGAGAGGCAGTGCGGTGAAATGAGTGGTTGCGTTCATTGTCATTAATTAAGTCGAGAGCATCTCCATGAATGTTTAATGAGGCCCGATCCCCAATCATCCACACGGCCCCTCTGATCAACAGTTTTTAACACCACCGCCAGCCTCGCCCTGCGCATCATTTTTCACCCCCGCTCTCTCTCTCTCTCTCTGCTTCATGTCTTTCCTCCCTCGCTTTTTTAATTTGCTCTCAAAGCAAACCCTACACACACTAATTTTTCCCCCTGCAACCGCTTCACATCCATTCTTTGCTGGGAAAAGCTTTCCCCAACATGGTTTCATGGTGTCAGAAGTGGGATCAAGTGAATTTGCTTTGCTTTTTTGGTTGTCTTTTTGTTTGTTTGTTTTATTTTACAGTGAATGGGCTTTCATGAAGCCTTCAAAATACACTAATTGTATTTATTTTTTGTGTGCTGTTGTGAATGCTTTTTCTGGTGTTCTAGGAACACGCCATAACTTCCATCACGTCACTATGTTTCAGAGCTCTTACAGAGATGCATAAGGTTCCGGCACTCCCTAGGTACTTAAAGCGTCGCCGACTTGTGTGTTTACAAGGAGGCGACCCACCACCTTTGTACCCCCAGCTGTCCTCCGTCATCCCCTTCCCTGTGTCATGACTGCTCCTGAAATGTTATAAGTCCTCCTGTTTCCCCTCAAGGGAATCATACTGTGTATTTACAAGTGGGAATATGTTGGCGGTTCCACACTTACAAGATATGTGTGTGTGTGTGCCATGTATGATGTGTACCATGGAAATATGTAAACACAGTATGCCACCCGCGCTCAAGATCGCCATAGGTGAACCCCAACCATTCCTCTGATGTCATCTTGTGAAATACGATCCATTCCAAACCCCTTGTTTGTGGCACTCCCACAGCATGTTTACTGGGTGGAATGTAGAGGGTCCTCTGGTGTGTATGTATGTATGTCTGTATGTATATATGTATGTATGAATGATGCACTGGTGTCAGTCTTGAGGCATTTGCTTGCTTGTTTGTGTTTTTGTTTATTTGTTTATTCTTTTCTTTCCCCAAACAAGTGAGGCGTGAAGGAGAGGCCTCCTGAGGACTTAGCTGGGAAACAGGAACATGTGGCGGCGCCTCGCGCTAACAAGCACTTCGCCTTGGTCTGTGGGCAAACAGCCTCTGCGCTAGCAGACACCCACTAAACACACACACACACATTCTACTGAGAGGGGATGTGTGAATATTCAGATGTTTGGAAGAGCAAACTGTTCCCTCTCCATAATATTTGCCTGAGACTGGCAGATTTCTGCAGGACTGGCAGGTCAGAATGCTCATAAGATTTTAGCAGTAGTGGAAATGGAAAGGGTTGCAGAAAAGATTGTTTTGGAGTCTTTTTGTTGATTTTGTCATTTTTGGCCCTGGAAATAAAAGGTAAACACACAAACAGTGAAATGCCTGCAAAATGGATCACTGCAATATTCAAAAAGCCTGCCTGTGTCTGTAGAACTGCAACAGTTTTGCTTTGGGCTAGGATCAAATACACTCGCTGATTTTGTTTAATTAAAATTGCTGTGTTGCTGTTATCAAAGGAAGACTGTCAGATGCTTAGAAATACATCTGATAAAACTCTTTACTTTCCAAACTGTTTAGCATTATGGATTCTGCAAAAAGGATAGCCAGGGCTGCCCTTGAGGCAGAGAAGACTCTTTCTTGCATGCACGCACACACACACACACACACACACTCTTCCTCCCTTCCTCAATGTGTAATGGTGCTGCTAAATATACATAGCCAAACACCCACCGCTGAGCTGGCCCTCACTGACCCCCTCATCCTAGGCCCACACTGATGATCGATAGCAATAATGCCAGCGCGCCCCCAACAGCTCTCTGTGTGTGCCGTTACTCAACTTCGCAGGTGGAAGGGTTGAGCGTTCATGCCTAATATCAGAAACACAGGAGGCACCTAATGTTTGGGCCCTATAATGGCATAGTTGACCGGTCTACGTAAATGTCAGTGGCAACAGAGTGAGGTTATGTCAGGCATTTTTTTAGCGTTGCTAACATGGCTAACATGACATGCCAAAACCACAAGTGGTTCCCTGTGTTGGTAGGCCAACGTAATATTTACTGCTTTATTTACTGCTACGAAGAGGTTTAAAGGTATTGAACCTAAAGTTGTGGCTGCTTTCAAGTAGAGAATAGATGTTTTTTTCTCTGCTTGTTGGTGCAGTAGCACGTTTTATTGTAAAAGTATTGTATAAATCTAGCATGCTGATCTTTACACTATAAGAGGTTTCCAGAAAATTAATCTATCTGGAAATGATTTCATTGAGTGGGATTTGTCCATTATAAAATTGCAAGTACATAGAAACGTATCTCACTGCATTATCTCCACACCAGTGATGCGATAAGCCTTGAGAAAGGAAGCAGTGCTGGTTTAATAGTAGTAGTAGCTGGTTAAACATATTTAGTTTGTGATGAAACAAAAGCAGCGATGCTTGGCAACAAAAACAAAACAAATGAAAGAAGCCCTGGCCATATGCTCTTCCCTGGCCGGACATGCCGCTCTAAGCCCTGCTCTGCGTCATGTGTTTTCATGCGAGGGTTTGCCAGGTCTTTGTGACTAAACCCACCCTGCAGGAGGTCACCGGGAGGCCAGAAACCCGCAGCATAACTCAGCGCTAATACTATAGATCCGGAACCCAGCAAGGGTTGGGAGTGTTGGAGGCTTTAGATGCTGAAATATGGAAGCAGCCAAAGTGACAAGTGGGACAGATGGTAATTTGTTAACTCTTACAGTGAGGGTTCTTGTCAGTCATTTCAGCCATTGCACTTACTGTAAATATCTACATGTGCGCATGTGACTACATGTAAAATGTGTTGGAAAATGGCAGTTTTGGAACACATCTCCTATAGATTTCTTAGCCTGTGTGTGTGTGTGTCTTTGTGTGTGTGAGAGAGAGAGTGAGAGGTGGTAATGGAATGCTGTATTGCAGTGAGTCGCCCGGTAACAGAAAACCCTCATCTAAACCACTCTGCCGGCTCCTATTGTCTTCCTACACACACACACACACACACACACACACACACACACACACACACAGTGTTGAGTCAGCATCTGTACATCACATTGTAGAAGGTGAAGGATGAGCACTTTTCACATGCTACACCCACATGCGTGCGCACACACACACAAACATACACACACACACACACACACTGCCCTATACGCACACATGCACTTAGATTAAATGACATCACTCACCATGCAGTCAGTCTTGTATTACCCTGCTTTACGTCTGTTTGCGCTCACCATTCCTGTTTACGCAAAGCACTTAATAAACATGAGACCATGATACAGATTATAATCTATACAGGACCTGTAGTCCAGCGCTGTTTATTGTACACTGTGTATCCCTGGCATAAAACAACTCCCCTACTGCCTATGATTTAGTTAGGATATGGCCTAGAAGTTCATCTATGAAGACAAGTATTAGAAAGTGTGCTGATGCCCTGCTGAAGGAAAGGGCTCTACTGTGCCCCCTTCTGGACAATAAATACAATGCCCCGGTCCTGGAGGGAGTACAGAGCAGAGGTTTTACAGCAGCAGCTAGGGCTGGTGACGCACATAGCACCCCGGTTACGGAACGTTCTGGTCTCGATGGCTGAAGCGCGAGCTGCAGCAGCCATCTGCGATCACAGCTCTCAAAAGGGCACAATCTGGTCATCATCATCTTTCTCTCTCTCTCTTTCTCTCTCTCTCTCTCTCTCGCATTCTCATATCATGCATTCTCATGTATGCTTCCTGTCCTCCCCTGGTAATGTGAATGGTTGTGATATTGCAATTGTTTTACCCCAGCTCACCCTGTTGTCTTTCCCTGTGATTTGCTAAATGGATATAAGGTTGATGACATGCTGAGATGATGATGATGATGATGATTGTTCATTGATGATGATTGATGTTTATGGTTCAGATGGTGGGATGGAATTCAGCAAAGTGGATGATGGATCACTATAAAGTAGTTTGCAATCCTAATTTTACTTTTCTCCCCATTTGTTTCTCCCCCCTCTTCCCTCTCTCCATCCCTCTCTCCCCTGCAGTGAATAGCATATCTCGGCGGCAGAGTCTGCTCTTCTGACCGAGGGGAGACACCAGTACGAAGAGGTTGAGCAGAGACATTTCCGCGTGTGATGAAGGGATTCTAATTTAACTTTGTACTTTTTTTGTTTGTTTGTTTTGTTCTTCAGATTTTCTGACTGTAATTATCTGGTCCTGTGGCATTTTAGTGGGGATGGGGGTCACTAGATGTTTACATTTGAAATGCTGACATTGATTGAATTTTTTTTTTTCGTTCTTTAATATAATATGCACTTCTTTTCCTAACTGAGGTTTACCACTCTAGTCATGCTGTCATTGTTGTCCATTTGGGTGGACATTATTGGATAAGAAAGGACCTTTAGGACTCCTTCAAATGTTACAGTGCTTGCATCATCAGTTCTGTCCTCACAAATCCTAGAGGCCCAGATGTGAACACTACAGTTCAGAGGAGAAAAAGGTTGTTTAGATTAACAAGCCAGAACAAATCACAAAAGTATTTAGCAATATCTCTGACAATAGAGTATGTGTTTTTGTTTTTCTCAGTAATTTGTTATTAGTAATTATTATGATGAAGGAACAAGAATTTTGTGAATTACATATTGAAATCAGAGAGCAGGGGCCGTTGAATGTCATGTCTATCAAGTTGAAGCAATGTGTGGAAGGTGGGGGTGTTCACCATATCAGTCTTCCACTGTCCTTTTGCTAGTCTGACTTTTGTTTATCCACCGTCCTTGAACACCCCCCTCCTCCGCTCAGCCCATGGGGCCCGAGTGCACCTGTGTCACACAAGGCACCACCACCTGACTGCCCTGTCTGGACAGCATTTTTCTGTTCTGTCATCTAGCTGCTGAGTTTACATTTTTTTATAAAGCTCAACAGAGCTCTGCTGGTCTTTCACTCAATATATATTTATCATCTGCATTTTATCTGAATTATTCGATTTTACTCACATTTTTTTTGTTGTTGTTGTTTTCGGAGGTGGATTAAACACAGTGCATGATCTGTCTATAGGCAGACACACACACACACACAGACACCTCCGGCATGGTCGTACCAAAGACTTGCTCTGAAGTCTGCACAGCACTGTGCTGACTCTGTGGTACTACAGGCAGGTTCTCTTATCTGTTGAGCTTCCTCCATGCACTCCACAACGGCCACAGAAATAGCCTCCGTCAGCTTCAAGGTTATGAAGCGGGACAGGGAGTCATCTGAGGACTTCGGTCAGGAGCCGGACTGGGATCAGGGTCTGTCTTGGGATCACTGCAGCTGGTGTGACTTGTTTAGGCAGATGCCCCGTCTCAGGATGCACAAACCCCATGTGCACTGTGCCTGGAGTCAGCAGGATAGGTTTGCGTCCAACTGACCCATGAATAGTGAATCAGTCGTCAAAAGGAAACCAAAGTCCAAAAGCTTCAATACTGTTGTCCCCTTGATATCAGCGCTCGACACTGTTGTCCAAGACCCCTTTGATTGCCACTTGATAGACATAGATACTGTGTTTACTTGTAACTTTCCTTATGTTTTTAGAAGAAAGGCTTTGTGCAGGTGGCCAAGTGGTCAATTTTCAGTGAGGTAGAATTCTAGCAATTCTATGGAGCCCCTTGAACATGTAATTAGTTTGGTGTAAGTCATGACTCCATCCCATGATGTGCTATGTGTGTGTCTGAGTGTGTTGTGTGTGTGTGTGTCTCAATGAGGGAAATGAGGAAGTGCATGGCAGTGTTGTATTATGGCAGACTGTGGTACGTTGTAAATAGCCTTAGAATGTTTTTTTTTTTTTTTTTTTCAGAACAGAACAGAATACTGTGCAATGAGAGGAACCTCTTATCGAGTATGTCATTTTTAAAAAATAAGGATCATTTTTGTTAAACTCATCATTGATGATGCTGTGTTCTTATTTTTTTAAAGAGGAAAAAAACAATTGTTACTTCTTTAGGAATATTAATAGGTGTAGATATTTGGAATTTCTCTTCTTTATTTTTTTGCTAGTATTTCTTCTTCCAATGGTGAAAAAGGCTGTGCTTTTACTGTAAGCTTTCATCAGGAGTTCTGTATCGGAATGCGTTGTCATTGAAGGGTTCAGAAAATGGCCAATAGGAGTTGTGGGGATAGCCTCCTCTTCCGTCCTGTACTGTATTGCAATAACTGTTGAACTACGCAATAACCAGTCCTTTGTACCAGAAACTTCCCCAGATTTGCAGTAAACCCTAAGGCTTTCAGACACTACACAGACCGAATGAATGCATCCAGCAACACAAAAAAACTCAGTCTTTTTACATATGAAGTAGTCCGTTTTACATTTGATCAGGAACGTTTTTTGGTGTTTTTTGACATGAGATGAGACATATTCTGAGCCAATTCAAGGTAAATTCTTGAATTTTTCAGTATGGGTGAAATGAGTTTGAGAAGAGAGCAGTCTGTTTAAATGGAACATAGTCAGTATTATTTGAGGTTCATCAACTTTGTTTGTCAAAAAGGAATCTGAAAGTGACTGATATGAGCAAGAAAATAATGTTTTTGTCCAGTTGTCTATTGCTTTCAAGCTACTTGTTAGTAGCTCTGTACTATCCCAGTGGCGTTGTGCGTGTGTCTGTGTGTCTGTGTGAGAGAGTGTGTAAGAGAGACAATGAAAGAAGGGAGGTATGCATAGATATATTGTGTAAATTTGCTAACTCTGTACATATGTATAGTTTCAGAAATGGTACTCACACACATAGCAAAGCAATATCTGATGTACAAGCACATTTCACTTTGGGCAGTTCTTCAGAGGCTGAGGCCTTTCTCAGTCAGCCAACCAGGCATCTGTTCTCGCTGGGCTTGGGCACTACACAAATTCTGAAATTCTCTCTCAATTCTTTCTTTCTGATAGATGAAAGGCTTTTTCTCAGAATTTACCTACGGGGTTATCTTGGTAAAAAAAAAGAGAATTCTGAATCACTGCAAGAGCTACTCCTATGTTTTATACGGCAATAGATCATCATATCCACCAAAGCAAGTTTTATTTGTTCTGAGCGAAAGCACTGATGTGAGATAAAGAACTGTTGTGTTCAGTTGTTAGGGAAAAGTGTGGACTGTCAAAAACAGGCTACAATAATCATAACTGTCTGTTTTACAAACTGATGTGGCTGCAATGATTCACAGAACTGACCATCACAATATCACCACCCAGGAATAATAATAATAAAAAATGCATTCAGAGGCATATATACACCAACACCGCTGGAAATACTATGTTTGTATGGTTGGCATGAATCAGGATAAATGTGAAAATTTCAGGCAATACAATTGTTGGCTAAAACCTTTTATGCTTGTGTGTTCTTTTACTCACAGTTCAGGCTGTTTTCTATCTACTATGGAATGGAGGCCTACATCCAGTTATTCTTTTGCTTTCATGACAGTTGATATCAGGAAATAAGAATGTTCCAGAGCTGAGGATAATAATATATGTGAATTGTCATATTTTTAAGATGTATTCTTTCTCAAAGTGAAATTAGTCGCACTAAGCCCTCTGACGAGGTATAGAAATGTATGTCATATGCTCAATTTAAAAAGGACATGCAGTAGATCCTCCAAACATAGCATTTAATACACAGGATTTGATTTATTTCACTCTATTGACTCTCTATAAGACTGACAAAACAAAACAGTACTTTAGAAACATTCCCAGAGACTTAGAATCACATAACATGAAGTTTATATACAATTCTAAAAAGGAAAGTGCCTTCATGAATTGACATTTTGGAATTTGTCGCCTTACTTTTAAAGATTGGTACTCCAAACAGCAGAAAAATGTAACTGGCACAAAAAGTGCAGTTTAAATGGAGCAGACATCATTGATATGCATTATATGATTTAGATTGGGACAAATACACACAGAGTCAGAATGTTAGCTGCCCTTCTAGAATCTTTCCCTCACCAACAGACCTTTTCACTGGTAATCCACAAATAATATTGTCATGCAATAGTCTTTCGTAAAAATTTTTTTTAACAAATCGACTGTTTAAGTACGTTGATCAAAGACACAGTTGAACATAAAATGCTCACATTTAGGTCAGTATCACAGCAGCCATAATTTTTGCGTCACACACTATTGCAATTGCTCCTTTATGTGTACTGTGAGCAGCTTTTGTTTGTGAACTGCCATTGGCTTTAATTGAGTCAATACCAAAGTTATCTGCAACCTTGCATGGTATAATTCTTCCAGATTATGTGCTAAAGCTTATACCTTGCTATGTGATCCTTAGCCAAGTTGATTCAGAGTATAACTAGCTGTTATGGAATAACATACTTTTGATCTAAGTATGTAAGAGACATCTTGAATATGTAATTGTTGTAAATTCATGTTTATTCAGTGTATTCAAGAGGTATATAGTTCAATAAAGATGTGTACATTTCTCAAGAAACATGTTTTATTTGTTTTATTATTGGGCAAACTCAATTGATTTTGTTGGAGAATTAGTGACAGAAAATGAAATTTAGTGTGCTTTAGACCACATAAAAGCCAAAGACACATCCAGGGAAAAAAACAAAAAGCAAATGACAGTTATTTTTAAAAGACCCATTAAAGGAGAAATTCAGAGTGAATCACTCATATCTGTTTGAGGTCACAGAGTGCTGTCTGTTAGCCTGACAAGCCAGACTATAATGTCAAAATGTATAGTCTGGACATGACTGATAGACGGGGCTCAGTCCTAGGGGTGGAATCAGTGGTTGTCTTTCAAACTGCCTCGGCACGCAATAGCTCTATGACCAATCAGAGCAATGTTGGCAAATACAGTGAGTTTCTGTGCCCCATTTGGCCCATGTTGCATCAGATTTTCTCATTCTTTTTCTGTCAGCACTCAGTGACATCAAACAGCTATACTATGCCTTGAAACACACCAGAATTATCTTAAAAGACAGTAACACATTAAGTACACCTAGGCTATGAAGAAAACAAAATAAACAGAATAGGCTTTATTAAAGGAGCCGTATTATAGAGAGCATTTTAGGTGAATGAGCTGACTCTAATCTTTTTACACACATTAGACTCTCAAAGTTAGCCTACACTATTTCACCATTCTGTTTATTTATATTTCTATATATTTCTATATATATATATATATATATATATATATATATATATATATATATATATATATATATATATTATATTCAGATAAATATTAAATATGCGTTGGCAGTATGAAAAATTGAAATATGATCGATTACATCTGGAATTGATTTGTCGCACCTTTACAACAAATATATTTCAGTTGATTGATAATGTCTTCTAAGTCATTCAAAATGGCAGCGGTCTTGACATCTACACGTGAACTGTTTACCGAAGGAGTAAGAGCTGTTTTGGAAACATGGCCCGTACTTCAAGTAAGTAACTTTTATTCAGTGTTGAAGATATGATAGAAGCTTGGCAGATATTTCCGCAAATACGCACAGTTTTATAATACTTTTGTAATGAAAATATTTAGCTAGCTAATGTGCGCTAACGTTAGCTCCAGTCCAGACCTGTTGGTTTGTCTTTGACCAAAATCCTCTACCGGATACACTTTGCTTGCTTTTACAGCTGAACCCAAATTAACGATTAATGAGTGCGTGACTAATGTAAACAGTCATGCAACTAATTGCTAGCTTAAAATCTTAACTTAAAGAAACTTAAAATCTTCTAAATTTGTTTGTGTTGTGGTCCTGCATTAGATCGCTGTTGACAACAGCTTTGGAGGCGTGTACAGCCAGCAAAAAGCGGACTGGATGGTGGATGCTGTACAGCAATATTTCCATGATAACAGTAAGCGACGCCTGCAAATGAATTGGTCGACCAAACTACCATTTAGAAGATTTCTCCGACAGAATTTTCTTGTACACGCATTTACTGTATTCTCTGTAATTGTCAGGCGACCTGGAGCAGTATGAAGTAGAAGACTTCATATCTGAGTTGATGAACAACGAGTTTGATACCATGGTAGATGATGGCAGCTTGCCTGAGGTACGCTGATCAGTACACTGACCTATTTGTTTCTAAACCTTGATTACGATACCATTTATTGATTGTATAAAATTAGCATGTCGGCCTCTGAGTGACAAGCAACTTGCAGCTGCACCATTGATTGAGTATTCTTTACCCTGCTGCTTCTTCCAGTAATATGGGTTTTCTGCTAATAGGTGGCACAGAAGGTATGTCAGATGTTCAAGCAGTGTCAACAAGGTAAACTGGAGGAGTTGAAGGATCAGATAAGCCAACTAACTAAGAGGAAAAGCACGGGAAGGGTGAAGGCCACTGCTGTGAAGAGCCCAGAAGAGGATGACGAAAGTGATGATGTGCCAGAGGTATGTTTCATTAACATTGGAAAATTCCCAGCAATCAGACCTCAGTTCAATAGGTTTGTCCATACTTTATTATCTTAGAATTATCTTCCAAATTTTAAGATAGAAAATTGTTTAATTATTATGATAGTTATATTATATAGATAGTTATTATGATAACTAATTATGAGGACACTTTGCTGTGATGCTTATCTCTGCCCTAGCCTTGTAGAACATTACTGTTATCTCAGTTGTATTGACTTTAGGCTTACACAGAAAAAAGTATTTTGATTTCAGTGTAGTTTGACTGAAGTTCAGTGCTATGAATGTCCTAACTTCATGTTTCATACTTGAAATTTCTCAACTATTCTGACTACCCAAAGGCAATGGAGTGTGATGGAGTCGCCGAGACAAGCTCTCACCACGCTCCTCCCCAAGAAGCGAAACCCCCTGCGCCACCCCCTGATGGGGCTGAGGCTGACGACGGTTGGACTGTGGTGCGCAGGAAGAAGTGATATGGCGGTGCGTGCCTCAGATGGGGGTCAACAACCACCACAGCATGTGTGTGTCTGCAGGAGAGATTCCCCTCCCGCATCCTGTCATGTTACTTCTGCCATCATAAGCCATTTGACCCCTCTGCTGGGGTCGTGGGGCTAGCTGAACTAACTCACACACATGATGGGACAATCTCAGTGACTTTTGGTTGTTTTTCCGTTATCCCCAGAAGCTAGAAACAGGACAGCTGCTCATCAGCTGTGGGTGAAGGCTCAGGAACTGGGTGAAGGCTCAGAAAACTTGCAGATAGACTGCACAGTTAACAACTGATCCTTTGCCATTATTATTGTCATGCTGTCTGCACTGTCAGAAGGCTGGTCCAATGTTGCCATGTGGTCAAAATTTATATCATGTAAGGTGATGACAGCGAGGCTTGAAAAACTGGACTGCTGAATCTTGTCTAATGCTAAGTGACTGACTTCTTTGGAGTGGATTAAAATTACTCTTTTTTTAGATTAAATTATTCAACTTTCATCATACTGTCTTGAATTTTGTCTGACTGAAAAAAATAGTGAAAATCTCTGTATGGACATAAGCACATGTATGGTCTTTTTCCATATTGTAATCCACAAAAACCTTACTATATACATTATGAAAGTTAACAAAAGATGCATTGCAGATACACTGCAAAATGTTGGCTGTAGGATCAGCAAAAAAATATATACATATTTTGTAAAGCAGTAAATGCGTTTATTTAGATTTTTTTGCAAAAATATTATTCAAAACTAGAGGTGGAATATCAATCATTATCGCCAGGTAGTATCACATCACCAGATGTCAGTATTGCAATACAGATTCCTCTCCACCCATAGCCACACTATCAAATCAATGAGGATAAACTGATGGGGAAATGTAATTCACTGGTTCAAGGACTCTGTGTACTTTGCTCTACCTGGTATAATGGTTCTCCTGTTTGCCTTTTTAAGGAACAATTTGTCTTCCTTAAGTTCAGATATTGTATTGAGTATTTCAGTATCACTGACAGCATATTGTCTATTCTGTTGGTGTAATCACACAGTATGGCAAGTGTGGAAACTTCCAAGTTGGGTGTAAGCATTGAAAGCTCTGTTCTAATAGTCTTTTAGTCTAATAGTGTTGCACAGAAAGACTAAATTGAGATCCGCAAACTAGTTTGGGAAAAGCCTGCTGTAAGTTTGATCAATTTAATAATCGTATTCAGTTATATAATTTTACGCACTCATAAAACGTGTATGGCCAACAATAATATAAACAGCTATGGTGCGATGGGTATTTTCACATTTAAATAAAGAGAATTAATGAAAGCATTTTTGTATTTGTGTCATAGTAGCCAACTACCTCTTAATAATTTAAAATGAAACTTTTCCATAAATAGTACCATTCGCCACAGAAAAGACTGAAGCCGAACCACTCCAATACAGTTTATTTCATCTTTATTGTTCTCTGGTCTCCAGTCATGGTCATACACAGTATTGTATGTTCACAAACAACAAGCATTCCACACACCAACTGGCAAACATATATAAAAAAGTGAAGGCATGTCTTTCCCTCTATTTGTCATTTATACACATGGCATATCAAGGCACTATTTTAACATATAAATACATGACCGACCGACATCAGACAACCATACATTTTGAAAACGATCGACAGACAGCAGACATTTTATTCCAAACATTTACATAAATCAAAGCTTCTTAAGAATAATAATAATAATAGTGATAAGAAGAAGAATAGTAATTAAAAAGAAACATAGACTGAGGTTACACTGTGGCTAGCTGTGTGCTCAGAGTCAGGTAATCTGTAGTTTGTCTTACCATAATACTCATGATACATTCGAACATGTGTGCACCTGGGAGTATAGGAAACAACTGATTGCTGGGACAATGCAGGGTAAGGATTAGCGTGTGTGTGTGTGCGTGCGTGTGCGCGTACAGGGAGAAGCAAGGAGGGACTCTAGTGAAAAAAGAATGATTTGTGTGATGGTGTTTGTATGTATGTATGTGTGTGTGTGTATCTGCAAGTGCTACTGAAATAGAGCATGTGTGCATGTATATGCATAAGGAGTTGCTCCAATGCCTGTTAAGTGTGTACCACATGTGTGTGTGCGTATGTGCAAGGACGAGTTGCTCAGCCCTGTGTGTGTGTCCATTTTGTATATAAATATCCCAGTAAATATCCCAGTGTATTTAAGTGTTTAAGAAGTATTGTTTTCCAGTGCATAAATCGTGTGGTTATGTCAAAAGTTGCTCTACTGAGTAGAGGTCTTGTCTGTATGTGTGTCTGTATGAATGTGTGTGTGCACGTTAGGAGTTGATCCAGGGGTGCTGCAGACATTCGGCTGCTGTGGCCCTCTTCTCTGGCAGGAACTGCAGCATGGTGAGCAGGAAGTCACTGAACTGGGCCGCCTGCTCAAGGGGCCACTCATACTTCTCCAGCAGGACCTCAAACAGACCCCACGGCTTCAGGTTAGAGATGTGCCGCAGCTCTCCTGGCAAGGGACAAAACACACACACACACAATAAAGATTTAAACACTATTCAATTTCACACAGTATTCCATGTCCATTCAAAAAGTATGTATTTGGTGCCCCCTAGTGTACAAAGACTAAAATGCACACAACAATAATAATAATATAAAAATTAGATGGACAATACATTAGATAGACAATGCATTTAAAGGAAAACCAAGTAAACAAGTTAAACACTGTATGCCCGGAGTTAAAAAAAAAAAAAAAGGTAGAAAGAGAAAGCAGACAGACAGACAGTGTGAGGATGTGGGCAGGTGGCTGGTGGGGTGCCATGCATCTGGCTGTGGTTGGCAGACGGTGGTGAATTTAAAAACAGGTGACACCTTGAGTTACAGAAACTGGAGCCGTCTGTGATACCAAAGGCCCTGAGCGTGTTTTTGTAACTAGAGATCTTGCTCCAGCACGTTTCTCCGAGGTTTAGTAACGCTGTCGCGTTTGCAAGCCACAATAATAAACCTTTTCCCCTGCCTATTTTTAGTCTTACTTTTAGTACGAAGCACACACAGAAAGCCCCTGTAAATTAATAACTCTGCCAAGTGAGCTCTGCAGACCCCCCCACCCTGCCCCCACCTTATTCTGGAAGCACCAGAAATAAAAAACGAAGTGGCCTTTTTCAGCCATTTTGTCTCGCATGGATGACGAGTCCTGTCAGTCTTACCTCTGCGATTGAAGTACTCGCGGGAGTAGCGTCCTGAGAGGGCGTGGTGAGGTGGAATGGGTCCCAGCAGCTCAATGATGTGAGCTATGTGATCTGCACAGGAGGGGACAGCCAGCCACACTGGTCAGACAAACTCAGACAACCTCTGCAGAGAGACGTATCGCTACACACAATGATCAAAGCTACACTCTTCTTTGAGATAATAACAGTAAGTCATTTTTGTGGTTGAAAAAACTTCTGTTTCTTAGTAGGTTTTGTTAAACTTGATGGACCAAACTATATAAAACAGGAGGTACACAACAGATGGATGGACACTGGAGGGGGGGGGGGTTCATAAAAAGAAGATCAAACATGATCAAACCTTCATCTCTGGTGTAGTCCTCTCCTGAGTGAGGCTCAAACAGATAGTCTCCAGTGGCCAGCTCAAACGCCTGTGTAAGCAAACACAACAGCAATACACACACACACACACACACACACACACACACACACACACACACACACACACACACACACACACAGACACATCTCTTAAAGGAAATGTCACAAACACTGTGTGAGTCTCTCTCTCTAGAGAAACAATGCTACAGCCACACACACAAACATCATAGCATTCTGGTCAAATAACCATGGATAAACAGCTACAGTTCACTTAATGCTGCTGCACTGCACAACATAAGCTACATAGATTCCCTTTGAGTAAACAAAATCAGCCACAAGAGCTACTATTGACTACTGACATTATCATATGTCTTGTTGAGTTGGAAAAAAAGTAACATGGCAGTTGAGGTAAAATATGAAATATGCAGCATAACCAGAGAGGGTAAAAGAGAAGCACAAATTTTTGATAAGTTCCGTATTCTATTTTCGCAAGGGGGAAGGGGGAAATCCCCTTTATGCGGACCAGAGTCGAGCCCTCACACACTGCTACAGAAGTTCAGTGAAAATGTTATATTGTGACATTATGTGACACTCTCACTTATGTGTTTGCTTGCATTGTAACGTATTATGTTGCTCTATCTTGGTCAGTATTCAATGATCTTTGGCGTAACTCAATCTAAGAAGGAAGAAGGTGTGTGTGTGTGTGTGTGTGTGTGTGTGTGTGTGTGTGTGTGTGTATGTGTGTGTGCGCGCCCTTACCATGCAGGCTGTACTCCAGATGTCTGCTGGGGTTCCATACTCAGCCCCTATGAGCACCTCCAGGGCACGGTACTGACGCGTCTGAATGTCCTCTGTGAAGTGCTTGTGCTGGGGGAGAAGGCATGAGAGGGGCACACTGTTAGAGAGTCTAAACCATCTAGTCATAGTCCTGATCATCACAAATTAGTTGCTCTCTGCATGTAGCCTGGGTAAACCTACTCTAATATCTCAACTAAGATTGAAATTGAGACTGGACTCTGGAGTTGACTCAATCACTTTCTACTTCCAAGGGCATAACAGTGAAAAATTTTAACTTGAATTTGGTCACAAAAATAACATAAAGCGTGGAAAAAAGAAAAAAATGTTTCATAAACCATATTTCTCCATCACCTCCACATCTTGAGGGTAGCCATTATTCAAAAACGAATGTTAATTTCCATAAACTTTCGGCATGGACACGTGGACAGAGTTTGGTTTTGGTGACGTCACTGTGGAGATCTGTTTGCTAGCAAGTTCAACCAGGTTTATCCTGGCTGGTCCAAATGGCCCATCATCCAGACTGGATTTTAAAAGAGCAATATCAAGGCTAATAGGATTAGCTCTTGTGTTGGGTGACTGCTGACTAATGATTAAATGACATTATTGTCAAGATGAATGCTATATCATCAATTGGGAGACACCATCTATCTACAGTAGTTGACAGGTTGGTTCCAGTTCTGTTTGCATCTCTTAGAACACTCACCACCCAGCAGGCGTTGCCTAGGTCTGCGATCTTGATGCAGATCTTGTCAGCGTTCTGTGGCTCCAGGGGGTTCACTAGGAAATCGGCAGCACTGTACGCTAACCACACACAGCACACACGCACACACACACACATAAGTCATTCCTCTGCCTGCAGTATTCAGTTACTCACTCAGTCCATCAATGCTACTGAATTACTCAAAAACGTTATTCAATGACATGAACTCCCACAACACAACAACTCTGCCGTAACAGGTAGCATCAGAAAGACAGTGGTCTTGTAAGCCCAAGGGCTTCATATATCACTGACTCCAACAATACTTCTACTGAATATACATATTCTCTTTGACCATAATCATTGGAGGCAATAACATTTTATACATTATGGTTAATATATACATACTATATTAACAATTAATACATCATCCTATCCATAACGCATACACACACATACACAGTTTTGTATACACATATAACTATACAGAATCATTGGTGCTATGTGAAATATCACATGAAAGGGTCACATTCAGAACAACCAAAGGATTACAATGCAATAAACATGTAACTGAATGACGAGTCTAAAATGTAATAAAAATGTAACTGAATGACTAGAATGTACTGAAACCACTTACAGCTGGAGGACAGGACTGAGCGCCGACTGTCTCTGCCTGTGGAGTAGCCAGACAGTGTGGAGAGGGCCGACTCAGAGGTGGCCGACAGCAACGAACCAGACATGCCAGACAGGCCTGAGCCCGGGCTGGAGAAGCGCATGGGCCCGCCACCGTGACCGTTACAGCTCTCCTCCAGCCACGAGGAGCCTGATTCAGGGCTGCCCTTACTGCCGTGGTTTTGCAAGTTGCCATTACCGTTGAACACAGAGTGACCTGCAGAGGAGCAGAGGGAGGAATCCATCAACATGTTTGTGTAGCAAAACTCATCTTTGCTAGGGGCCTTTCTGCCATGTCTTGTGGCTTCAGCTCCTTTTTGTCCTGAATGCAAACAATCTAAAACAATTATCTCCTTACGTGCTACATTTCCCTAAACATCAATCTGTGATTAAGCTTCATTTGCTTTTATTATTTGCTTCAACAAGGCTCGAGAAGGACCTAAACCACAACTGTATGGTTCTATGATCTATGCGAATTCCAACCTACCGACTAGTGAGTAAACAAGCAAACAAATAAACACACACAAACCTTTTCCCTGAGGCTCCTTCCTCAGACGTGCCTGCCTGACCTCTGACCTCCGTGTCTCACCTGGCGCATAGGCCTCAGCCTCCTCCTCGTCCTCCTGAAGCCTCCACAGGGCCCTGGTCTGACCGGGTCCAACCGGCTCTGTGTCCAGCTCCTCCAAGCGCTGCAGGTCCTGGAGTCGCTCGTCCAACAGACGTTGCTGCCGCTTAGCTTTTCGTTTCATCTTCTTCTTCTTGTTCTTGGAGATCTTCCCTGTCTACACACCAGCAACAAGGAGCAAGAGGGACGACGCGAGTCAGAGGAAACTCAGGCAACTGGTAAATATCTCTGATTAATAATTTTTTTATTATTATTATCATCATTATTATTATTATGATTATTATTACAATAATGTTGGATTGTTAAATGTTATTAAGTGCGGAACAACTTGATGATTTCAACTAGCCTCTAAATTACTGATTGTAAAAATTGCTGTAACAGATAAATAGTTGCTATAATGGATGCTGTGATAGACATTGTTACATTGAATGTTAAATTCATATCCCACCCAAACAGAAAAGTAGCCTGATGAGAGGATGTTCGCTCAGTGTTTCTGAAGAGGGTTCATGTGAAGGGTTTGTGTGTGTGTGTGTGTGTGTGTGTGTGTGTGAGTGTGTGTGTGTGAAGAGACTGATCAAACACACCCGCCCTACAAGTCCAAAAAACTGTGGGCACCCTTCCCTTCACCCACCATCAGCGAATAAAACACTACTGCATGTCGGAAAATAAAGTCTGCCGCTGTCCCATTTAGACGAGCGGTAGCCTGATGCAGCAGTCACCAGCTATGTGGCCACAGTACTGTACTGGGTGCTGGACAGCAGTCATCCGACACCACCTCACCATATCCTGCTGGGGGGGGGGCTATTTAAGGCCGCTACCCAGCTGCTCTGCTAGCTGGGTTGGGGGTGGGGGTGGAGGTAGACTACTGACAGTACTGCTCAGTAAGGCCGGTGTCGGAACGGCACCCAACACGAGAGGCAAGTCCCGTGGCAACAACCGTGAGGTGGAACGTGAGCGGGTTCTGATGACAAGACGTAGTAGACAGGGAGAGTGGGGGTAGAGTGCAAAGGGTTTAAAACTGTACGGTGCTCAACTGTAACATGCTACGACTATGCGTCTACGCAAATAAACTCCGATGGTGTTAGATTATATCTGTCTTGGAGGTTGACAGAACCCACTGCAACAGTTGGAGCGAAAACAGGTCTTGACTACGTGCTGCGAGTACCCTGCCACAAATGGCAAAACCAAAGCACAGCAGACAGCAGAACTGCGAAAGCATCACATTTTCAGAAACAACATCTGCACCTCTAGAGCACTGACACAGCTGACAGCAATGTGCTACGAATTAATGTCTGGACATCCTGCAGCTTCTGCAGCAAAACCAATGCTGTGAAAATAGCACATGGGGCCACACACACCGTTGTCCATCCCGTTTCCTATACAGTTTACAATTTCTAGGTACAAACAGTCACTGGAAAATGTCTGCCTTCCACATCCCATTTACTGTTATAACTAAAGCATAAGAAAAAAAGTATTTTGCCTGTGCCACTGAAATGCGTCACTGTGAGGTTGTCAGTGTGTATCTGTGCTCCACTGGAGGGGAGCCATCAATTAGCCCCCAGTGGCGGGTTTACATCATGGGGTTAACGGTGAGAGCAGATGACACTGCTAACAGCTCAGCGAGAGGAAATGCTGCAACACTCCTGACCACAAAAGATGCTGGGTCGAGTGCCCTTTTTGGGAATGTCAGGAATGCTAAGAAGCGCTGCGCCTTCTTAGTCAGAAATGACTAATGACTAGACTAATGATATTTCGAGGTGCAGACACCAGAGCCATACACACACACACACACACAAACAGAAAACAAACCGAGCACTCACTGTGCTAGACTGACTGTGCTTACACAAAGTTGCAAAAAGCAACTTGTAGAATTCATCTCACCCACAAGGAAAAAAAAAGCAAAAGCTGAAAAAAGTGAGGAAATAAAGACGACAGAAACACAAGACTTTGACAGCGAAAGCCAACACATCTGTTTCCTCAGAGCTACCATTTCAAAACACAGACACAGCTGAAAAAAACCTGAAGTTTTCAGAGACACTTCCAACCTGCATGTCCTTCACATTTCTTTCACACGCTCACACACACACTCACTCGCACAGAGTGGTGTTAAGCTGATGGAGCGAGATAGCGCGTCTTGAAGACACATGCGGATATGTGATTTAGTTACCCATCTTTGCGCTAATTAGGAAATATTAATACTTCGGCTCACGATGGGGGCAAGCTGTTAGTGAAATGGAAGCGAGAAGTTGTATGTCTATGAAAAGAAACCGCTAGGAATCTAGAAATGGAGCATATGAAATTTTAAACAGGTTCCAAGGGTGACGCGGGGCCATGTCTTGGCAGCAGAGCATGTGTTTGATTACAGTGGCATTTTGTGAAATGGAGTCAGGCGAATGAAACGTTATCGCACACTATGGCTATGACACTGCACTGCAGAGTGACTACGGGAGAAAGATCACACAGCGGAGATCACAATGCAGTCACAAGTAATAGCTATCTTCAGTCTAATGACTCCAACAGAGTCCATGAGAAATCCAATCCATGAAAAACAACTGCTTTCAATTGTGTGCCATTTCACACATCACTTGAGAATTATATCTGTAATCAACATTCAGCATCTTCTTCAAATAAGAAACTACAAATCTGCTACCGTGCTCTGCTCTGTTGGATATGTTTTGCTGTATGAAATTTTATATTGGTTAAAAGTTGCTTTCATATTACTTTCATGACACAAACAAATAAGCAATTTGTTTGTTGGAACAAATTCACCATCCGCTTCTTCTATCCATCCATCCAATATCACATGCAAAGAGCAGACTGATCTGAAGTGCTACCACAACACCCACCACACCACCACAGCAAACGCTGCTATAATGAGGTATTTTTACCCGTCATTCACTAAGGATAGTGCAGTCAGGAAAACCAGACGCAACTTCTGGACAAAGCATCATTACATCCCCACAGATTAAGGAAAACAAAAAGTCAGCTTCAGCATCAGCGTCCTCCTTCCATTTGGGATCTGTCTGAACAAATCTGTGTTGCACTATGTGCTCTGTTATTATTTAAAACCAACTTTCACTCGAGACTCCAAAAGAAACACAACGAAAGAGCTTTGATTTATTCGAGGTTATGAACAATCAAAGCCAGAGTCATTTCCCTCCCCCTCAACAAACAGGGGATAATATCTTGTTTTGTGTTAGCATTCATGGTGTTGCACTGAAAGTATTAATTTCCTTTGAATGAAAAATGAGAAAGAAAGAAATAAAGAAAAAAACAGGAGAAGCTTTTCTGGAGGTCATCTTAGAATACAATTCATGCTGACCTTCTAAACAAAAAAAAGTCTAAAAAGTCAGTAATATAATATTCTGCTCTTTGCGTTTCTTTCGGAGCTCGTCAAACAGGGAACATAAAGACCCCGCCTTGAAGACTATGCTACTGTTACTGAGGAAATTAAGCACGTTTACTAATGTTAGAGTCACATTAGAATTAGTAATAAGCTTATTTACTAATTTATGAAGTAGTAATCGGCCTGTCTACAAAAACAAGTTTCCATAACAAGAGACAAACAGTTTTGTTTTCCTCAATCAGTGTGCATCACATCATGCATCATGCTAACTGGACCTACATGTTATGAGGTCCCAGATGTGGCTAAGTGTTCACACCATGACACTACACCCTCCCCCATGTTCTTTTTGTTTTGTTTGTCTTGTTTTTAAGAAAAACAGGCACGGCTCTGGACATACCTGATTTTCCCTTGGGGCGGAGCTAACTGCCATCAGAAACAGAAGAGGGGGGAAAAAAGGAAGGGATAGATAAACCACAATGATCACAGAGAAAAAGAAAGAGAAAAAAAAAAAAAAAAACAGGACAAAGTTAGAAACCAAATAGAGACTGAGAGAAAATGAGGGTGACTAGAATTCACACCAATGACAGAAAGAACAATGACAGTGAGAGAGTGAGAGATAGAAAGAGAGAGAGAGAGAGAGACATACAGAGAGTGGAAAGACAGAGAGAAGGAGAGCGAGAGATGCACAACATGCGTAGAAACATCTAGACACATTCCATTAACATGCGTTGAGGCAGACTTTCAGTTAGGCCTACACCCACTAAATTTCACTCTACCCCAATAAGTGTCATTCAATAGTACTTTGGTTAAACTCTCAGGTTACTGTCACTACAATACTGACTCCAGTCAGAAGATTGTTCAGATTGCCAATAAAAGAGTGAATTAGCTCACTTGTGTTGGATGTAATAAGGCAGTATTACAAACCTGACATTTTTAAAGGAACACTTTCAAATACCACTGCAGTGGCCGCATTCCACCAAGTTGGAGACCGATTATATCCGAATTCTTTTGCAGTGTCAATAACTATGTGTTGTATTCATTTAACTCTTTGGCCAGAACACAAACTAATAAAAAAGATACAGTTGGTGCACCATTCATTAATCTCTGAATAAAAATTACAGCTGACATTACACTCTTAGCAGCAACTTCCTGGTTTGTCACTGATAGCCTGGGACTGAGCAGCAGCAAGTCACTGAAGTGCAGACATGTTGTTGGTGGGAGGGACTTACCAGAGGATCCTGAGGGCGGTGGAGCTCCGGATTTCTGCCATATGGTTGCCTCGGCAGCCAAGCGGCGGATGTACACCTCGTTCACATCCAGCAGGATGTTCTCGGGTTTGATGTCTGTGTGGATAATCTTGCATTTGGTGTGTAGGTAGTCCAGGCCTTGCAGAACCTGAGAGAGAGAGAGAGAGAGAGAGATGAATTGGAGATGCAAGGATGACAAGGCCTGAAAAATTGCACATCAAAAATGAGACTTCAGCACTGCTATAGCTTACACTGACACAAGAGTGAGACATCCTACACGCACAACTGAATGTAAAACCAATCATCAGTGCAACTTAATAATGTATTAAACTGCATAATTAATAACTCTGTAGTCTGCAAATGTGCATCCCATGGTTCTGAATACACTGCTGGGCAAACAGGATTATCCCCATATTCAAAACAGGATTAGCCCCATATTTAGACCTCACTCGGTTATGCAAAATGGTGAATGCCCCCTAATCCAGTATACAGGATTTATGAGAACATGGCAGGTATTGGGACTACAACTGTACAGTGGGTCTAGAGACCTTTAGGATCTAGGGACTATGACTCACCTGTTTGAGGATGCTCTTAACACAGACCAGAGGTAGGCCCATATAGTTGGACTTGATGATGTACTTGAGAAGCTGGTGGCCAAGCACCTCCAGCACCATGCAAACATCTTGGTGTCAGCGATCAGGAAAACACCTCAATCCACATATATAACAAGCCACAGCCCTCCATTTCAAACACTCATTTCTCAATTTCATTCAGTTAAATTCTCTATGGTCACCTGCAGTTCAATTGCTTTAGTAAGGATACGAACGCCATTAACACCAGAGATTTTGAAGTCATCTATGAGCTGTACAATAGTCTGTCGCTTTGGGTCAGAGGGGTCACTGTCACGAACCTGATGCAAACACAACATGACAGTTGGTCGAGACTCAATATTCAAACGCAAATAAAGCCGATTATTATTTCGATTACAACCAGAAAACAAATCCATCCAACAGCATTCTATTCATATATTAACACAGCTTGAGGTAGACAGTTGACTATATAAGACTTACACTAGACATGTACTATCTGATCAACAGTTAACAAATACTACCTCCTGACATTAACCATATATGCTGTTGTCAAGTGTTCAAGTTATGAAGTGTTCCTTGATGGTGTTTATGGCTCCACTCACGCATTTCAGCAGCTTTATTTCATCCAGGGCCGTTTCTGTGTAGTGCTGGGCACTCTTCACCACCTTGAGTGCCACAAAACGCTTCCTCCTGTGAGAGAGAGAGAAAGAGAGAGAGAGTGAGTGAAAGAGAAGGAAACCTCTCAGCACGATGGTGGCTGTTTGCCATAAGTGGGTGTGGGAAAGCAACCTCTAGAGACTTTTAAGAACACTCTACATTTAGAACAATATGGCTGATGAAATCACTGAGAACCGCTTAAAATGAGTCTCTCTCTCTCTCACACACACAGTATAATCCCATGGCCTCAGATCTGCCACTATGCCTCATGGTAACAGGCACTGCACCAGTGGGATTGTAGCTTACTGCGCTTTCCTTACTTACATTGTATTTCATCCGAGGCCTGACATAAACAAGTGATCATATAACTGCACTATTTAGGACACAAACATGCGCACATGCATAGGGTGTACACATCTGCATGTGCAGCCCAAACACCCAAACACACACCTCACTAAAGGTCTACACACACTCCTCTGCTACTCACTGAAGGTCCCAGCAGAGCCACACTGTAGAAAAGTGCCCCCATCCTAGTTTCCTCACTACATGGTATCTGCCATTAAACAAGTCTCCAATCTTCACTGGGTAATATCCTCCTATAACATAAAAAGTGCTCAGTTAGAGAGATTTACAGTAGTTTCTTACAGTGAGTTACAGCAGTCAGTAAAACTTACATATAGGGATAGAATACAACAATCAGCGAGTGAAAATTACCTGCTAATAAATGCTAATAAATTATCTACACAAAAAAACACAATAGTAATAGGAATCTGATTTGTTTGAACCAGCCTTAAACAGCCATTGAAACTAAGCACATGCTTATTGTAATGAGGCACGAATGAAGAATTTTCCAGATTCTGCCTCAACTATTCGCAAAGCTTAAGTGATCCATCATAGGCATATTATAACAACAACGCTCATGTAACATACAGAAATTGATACAATAAATATACTTCTCACAAAAAGATCATATTGTGGTTTTGAGGTCTGTGCTATATTTATCACTGTGCATCATTTCATTCTCTCTAAGCACTGAAACTTGTGGTGACGCACCCTTGCAGTAATCTGATGGGTTCTCCTGCTCCTCATCATCTGATCCAAGCAGCTCAACTGGAGGTGGGGTGAAATCTGGCGGCGGGGGGCTAAGGGTCTGTGGAGGGGGGGTCTCGCTCCGGCCAGAGAGGGTCTGTGAGATTGGAGGGGTGGCAGACAGCACTGATGGCAGGCCCCGGGATGGAGCAATGGGGGTGGCAGAAGGCGAGGCTAGGCTGGTGGGGGAGGGCGGTGTGGGGTCGGTGGCTGGCGGGAAGGCTGAGATGGGACTGCTGGCGCTGGGGATGGAAATAGGCAGGGACTGCGGCAGTGGGGCGGCAGGCTGCAGGTCAGGGGGGCTCTGGGACAGGTTGAGCGGAGGGGTGGGGGGAGTTTTCGGGGGGGTGGAGGGCGTGTGGATCGTTAGGATGTGACACAGTTCATCTGCAGTGGGCAATGGGGGCCTGGAATAAGAAAATGTGATGTTTTATTAAAACCGAATATTAAAAGCATGCACACAAGATTCATACATGACTTCTGCCATTTTTTAAATGAAATGTAATAATGCATTCCTTCAAAAACATTCCAGTAGCTACCAAGCAGAGGTTTATAACATAACATATTACCAAGCAAGTAAGAATACAGTAACTATTGATGATAAGCTTTACACTTCCTAAACTTAAAGCCTTCCAACAGGGCACAGGCAACAAAGAAAACATACATTCTTCACAATAGCTCTATTATTGACCAAGCCAGCCAAACGCAAGCCTCAGACAACGAATAGACAGAGAAAGAGCATCTGGCCTGAAGAAAATGTTCACACACATGCATCATGGGGTTTGACGTTTCACTAGTACTAATCATGTCTTTTGTGTAACATACACGCACGAATGGCTGTTCAGACAATCTGACAGGGTAAAAACAGCAACAGTGAGCTCCTCCAGATTACACTGGAAATGTTAGTTCAGTCTCCTTTACGCTCTGATGAGCAAAGTTGTTCACAGTGAACAAAACAATACGGTCACTGGAACTAACTACACACCAAGGTGAATCTGTGTTGTTATGAGTTTTAAAACGATCAAACCCTGGTGTTATGTAACTGCGGTGCTGCAACTCTGCCTAGATTGACAATGTTTAGGACACGTGCGCAATGTGCATTGTTCAGGTTTACCAGGGTTACGTTAAAATAGGCACTAGAGGGAGGGGAGACATGAGTCAATGTGCTTATCTGGAGAAGAGTGTCCCTCGGCCAGCCTTATGTATTTTTAGCACACACTCAGAGACCGAATCTCCGCCGCAAAATCTGAGAAATCTGGAGCACGCTCTGTTGGACACTGATGGTAGCGTTATGGGTGTAGAAATGAGAACACTCACCCAAGATCGATTCGGGGAATGTCCACACCAGTTCCTTTGCGATGCTTCTTAGTTTTCTTTTTGTGCTTCTTGCCTTGGGTACAGTGCGGATTGTTGTTACCGCTGGAGACTGTCATGAATCAGAGAACATGTTAGCGATGCTAGTTGCGGCGACCCCCTTACCGCTAGCGACCTAACGTTAGCTAGCCAATCAGGCTTAATGCTGTTATGAGCACAGCACTAACGTTAGCCACAATAACACGCATGGGCAGTTTTTGAAGGTCTGGGTGGTCGAAACAAAAAAATGTCATGACATAAAAACACATCTACATACACGTAAACTGTACTGACAGTAAAAACACTATCGATTACATAAAAATATATTATGCCCTCTAGGTAAATGTCTGGTCTGAATGAGGAGTGTCGAGGTTAACGGTTAGCTGGGTAGCTAGGGTACATACATCCAAATGCCAGGCTAACAAGCGGAATTCACAGAAGTCAAGCAAATGGTGTCATCTTTTCGGGTCACAACATAATGTCTTAATTACAATAAGTACCAACGCTTATCCTTATATTTTAAAAGCTGAAAACATTTATGGAGTATTTTTTAAAAAAACTCACCGTTCATCGATATCATCAGTGCAGCTGTCACCACGCACCGTAGCTGTGTTACTGCTAGCGCATGCGCTTTGCCGATGCGCACAGGACTATCCCGGTTGCAGTGCTGGTAAGGAATGCAACATTCATTCGGTGAGGGACTACCGCACTGACATGCCTTACAAAATTCTTCCATAATTTCCTCATACCCTGCTTTTAAATGACTGCAAGGTGGCAAGGGGCGTAATGTTGTCGGGGCTCAGGAGTGGGTCAGTGGGAAGCGCAATAAGTGAATTTGTCTACTAGATATTAGGTTATGATTATGACAGGAACAATCGATTGCATAAATTAATCAACAAAAACAAATGAAGCAAAGGCCCCGCTGTTAAAATTATATCTTTATTTTCCCCATACAAATTTCCATTTCATTTCATTTCCTCATTTTGGTTCCCAAATGTCTCTTCTGAGAGTAAATCTATCTGAGAAGGAAAAAAAACAGTTTCTCTGGACAATATTTACAGGCACATATACATAATTGTTAGCAAACTATACACAATGAAAATACAAAAGAGTAAAACAAGACTATGGTCTCACTTTTCCTTTAGTTTGATTTACCATACAAAATCCCCTTACATCTCAGACATTTTCCCTTGTCAAATATGGAGATTTGGCAAAAGTTTCAGGTTACTTCATTTGTAAATGTTACAGAATAAAAATGGGAAATTAGGCAGATATACTGACTATTTAACTTTAAAGAACTGTGCAGGTTTCAGGATGAATATTAAGGAAATAGGATGCCTTACAAGAGGGTATTCATTACTGAGCACAAAGTATTGTTCAGATATTCAGTAAACAGGTTTGCCAAAAGCTTTACAATCATGCACGAGAGGTTTTTTACATACATCACACACACACACACAAACACAAAAGCACACACACCCATTCCCTCTTTCTCACGCACACACACATATACTCCTAGCAAAGCGCTCAGGAACACAGCAGCTATTAAAGCCAATGAGTCAATCAAATCACAGGCATGCATTTGCTATGCTACATTACAGTAATTAAGACTACACCAAAAGAGCTAGACATTGATTTCCATCAGCCAAACAAACAGAAGCACACGCGAGCAATGCATTTCTCACAAGAATGCTGTGCTGTAAGTCTGAAGGCAGTTTGTTATGCAGTGAACTGCACTATAAGGTCAGGATAAAAATCTCCTGAACTGTGCCAAACTACAGAGGCAAATACACAACAAGTTGGACAGCGATACACATAAGGTTTTATGGAGCCCATAGCAGTGTTACTCTATGCCATCTGTCCAATGTCTATGAAAACAGTGAGATGAGGCCAGCAATTCCTGTTCCTGTTGGCCTACTCACACAGAGGTTACATCAATACAGGCCGGCAGGGCCTTTAGATCACTCAAGTCAAATACACCATCAAGAAGTTGTATAGATATATGTATATAATGGAGTAGGATTCCCAAAAATGTAAACACAAAGTGCTAAAGGTAAAAAACAAGAAAAAAAAACAAACCAAAAAACTTCACAAAAGTGTTCAATTCCATGATGAATACTAAAGTAATCTCTATTAACTACCACCAAGAACAGAGTCAAACATGAACATGATCCTGAAAAAAGCATTTGGAGACTCTAAGCTCAATTTTTGAAGCAATACTGAGATAAGTAGGAAAAGAAGCTGTTATCGAGAAGCCTCGACCAGATGTCTCATCAACACCTTCAGATCCAGACGTTGAGGGACCCTTGGAGAGGCGTCATGTCAGACAGCTCACATCTTCCACTTCACAAATGCACAGTCAAACAGGAAAGAAAAATGGCAGGCTCCTCTGCCTTATTTCTTTATGTGACGTTTGTTCTCTCAACCCATTTGGCAAATGTCAAGCTTTTATATTTCTACTTGGTACTCGTTAAAAATGTTAAAAAGAAGGCACATTTTGGTTATGTATAAATAACTATTTACAGGAAATAAGTTAGTTTGTGTTCAGTGTCAGCTCTGCTTCATGCCCAGTCACATTGCTGGCTTTCATGAAAAACAAAACAAAACAATCACCACGGTGATGAACATCAGAACCCAGTGACACCTGGATATGGCCAATTCAATTAACACCCACAGCTCAAACAGTTCATGTGCACACCTGGGTCTCGCTAGTTTTTGCAAAACAATTATTGCTATTCCTCTGTGCTTTGCTATGGAACATGTTTTTTCAAAGGGCGATGTGCTTTGGGGGTTCCTCTGAAATTGAGAAAGAGCACCACATCACACTGGCAATGGTGTATACTGACAAGTTACAGCAAGGACCTTCCTTCAGTAGTCTAGTATCCCACAAGTGCCATGTCAAACACCCACACAAACACAGATACACAGCCTGCCGTCTGAATGCTTGTGTATGAGGAAACACGACTTCTTTTGGCACTTGCGCTCAGTAACCATGGCAATGGCTTGTTAGAGGTGCCATTCTGATAAGCAAGACTCCAGGGGCACCTCCAAAGGGCCGTTCACACCAAGAACAATGACTATAATGACAAATAAATATCATTCTAATCAATATGAATGACAACGTCCACATCTCAACTATAACGGCAACGACATGTGCAACAGCATCATTGGGATCACTTTCAGAGTGATTTGAACTACAACATTGACAATCAGAAACAATGTAATTTTAGACAGTAGTTAATTTTAAGTTCATTCACACGAGAACAGACTTCAGTTATTGTTTGTCAGTGTGGACGGAAATATTGTTAGAGTTAGTTATCTTTGTGGTCATCCTTCCAGGTGTGAAGGGCCCTTAAGTCTGAGTAAGTGTATTAGTAAGTGAATTACACTTCCATTTTAAGTACACCGAAAACAGTGCTGGCGTTCAACACTATATTCTGAAAAAGAGCAAAGAGGAGCATAGAGGAATATAGCATCAGATGACCAGCTGTTAAAAATGGGGTTTGTTTTTGAAATGCAAGATACTGGCTCTGTTAGTGGCATATATGCTGTAACATATTATGAGGCTGCCACATTGGCATCTCACATGATCTCAGTAGCAGTGGTATAGCCTGACTGTGCTCCACCAGACTAGAGCTTTTGAGCTTATGAAAGAGCGTTTAACCAGAATTAAATACTGAACATCCCCTTTCCCCTGCCCCACCCCACCCCTAATATTAATTTATCCAATATATTAATTTATGGAAGAATTAGCCAAGCTCAGCTTACACATACATACTCTCCTGATAATAAAACAAAAAACACACACACTGTAAATGAACCAACACAATGACACACTCATAGAAATAGTAGCACAGAATATATCTGTGGGATTGTAATTGTCCTTCCAGTACAGCTCCCGTAACTTGTCCTTTCTTGTCCATTTTGTTCCCAGTATCTGCACGTTTCCCTTTTACTCTCCCCCGCTGATCTGAAAAGATTCTGGAGCTGAGGGGGGTGTCACGTGTCACGGCAGGAAGTAAAGAGAAGCTTGGTTGGAGTTTTGGTTTTGGTTCAACTGCTGGCTTTAACCCGTTGACTGGATTCTTTCTTTCTTTTTGCTTCACAGTTAATTAGTCAGACTCATCTTCTCGGCCCAACCTTCAACCTTCTAGGGTCAATCATTGTCACAAGACACACGAGTGTTTATGTGTAAGAGTCAAGGTTCAAAGATCATTGAGGGGTCACAGGTCAGTGACTTTGTTCTCCACGAGCGCAGCGACCTGCTGGAGCCGGTAAGCCAACTGCATCTTCTGTCCTGCCGCATCCTCTTCCAGTGACATGATAATCTGTACGAAGCACAAGAGCAGCGTTTTTTTAATGTGGTGAGGTTTCAGTGACCATGCTGGTTCTGTCAGCATTGCCTCTCTCTTTCAGATCAAGTCAGGAGCATTATGACAGAGCTATACTTTTTTTAATGAACTTTTCTATTGTCTGCTGTATTTCTTTGAAAACCTGGCATTGTATTACATCAAAGGACAGATGTGGGAGTACAGAAAAAAAAAACACTACACCACAATCCAACTTTGTAACGTAATGAAGAAAAATGGATACACATCACACCCTGACAGAGAGAATCTCAACAGTGAGCCAAGATTGCCTACGGCCCTCTTAACCCCCTCCCTGTTCTATTCGAAGAGCCTTGGTCAGCACCTTAGTTAATGAAGGCTTTTCTTTTCTCGGCAACGCAAAACATAAAACATCAGTACACGGCCCACCAGGACGCATCCTGTTCCTGCGGGAGTCTTTTTCATGGAATATTCATGAGGTGCTTCCCACATTGTGAAAGATGAGAACGGTGAGGCTAGCACATAAATCTAAATGTGCTGCTGTGCATGTGCCCCTTATAGGTTCTCTCTCGGAGAAAGTGTAGGCTCGCGAGCACAGTGTGTGTGGCTATTAGGAGAGAGTCAGGGAGGGGGCTAGAGCACGGTGAATGGAGTCATGAATGGCAGACACTTACCTGGTCATAGTATTTGTTGATGTATTTATAGAGCTCATGCAAGGCCACCAGATTGTTCATCTCTGAAGCAAAGCTCTGGGAAGAGACAGCAAGAATAAAGTAAACAGACTTGGACCTTTTTCATTACACAGTATCAACTGACTATTTCCTGCACATGGATATACATATGTAATTTATTGTTTGTCCAGGCTGTGCACGGGCTGGTGAATGCAATGCTGTACACGAGCCCAGGAAACTGCGCAACAACGCTAAAAATACATTTCAAAACACACTCAACAGCGCATGACCCATTCGTGTGAATGCTGAAGTGTCCTGACAAAAGCGCAAACAAGCTAAGGAGTCAGCCAGTTATTAATACATTTCTGCTCATCAAGATGAAGATCACTTTACAGGGGCAAACCCCAAAGCTTCAGACATCGGTGTAATATAATGCACATCACTGCTCAGGGGTTAATAAAGTATAACAAGATTATGATACATTATGAAAAAAATATAATACACTACACTGATTGGTAAATGTCCTCAAGCTGATGAAGAACTGCTCTGAAAAATTAAGATATTTTTTTGACTAGATTATTTCTCATTACTTACTCCTGATAGTTCAGTGAGAGTAGAGTTCATCTCCTGGTAGCAGCCCGATCCAGAACTGTGAATGTCACTGTAATATCTTCGAAAAGAAGAGCAACTGTCTTAACATATTTATTCAGAAATCCAGAATCTCTTAAGGACATACTTTACATTTCCATGTCACTGTTTAAATGTAAAAATATCATTTTAATTTGAAGTTACACTTAATAGACAACACAGACATCTGTTTACACAGTCAAACCACATGTGACGTATGGCCAGGGGCCCAATTAAAATCTTGCTCTTCTGGCGAGTACTCTTATTTACAGACCATAGCTGTGCAAACATTTTAGTGTTTGATTTAGCAAACTGTCCATAACCATGTGGCAGAACTGGAAGCACAGCTCTTTCTCTCACCTCTCCACCAGCTGCTTGTATCTGGGAATCTCCCTGGCATACAGGAGCTTATTCACTGGAGAGTCCTGGTGAAGAGATTATCATATCATGATTCATGGGTGCAAACAAGTATAGTTCCACAAAATGAGATTAAAATGACTCTGGGGAAACCAATGGACTATCATTAGTAGTAATACTCAGACCTTTGGAGAGGAGTTTAAATCTCCCCTTCATTTATGGAGCAGCAAGTAAGTAACAAAAGTAACAAAACAATTCATTCAATTTCAGGTTTGTTTAGTCATTGCCATTTTGAGTAACAGTACAGCTCAGTGTTGTACTGTTACTCATAATGGATGCAACAGTTTACTTAACAGCTTCTTGAGGCACTGCAAAGAGACCATCCACACTTAAAAGGGAAAGGTTAAATCCCAAAAGCAGGCCTCAAGTCTTATTATTAGATGATTAAGACAGTGCTTAGCAAGCACTTGTTTAGCGGCCTCATCCAAAGTAACTCTGTATCACGCAGGCATACATTAAACATCATCATTGTGCTTATGTTGCTAAAACAACTGAACCCTTTCAACTTGCTACTTGTCGACCCATCAGCGCAAAAAAATAAAGAACATCACAGATTTCTGCAGAGGGGCACCTACCCGTCCCACTTTGTGCTCGGAGGTGGTGCAGGAGTCGATGAAGGTCTGTGCGATGACGGACAGCACAGCATCTACGCTGTCCGTGACCTGCACATCAAAGACAAACTGGGGATTCTTCAGGATGTTCACCCAGAACCTCAGAGGCAGGCTGCAGAGGGAGATACAGAGAGAGAGAGACAGGTGGATAGACAGACAGACAGACAGACAGACAGAAGAGGACAGTTATTACAGATATTGCATTTAATACCTAAGAGGGACAGACCCTCCATCTTGAGGTGCAATAGTTCCTTAAAGAAAAAATCCAGAGTCAATCAGCCCATATCCCTATTCTTTGAGGCTGCCAAGTGCTGTCAGTAGGTATTGGAACGTTAGCATTTGGTACAATGTAGACAGAATTTGCAAACTGGCAGCTAACACTAACAGATGTGGGCATAAGAATACAAAGCTTTCATGCCCTCATCAGTCAGGGTTGACTCCCATTTCGCTATTTGGTCTACATTGTACCAAATTCTGTCATTTTCATACCCACCAACAGCACTTGGCGACAACAGGGCTACAGGTTAATAGATGCCAGATAACCCCTTTAAGCCCCTGACTAAACTCCAAAATCATTCATTTAGTAATACTAAACCTTAAACAGCTAAACAGTCAATCTCAATAAGTGGGCGTGTATGAAGGGTGTGTATGGGTGAATTAAAAGCCACAGCAGGAAAAGTGAGAAAGATTTGTTATTCAAGAACTGAAGCATTTAGTCTCGCATAAGGCAGACATTTCAAAACAGCCCAAGGGCTTGTCTATGGTGATAAGTCATGTCATAATAAAGTGTAGGCATCTTGTTGATTTCCAACACTCTTAACATCTATGCCAGAAAGGGAAAGGTTGCGATACTGTTTGAAAGGGATGTGCTTATGCTGCACCCCTCATTAGTGCTGCTAATGAAAGAGAATGCAAATAGGCCCAGTTATACAGCAAGTTCTTGTGACTGGGTCACCTATTGGTTTTCCAGATATGAACTGTCTCTGGATCATCGATGCCGTGCTTCTCTGCCATGTCATCCAGGAAGTCGAAGAAGAACCTGACAGCAATGGGCGGTGCTCGCTTGGTGCTGAGGATGGCCACAAACACGTCATCCACAAACTTCTGCAGAGTGCCCTAAGGAGGAAAACAATTTAAATATTTAGAACAATGTGTGTAGTTTTTCCCACATTATTGATGTGATTGAGATTGAGATTGATAAGATTGAGATTGAGTGTGTGTGTGTGTGTGTGTGTGTGTGTGTTACCTTCATGGAGAGCAGGCGCGTGAGGTAGATCTCGGGGATGGCTTTGGCCCTCTCTCGCTCCCTCATGCTGCTCTTGCGGTGCTTGGGGATCTCGGGGTCCTCGCTGGACTTGACCAGGTGCCACAGTCTCTGGCCCTCCTCCTCCTCCCCCTCCAGCATAGGGGTCTCTGAAGGGCACACAGTCAGACCAAACACACACCGGACGGTCAGCTCCAGGATTGGGAACTAGGTCATTGTGTATTTATACTTTATACACACACACACACACACACACACACACACACACACACACACAAGGTCCTATGTCTAAAGTGTGACTGTATAAATTATATTTAGCACAGAATGAATCTCTGTTAGGAGGTGTTTGCAAATCTGAGTAGTTATTAAACCTAGTGTTTTCTTTCCTGAGGTGTTAAAACTCTCTGTGAAAATGTGTGACTTACTTTCCCCAGTCTGGAAGACTTGATTGATGCCCATGACAACAGAACTCTGTGAGCGAGGTATGAGTGCTACTGTGGCTAAATCTGGGACCTGGAGAAGATGGGAGAGAGAGAGAGAGAGAGCAGGATGGAGAACAAAAGAAAAGAGGGATAACAGGACAGATGAGACAGAGGGAGATCAAAGGAAGAAGAGGTGTGTGTGTGTGTGTGTGTGTGTGTGTGTGTGTGCGCGCGCGCGGGGTGTGGGGTAGATCACCACACAGAGGATGAGAAGAGGATAAAAAAAAGAGAGCATCGGTGAGGAGGACAAACTTAGGAGAAGATAATGAATAATAATAGTGAATATCTACCAAAATCTGCCAACACCTTATTAGATTAGTACTCTGTCCCTTAAACCAGTGGTACCTTGTAATGCTGAAGGGTGTTGATTCTCTTCCAGCGGCCATGGATGATGGCTGTCACATCGTCGTCTGACAGGGTCAGGTGACCTGCCTGACCTGCCCTCCATTCTGGGAAAAAGCAAGCAGACCAATAATCAATGGACCCTCTCTTTAAATGTTCGTGCTAGTTTACCAGACCTGCATTTTAAATGTGCTCGCAGTGGTCGAGCCCTTTGCCCTCTTTAATCTACTATTCAACCACAAGGTCACGGAGGTCACACTGAAGATTATTTCCCAGAATACCATTTGTGTGTGCACTTGTGTGTGTGTGTGTGTGTGTGTTAGGTATCCTCATCCTGGAACGGATGTACTGCATTTCTGTGTGTGCCTAATGTGTGTTCACAAATGGAGAACAATGTACTGTATTTCTATGTGCGTGTGTGAGTTTGTGTATGTGTATGTGTATGCGTGTGTGACCCTATGTGGAAATCACTGTTCCATACCCAGATCCAGGGAGTCTGCTTTGGGTCTCTGTGAGTAGGGCATCCCTTTGTAGAGCTGGTCTAGAATCTTGTCCTTCACCTGGGTGATGGTGTCAATATCCAACACCTTCACTGGGCACTGCTGGACCTCCACCCCACTCTTCACCATCACTGTCAGAGTCTGAGAAAGAGAAACAAAAGACAACCAGGTCACACTCATTCTCTCAATATCTGGCCATTGCTCTTTGTCTATCAGTTGCCTGCATCCAAGAGCAACTGATTAGGTGCTACAGTAGACCTTAAAAGTATTGGAATCAAGCAGAGCCAGATCAGAGAATCAAGTACTGTATGCCTGTTTGTTCCGTTTTGTTTCAGAGTCTGAGAGAGAGAGAAACAAAACCAAAACAAACAGGCACACTCTGTCTCAATCACTGGCCTTTGCTCGATCTGTCAAAGCCATGGGTTGCATGCATGCATTCAAGATGAACTGATTTGGGTGAAAAGCAGATCTTAAAGGTGTTTGAAATAGGATCAATCCCTGCACAAGCCCCTTTTTTTAATGTGTGTATGGCCCTGACACCGAACTCTGAGCGCAGCACAGCGTGCGTCTAGTGTTATGCCCTGCTTATGTGTGGTCAGTGCATCAGCATGCTGGGCTAGACTTGTGAGGTTTGGACAGCTGTTCTCTGTCTGCAGTGACTCTTAAAAGTGGGGAGAGAGCAGCGGAACAAATGGGGCCCCTCCAGTGTGTCTGTGTGACTAATGTGAGGAGCGAAAATGATGAGGGACAAACAGATCTTTCAGATACACAAACCACAGAGAGAGAGAGACACACATAGAGAGAGAGAGAGATAGAGAGAGAAGGAGAGAGGGATGGATGGAGGAACAGGAAAGAAAGAGAGGGAGGGGAGGAAGAAGGAAAAGGTTTAGAAGTGGTAACACCATAGAGTGTGAAGAAACATCACAGTTTGGAGAGAGAGAATACTGCACAGACAGAGAAAAAGCGACAGAGAGAGAGAGAGAGAGGGAGGGAGGGGAGGGTGTGTGTGTGTGTGTGAAAGAAACAAAGGCACAAACAAAGACAGAAAGAATGAGAGAGAGAGGGAGAGATGATTACATAGACCATGGAGAAAGGAAGACTGACACACACCATGGAAGTGTAGTCGATGTCCTCCCTGAGGAGATGGCTGTCATTTAGTGTGCGTTTGGCTTTGCCTGTCACAACATCCACTGGTCCTTTGTCCACCTGGTACTTAATGGCCCTGTACAGCATGTAGAGAGGCTCTCCAGCCACCTCCTGTGGACACACACACAAACAAAAACAACATTAATCTATGACCAGAAAAAAGAGAAATCCTCTTTGACATCCAACAGAACACTAATGAATTGCTTCCTGGACATTTCCTTTGGAGCGCATGATAAATTAGCCCATCAACCGTCCCCAACTTGATCTCAGCTGACGCACATCAAGCCCAAAGCACAGATGCCAACTGACGCACTGACCTTGAGGAAGGAGTAGAGACAGATGGACATCCAGTTGGTCAGCATCTTCTCCACCACCGTCTCTGTCCTGACGTAGGAGACATGACACATTTGACCCTCAGAACACACTCAGAGCACTGAACACACTCACCCCTCCCTCCCCCCCCAGCACACACACACACACACACACACACACACACAAACACTCAAACAACACAACACAATAAACTCTGAGCTATGCCTATGACACCTGAATGATGTCATTCAACTGAAATACCTAATAGTAACTAAGAGTATTTTTCCCTATCTTATTCTGGTCTGATTTCGTCATTAGACAATGCATGTCATAAACACACAGTGACAGATGGAGAGGTAAGAGCCCAGAGGGTCTAGTGAGGGCTTTAGAGCTGGGGAACGACTGATGCAAGATATACCAGGGGATGAATCCCAATGCACCCCTCCCATGGCCAAAGCCCTAAACCCTCAAACATTTGAATTGGGTTCAAATCAAGTTTATGATTGGCTGATTCATGCCAGTGAAGTCTTTGAGAGTAATTTCAAGTTGGTGAATGAGTAACAAACCTGGCTAAATTAAGCCGGAGGAAGTAATAATAAACCTGATGACAGAAGAGCCTGCAATCCTCATTCTCTTGACTCAACAAGGCAAGGAGGCAACTTTATAAGGAGGTTTACCACTTCCTCTTACTTGACTTACCAAGGTTTATCACTTAACTACCTACTTGAAATCCTGCCCCCCTGGGCTTAGGGATAAGGTGGACATTGATATTTAGCCAGAGTGTCTCCAAGGTTTTGGGAGGGGATGCCCTGTGTGTTGATGGCTGGTGACGCACCTCCGCAGCATGAGCTTAGGGTTCTTGTCCACGTACTGCTGCACCAGGTCACTGAGCAGCGTCTTCATGACGTCGGTGAAGTACTCCAGCTTGTCGTGCAGCGCCATGGTGAGCAGCGAGGCCACGTAACCGCGGTCGCGCTGCGAGAAGCTCTGCTGGGCCTCCAGTGTGTGGATGAACTACAGGGGAGCCAGGAAAGGCAGAGGAGGAGGAGGAGAGGGAACAGGAAGAAGAAGAAGAAGAAGGAGGAGGAGGAGGGAGCGAGAGACACACACCCACACACACACACACACACCCACACACACACACACACAAAACACGGTTAGCTTGGAGGTCAGGAGCCACAGGGGAGGCTCGACATGGCAGTTTTTGTGATTATGAGAGGGAAGCCCCGCTGGGCCTTCAGTGGGAGCATAAACAACAACAACAACAACGCGAGGGGAGAGGAGAGCAGCAACAACAACAATAGTGGTGGTGGCGGTGGTAGCAGCAGCAGCGGGATATGCCTATAGGTCAGAAAACACAACCAGCGGGACTGAGCGACAAAGCAAAAGGCCGTCATTACGCAGCCCAACAACAGATACACTGAAATGTTTATATAATGAATGTCAAGAGCAGGACCACTACAGCTGTGGGCTAGAGGGCATTCAGCAATGATGCAACTTATATGATTTCACGGCACCTCAGCTGTGTTACTGGAACTAAGAACAGCAAAGATCTCTCAAGAGATGCATGCTGTGATAAATAAAAGACGTTCGATCTGATGAGCATAATCTGGAAAACAGTGCAACACAAAAAAACCCCACCAGCACCAGTCTTTAAAACTGAACACAGATCGACCAGTGAGACATGACCCAGCTCTGTGTGTATATATGCAGTCATGGTGCTGTAGTCATGGCTGTCCAAATTGACAGTGTGTTGTAACTGTGATTCACCATGATGACCATACACCATCTCAGTATTTCTTTGTTAAGCGATGTTACTAAGCAATTTACTGTTGAGTGGGGCGAACGGGCGAACTTTATCACGTGTTAGCCGCAACCTCCATATCTGCGCTGAAACAAAGAAACGGAGTATGCCTTGTGATTAACAGTGGGGCTATAAATTCTTCATGAAGGATTTTTGGGTGTGGTGACCTTTAATGTTCTCCAGAAGTACTCCAAAGACATATAATTTTGACGGTGAAATATTTGAGTGTTGTCAAAGGCAGTGCAATGCAAATAACCTCAAAAAGACCACATGTGTCGGCTGTTGAAAAAGTTACCGGTGAACAGCAAATGGGTGACATAAGTCTCCTGGAAAAAAGTTGGTGTGGAAGGCTGCGAAAACCGAGATGAAAAACTGTGGATGAATAATTAAGAGGTGATAAAATATTAAAAGTGGGTTTCTGTCTCTTTTTGTTTAGTCATCACAGGGCCCAAACACAGAACAGAAACGTGTGTGTGTTACTTAATATACACAACACCGTGCCTCCACAAGATTCTCATCTATATTTCAGAGGAGGTGCATGGTTTCATATACATAGATTTTGATCGCAATATCTTTTTTGCAGTTGAACAGCCTTGTATCAAAGAGGAGTTATCCCATAGGAGCGACATTGTGGCATTTGTTTGGGATGAGGGCACGTTTAAAAAGAAATCTACAGTATGTTAGAAAGGAATCCACATGATTATACTTTCACTAGCAAGAATGTGCACACACACACACACTCACACACTCTCTCTCACACACACACACACACACACCATTCTCATTTTCGATTTTCTGCCCTGTCTGTGGGCGCAGAGATGGGAGATTTCCTGCCTTCCTGTCTAAAGTGTCACACACACACCCACCAGCTGATCAGATGCAGCGCGTTAATGAGCCTCCTGTGGGGTGAAAGGTGAGGCGTCCCGGTGACACTAACTGCCACCACCGACTTGCCCAAGCCAATCAAAACGGAGCTACAATAACACAGGCAACTGGTAGGGGGCAACAATCCATATCTACCCAGAAAGCCAAAAAAAACAAGTGGTTGTTCCTGCCATTCCTGACACACCACTACACTGAGTATATTTAGGTGCAGTGGCTGTTTGAGCCTGGAGGGGGCAGCATTGCACTCACTCGGATGAGGAAGAGCCTGTTGTTGAGCAGGTTGTTGAGCTGGCCTAGGCCCTGTTCCACCGTCTGTCGCCGGGAGTCGGGCAAGTCCAGGTTCTGGCTCAGCGGTGCACCCTTTTGGCCGGGGAAGAAGATGCGCTCGGCGTAGGTGCGGTAGTCCAGCAGGGGGATCCCTGGCCCACCCACATCACTGCTCAGGTCCATCATCTC
>JAIFZK010000005.1:16577500-16582500 GCA_027481765.1 Tenualosa thibaudeaui
TTTCACTTGGCTGTAATCCTATAGGATTAGTTGGAGCAAATCTGCATCTTGGGTGAAGTAATTGTACCTTTATCAGGCTACTGTTGAAGGCCACATGGGGTCCGCTGGGAGACAAGTGTCGCTTCCTCCTCCGCACCTGGAAGTCCCTAACCGGCTCTACCCACATGGACATCATTGGTTGCTGGATGATGTCAAAGTTCTCTCCTCTCACTATGATTGCCCGTCCGCCCCTGACAAGCATTGACACAAGAAATTTTTTTATTTTTGGTGAAACGGCATAATTGGGAAGTTTGCTCTCTCTCACACTCACTGTCTCTGTCTATCTCTCTCTCACACACACACAGTGTAATTAGACATCTTCCAACTGTCGGGGAAGCAGGATACTTTTATCGCTTGTGGCTCACCCGTAGAAGCTCTCGGCAGGGGCAGCGTCTGTAATGATGGGGTCCTTTAAATAGCGGAAGACCGCGTTTCCCACCGTCCTCTCCGCCTTTCCGAACAGAACGCGGACCGTGAACTCTGAGGTGTGGTTGGCACGGCTGGTGCGGCACACAAGCTGGGTGTCATTCACCTCTTCTACTCTGGAGAGTGAAAGAGACAGAAAGAAAGTAAAAGAAAGAAAGAGTGAGAAGAGAAGAGAAAAAAAGAGTGGGAGAGAATGAAAGAGAATGAGACATAATCAAAGTGTGTTTTAATTACGATTCACACTGAATTTATGTTTGTTTGTTATGAGTGTTTGTGCCATCTCTCTTCTGCACCAAGTCAGCAAGGGAGAAAGCAGTGAAAAGACAGACACAAAAAAAGAATGAAAGAAATTACCAGACTGGTTTAATTATGATTCAGACACTATGGATTTATGTTTATGTATTTTGTGAGCCAAGTGCTTTCTTTTGCACTCGCTCTATTTGTCTGGGGATTTGCTGCCGTCTTGTCTTTGTTTATGAGTCTGCCTGACTGCGTGGGTCTTTAAGTAAACATCCCTCTTTCTGCTTCTGGGTGTGTGTTTTGTCAGGTGATCTGCTCCTGTTTGATAACCGAGAGCCTTTTTTGTGCTCTTGTCTATTAGTAGGTGATTATTTTGTCTGTGTGTGTTTTGTTTGTGTTGGTTTTGTGTATACGTCCACACTGTTTGTATGCTGTACGTGTGTGAATAGTGTGTGTGATGTGTATTAGGCTCCTGTCTCCTCTCTGAGGCTCTCTGAGATAACAATCTTGCCGTGCAGCCTAGCCTACCATCTCCCTGTTCTCTGTTTGACCTGTAAACTGCAGCAAGCATATGACACACATTAGAATTCAGACAGCAGGAAAGAGCCCTGCAGGGGGCTCGGGGGCGGGGGCCACATAACAGGCCCCAAGCAATCATTACATCAACACCGCTCAGCTGACCTCTTGTTAGTATGCCTGCTGTGGTTCAGCTGACAAGAGGAGAGAATCATGGGAGCAGGAAGTCAAGTGGCGAAGGCCAGGTTTACAGGAGTGGGCCAATTTAATCAACTGGAAGAGCACAGTCTCATGGAAAATTCTGAGAGGGCAACAACAGATAATGACCTGTTCACCTGCGCAAGAGTACTGTCCTGTGCATATGCATCTGAATGACCAAATGACTAAGATGTGTGGATACTACTGTGTGAAAGAGTGAAACCACTGCACAGTTGTACATATATTTTTGGCATCCCTGTAGAAATTATAGATTTTTTTAAGCAATTAGAATTAGAAAGATATTTTGAAGACAGAAAGATAATCTGAGATAAAAAGGTTAAAAATGTGACCGAAATAGTGGCATGTCCAAAAAGTTTTGACACCTCACTATGTGCTTGTGTGCAGAGAACGGAGTTGACAAACAGTATGGAGAATGGGCGGGTTTCAGTGAGCCAGTGAGTATGGGGTAGCTCACATGTAGCAGGGCTGCTGTCCTATGAAGGCCTTCAGGTCACTCCTCTGTCCTGTGAGCAGGTGGGAGCCTTTTACAGTCACACGGGTGCCTCCCGACACTGGACCCTTATCTGGTTCAATGCCTAGCAGTTGAGGATCCTGTCACACACACACACAGGTACACATGCAGACGCGCACACACACACATACACACATGCACACACACACACACGTGCGGACGCACAAACACACGTACACATGCACACACAAGCAGACAAGCACAAACAAACAACAGAAGGGATGAAAATGAGTATGATGTAATGTCACTGTATAGGGAACTCTGACTTCAAAGGACTGAGGAATAAAACATTTCCACAACAACAAGAAAAAAAAACTTTTATAACGTTATGCAAGACTGAAGAATATTGAATACTGTAAACAAATACAAAATGTAATGGGAAAAATAATTTACATACAACCAGAATGGCAAGAAATGTTTACTGGATGAATGTCAGAGAACTTTTAAATATGAAATATTTACATCTTAAAGCCTTTGATGCCTGTTTTTTCTTCTTACACCTAAGGGCATGATTTTTTTCAATCATATTTTGTGAGTCAAGGGGAAAGAAACAGTGAAAGAGTGAAACTGAGACCTGCGGGGAGTTGGTGTGTGTGTGCGTGTGTGTGGGTGGGTGGGGGATGGTGTGTTTGTGGGAGAGAGAGAGGGAGTGAAATTGTCTGTAAGCATTTCAACTTGCTGTGTGGTTTGGGTGTGTTTGTGCTTGGAATATGCTTTTGAAAGAAACATGTTGGGTGGATGTCTCTGTGTGAGTGAGAGTGCGAGTGTGTGTGTGTGTGTGTGTGTGTCTATGTGTGTGTGTCAGACATGCCAGTGGCGTGCATTTTCCTTAAATAATGGAGTTCCCTTACTTGATAAGTGAAAGACTGTGGTGACAGGCCTGGTGGAGAATCTCCCACAGTGATCATGACGGGTCCTTTAATCGGACTGCTTGGTTGCAGTTCACACACAATCCTGAGGAACAAACAAGCACGCGTGCGCACACACACACATGCACAAACACACAAACACATCAGTGCTAAGCCATAGACAATTATAGCTTATTTAAAGTGCAAGAAAAAGATCACAATACAGACACGGAGAGAGAGAGAGAGAAAGAAAGAGAGAGAGAGAGAGAGAGAGAGAGAGAGAGAGTGTCTGTGTGTGTGAGTGAACGAAAACACACGTCTCTATGGCTCTATCTCAGGATGCTCGGATCACTCCACAGAAATAACTCGGTAAACAGGATGTGTGATTCGAAGGCGGCGCTGTGGCACCATTGTCTGGTTAAAAAAAAAAAAAAAAGGGCAAGTCCAGCCCAGGCCAATCCAGTCCAGTCCAGGCCCGGTGCCGTAGCAGCAAGAGTCAGCCTTGTGAATACCACTCGCAAGGAGCCCCGCCACCAAAACTGCCTGCACAAACAAACTGCTTCCAGAACGCAGGAAATACCAGCCCAGGCATCCACACTCCAATAATAGTTTCAAAAAAAGCACCTACGCTTGGAAGCATGGAACAAACAGAGCAGCCCAAGCAAGCTCACAGCCCTGCTGAGGGACTCTGCACAGACATTAACCAGTGTGTTCCTATGTACCGATCGCAGTTGGTTCATTAACATGACATTAAAACACCAGCACACCACTGTTTTTCTAATGAATGCTAATGGATTGGGGGCAGTTTAAGGGAATGAGGATGCCTCCCGGCAGTAGTGACATGCCCCAAAAAAAAAAAAAAAAGACTAAATGCTTCTGATGAAGTCAATTATGCCAAACCACTACAACACCCTCATAGGGAAACACTACATCATAGAATTACTGTACATCATGAGAGGCAGCAAAAGACCACAGTGTGACCACAGTCATGCCCGAGTGTGGTTTGGTGTGGGTGTGGTGAGTGTTTTTCACTCACCTGGTGGATATGAGGTAGCCCTCAGGCAGCGGTACACACTTCACACCAGCCACCGTCACGCCATGCTGGATGTCCTCAAAACGCTGGCCCAGGTTGGAACCCCAGATGGTCACGTGGATGCCCCCTTCCTGAGGCCCCGTGGTGGGCTGGATCTGAAGATACGGCAGCATGCATGCACGCACACACACACACACACACACACACACACACACACACACAAACACGCAGGCATGCACACGCACACATACACACACAGGCATGCACACACGCACATGCAAACACACACACACGCACACATACACACACACATACACACACACACACACATTTGGGTTTAGGCCATTATCAGGCTTTATCTCACAGGCTTGATTGCCTTAATGAGTGCAGCATGAGGAGCAGATGCTGAGCGGCGCTCCCATGGGGCCGTGGAGGCGGCAGAGAGAGAGAGAGAGAGAGAGAAAGAGAGAGAGAGAGAGTTGCATTTACATCTTTACATTTACATCCCAGTCATTTAGCCCTAGGTTTCATCAAAAGGAGAGAAAAGATCCAAAGAGCTGTGAAAAATATCAAAGACTCCTTACTGAATATGGCAGTTCTACACCATGTTGTAGTTAATGTAGGCTTGTCAGGGAGTGCAAATTATTTAAGGTAAAACTAGCAGGCAACATGTCATTAGCAGAACGCTCCACTGCCTGCCACCCTTCAGGTAACTGTTATAAGGTCACAAGAATTGATTTGTTAATCGATCGTAGCCGCAAGAAATTAGTGGAGACAGCCAAATAGGCAGGACATCTAAACAGCTTTGTCTTTCTGCACTCTTTCACTCTCGTGCATCTTTGTGCACTCTCGTTCAGCTTTTACAGGCCCGGAAAGACGAAGACAAGACCCGTCACATTCCACTAACCACCTTCATTACCCAGTGACAGCCTATCATTATTATTTTCACATTTTCATCGAAAAAATATTTGTGTGTGTGTGTGTGTGTGTTACCTTGGTGATGAGGGGGGGTGGGCAGCTGTCCTCGTGACTATCGGTACAAGCGTCGCTGTACACACAGCCTGGGTTCTCTCCTCCGCACCAGACACACCTATACATTGGAGCCACTGCCCGACACTGACTGCAGTCTGACTGGCCCACTGAACAGTTGTACAGTTGGACTGGGCAG
>JAIFZK010000005.1:17272500-17330000 GCA_027481765.1 Tenualosa thibaudeaui
CCAGTGACACAGAGACACACTCCTGGTGGCTGTGTGGTCAGGAAGTAAACTGGGGACTCAAAATGTGTGTGTCTGTGTGTGTATGTGTCAGGACTATAGGTTTACATGTATACAGTTCTTGAGTGATGGTTCTGATAGACCATTTAGTCCCTGTTGTTAATTGTTCAATCTGAGTTCTGTCAGAAAGGTGACAGGCTGGGATTTTATTTGTTTTCTGTGGCCAAATGTCAATAGAACCATGACTGTACAGTTAATATTTAATGGAGTGGCATTGAAGCCAGATGGTTGGAATTCCTCTTAGTTTTGGTCTCACAATGTGTTCATTGTCAGTAATAAAATTGTCAGTAAGTTTGCATTGTAATCTGTCATGTAAACATGTTTGTATTCAGTCATTTGAAGCTTTTCTCATTTGAAGAGCTTTGCGTACCATTGTGTTTTAAGTTATATGAAATGATTCAGATTATTATCTATTCAGATCCTCAGATTTATTCTTCTCCGTTTCAAAGCCAAGTGTTGTAGGGTTGATATAAACTTCAGACAATTAATATTACAGAGGATTTAATAATCCAGATATGATTTATTAAGACTAAATTATTATTTCACACTGTTGGTTGGCCTCTGATGCAATGCAAAGATACAGTCTATACTGTGCTTGGGGTCATGTCTCAACTATCAGTTTTACTATACAGTACATTTTCTTCAGCGAATACTGAATGCTGTGTTTGTGTGTGTATTTATTGGGGTACATAATTTCTGTAATGAAACTACGTGTATAGACACAGCATGTTGAGTGGGGTGCACTTATATCTTGCTCATTGTTCTCCCTCACCGTGTGTGTGTGTGTGTGTGTGTGTGTGTGTGTGTGTGTGTGTGTCTGTGTGTGTGTGAGGATCAGTGCTTCCAGTAATGGATGTGGTAAGGATGATCCATACAGAGCACCTTCGCTGCTCCTGTGAGTGAACCCTCTCAGCTCATATAGTGCCTTCTTTATTTATACTCTCTCTCTCTTTCACCACACACACACACACACACATAGTGGCATCTTTATAGACATAACGCAGTTAGGATGAACGCATAGGATGATTGCAGTTAGATGCATGGGATACATATGTCCCATATATGGAAGTATATAGTACAGTTTGTATGTGAGTGTGTTCTTGTCTGAGAGAATGTAAATGTACATGTGTATTATCATTATCATTGAATCCCTTCCTGTCCACCTTTGCACTATTGGTGTAATCTCTCCCTGACCAAATGAGTTTTGATAATGAGACTTTGATAATTGTTCAACCCAAACTAAACCTGAGTGGAAGCACTTGATGGCATGGTGTGTCTAGTATTCATGTGTCCCTCCCTTGTCCCCTAATTTCATGTTTAAAAATATGTCTGTTACACAAATGCTCTTTGTTGGGATGGCTGGGTGTCTGCTGTGCATGTTTGCTGGATGACTTCAAATTAAATCAGAACCCTTCTGTTCTGTGGTGGGAGAGAGAGAAAGAGAGAGAGAGCAGCTCAGGCCAGTGAGCATGCTGATCATGGGCTTCACGCTCTCTTTAGATGTTCTGTTCACGCTCACACAAGACTGTTCCCCATGGTATGCTGGGTAACACACCTGATCCTTCATAAAGACACAGCACACATATAGACACACACACAATAATAATAATAAAGGCTAAATAATAAAACAACAACAACAACAATAACAATAATAACAACAACAATAATAGTAATAATAATCATTATTATTATTATTATTATTACAATACATAATAAATAATAATGTGTTATTGGTGTTGCAACAAAAGGTTTGATCATAAATAAATTGATTCATATTAAATACTTTATATTGTGTTAAAATCATTCAGCTAAACTTTTTCTGTTCTGAATTCTTTATGTTAAAAATCTTGAAAATGCAGCATAAATTCTATGCTTGAAAAGACAACATAAATACTGTAATAAAAACTGTTCTACCCCTCACACCGAGGAGAGGGAGTGTACGCTACAAATGCTACAAACACATATTTCACTGTATATTAATTTGTAAATATTTCTTATTACATAGTTGTGAATGGTACACCAGCACAAGTTTGTCAGCGGACGCAATCGTTTGATGTTATAAAAGTCATGTCGACTTGAGTGTGCTGCGACTTCTCTACTGCCGTGACGTTTGTAATGAATAAGAGAAAGATTCAGAGAGGATTAGATGCATTTATAATCCGGTTTAGTGTTTGCTAGGGAGATGCGTGTGGCTCTAGTGAAAGAGGAGCATTAGGACCCTGTAATAGGTGTGACCAGGATTTCCCCCACGGGGCTTCGGGCGCGCAGCAGAACGCATGCGTCTCAAACCGCTATCGCTGGATCCCAATCGGGGAACGTGAACGAGAGTTAACCCTGATGTACCTGCTTAAAGGAACCGCCGTCCTCGTCACAGACGTCAGGCACAGGAACAGGTAGAGAAAATAGTTTTTACGTTTGACAAAAAAAATACTACATCACAGAGAATATTTTAATTTCAATAAATTCAGATTGAGGTTGATGGAAAAAATGTCACTCAATTTGTGGATTTGAGCGACGGTGATTCTATTGGATTAACTGTAGTTCAAGAGAACAAGTAAAGCGCGAGTGAACTAACAACATGAAACATCAAAAGTCAGAAATGCGAGAACTAGAGACAGTTAGAGATGTGTTCATTCAATCTAATCTTTGGATTACAATTGTCTAGTTTCACGGAGCGGGAGTGAAATGATTCAACTGTCGTGGTCTCGCTGAAGTTTTTTACGCGCAAGAGGGAATCGCGCCTTATGACTTCTATCTGTGATAAACACACCGGCGGGACACGGGACGAGATTACCCAGCACAATGTCTAAAGTGATACTGAAGAAAAACCACTGGACCAACAAAGTTAACGAGTGTTCAGTGCGCAAAAATGGTCGTGGAGAGTTGACCGTGGAATTGCGTGGAGGCGCGGAGAATGGAGAGTTTCCGTACATTGGGGAAGTGCGAGAGGATGCGGTGCTTTATCAATTCGGGCAGATGTCCGACGGGGAATTGGTGTTGGAGGTCGAGGGTCTGGCCGTGTCAGGACTGCCACTATATGATGTGCTGAACATCGTAAAGACTTGCAAAAGTCCCATCAGGCTTAAAACTGTAAGACAAGGTAAGATTTACAAAAGTCATGTCTATGAACAACGTCTCGCCAGACGCATTAACCCACAGCTTTGTAATCATCAATCGCTATCTCGTCGTGTCACTTGATATGGACAAACATACTGTAAAGTCCTCTCTCTCTCTCTCTCTCTCTCTCTCACACACACACACACACACGTGCACACACACACACAATGTGAAAACATCTAAAGAGTCACTAAAGTGTGAATATTTCATTACAAATGTGTAAACACATTTGGTCAGTTGCTTTCGCTTGTCCAGACCATTGGACATGCATCTCAGATGTCTACCCACATGGGACAATGTGGAAAGCACATGGAAGAGTTCTTCAATCTTAAGGCTATAGATCCAAGCCCAGTCTATTAGCTCCTACTTGGTTGCTTGAAACTTAGGCTGTGTTTGTCAGTAGAGTGGCTGGAGAGAGGAAGGGAGGTGGCAGAGGCAATAGTAGCGGTGGCAGCAGCAGCAGTTTTGCGGCTGTCGGACTAAAAGTAGGCCAGGCTGCGGCATGCGTGTTGTTTTCAGTTCGGGATCACTCTTTGATGGGAAGCCGCTCTGACAGTCAGTCCTCCAGCTCATGCTGTTGCCGGCCGGCAAGGATATCCAGCTCCACCGAGAGGCACACTGGCGCGCGGGGATTACGACGCACAATGGCCCTGGCCATACTCACACACACCTACACACAGACTTGCTCACGTACACACAGACTCGCTCACACGCACACACACACTTAGTACAGACTACAAACATGCATCAGCACATGTGTTCACAAATACATACACACACACACACACACACACACACACACACACACACACACAGGATAAAGTGCACTAAGCACAAGCACATCTCCACCCCAGCACCTCTTGACCCCCTTAGAGCAGAGTCACCCTTTCAGATCTTGAGTTTATTTTTTTGTGTGCTCCTCCAGAGCCTTCCCCAACCTCTAGCAATTAACCAGCAATTGCCTAACAAAGTGTTTCAGTGTGGCCTTTGTGACGCAGCAGCTCCATGCCTGCCTGCCTGTCTGCTTGTCTTCTCCACCATGTGCCTCCTGCTCAAGTTTAAACAGGACATAATCCCTGTGGAGCAACCCTTTAAAAGTAACGTCTTGATTTTCTTTGTGTTTGTGTGTGTGTGTGTGTGTTTCCTCTGACTCTGTGTGTCTTCTTCGACTGTGTGTGTGTTGTCCCTGACTGTGTGTGTGTGCATGCATCTGCGTGTGCGTGCGTTTTGAGAGGAGAGAGAGTGGTGTGCTGCTGTCCTTTAAACAAGAGCCAGGGCTAACAGAGACATATGTAGCTCTTGCGGAGATGGAGAGAGGGAAGGAGGGAGGGAGAGAAGGAGGCAAGCGTCCCAGGCAACTCAAGTTATTTCTGGAAGCGCGCATTGGGAGTTGGATGAGTTTGACCCATTGCCCATGGTCTACTGAGCATCTGTCTCAGGGGCTTGGACAGTGTGACTGTGTGTGTGTGTGTGTGTCTGTGTGTAAGTTCACAGTTCTTCTCAATGGTCTACTTTGTTACATGTTCCCCCATAAACAGTTAGTTCCCCCCTTGTGTGTGTGTGTGTGTGTGTGTATCTGTGTGTAGGTTCATGGTTCTTCTCGATGGTCCAGTCTGTTACATGTTCCCCCAGTCCTTTTCCTTTGGTTTGCTGTTGGCACTGACATGCTGCCCTTATGTGTTCCAGTCCTGGACTGGCCTGCAGTCCTGTAGCTCAGTACCCTACTCATGATTACAGAGGAGCGGCCTGCCTACAGACACTAATTAGTACTCTCTTTCTCTCTCTCTCTCGCTCTCTCTCCCTTTCTCTCTCTCTCTCTCTTTCTCTCTCTCTCATTCTGAGAAAAGTGATGCCAGTTTATTGGACTTAAAAGTGTGCTTGAAATGGAGGTGAGGTTTTGAGACGCTGAAGGCCTGTGTTTGAAGACATCAGACATGCAGGCAGGGGCTGGGGTATGTGTCATTGCAGGCCGGGCTATGTCCACACACATACACACACACACACACACACACACACACACACAGCTATACACATATACACACACACACATATACATGCACATGCACGAGCATTATTCACATCCACACATAAGCAGGCATTCTTTTTGTGTGGCCTGGCCTCACCCAACTCTTTCCATGTGTGTCTGGGAAAATCATTAACTGAGTTACGTAAGTGTGTTAAAGTGGCTTTTTTGGCTTGCCAGCTTGTGTGTTTGTGTGTGTGTGTGTTTGGGTGTTTGTGCATCCCACGGTTTGGTGTCTGACCCCTGACATAGCTCTTCATTCTGCACTCACAAAGGTACACACACACATTTCACACACACACACGCCTCTCTCCCTCCCTCTCTTTGACACACACAGGCACACACACACACATACACACACACACACACACACACACACACGTACTCAGATACCAGGGACATACAGAGACAGCCTCCACTCTCGATTTGACCTTAATCTGGCATGTCTAAACACAAGCATGCTACACCAAACACATACACCAAAGTGTGTGCAAACACACAGACAACTTTAACACAAACATAGAAACACACACACACACACACACATGCACTTACACGTGCACACACTCTTGCACAGACAGCCTCATGCCAATCGGCCTTAATCTCAAACATACATACAGAAACACACACACAGACACACACACACACACACACACACACACACACACACACGCTCACTCACTCGTGCCACTCCTATTGACACACTATTTGAACAAGTATTGAGCAATGTAATAGCTTTTCCTCTGTCCTCTTCAGGCCTTAAAAACACAGCTGTCTTTCACAATGTATTACAGCCTAGCAATAGCATAGCATTACCCAGTACACCGACACTACTCTCTTGTCCAGCTTGTCCTGTAAGTCTGTCCCAGCGGTTTCACAGGTGATAAGCTCTCCCCTCCCTCCCTCCCTCTCTCTCTCTCTCTCTCAGGGTTATCCATTAGCAATGTCAAGCCGTTAGCCGAGAGGAATGAGATAAGATTGGAAGTGTAGTTCGTGACGCATGGTTTGCCTGCCTTGTGCTAGGCAAGCGCAGCATTCCAAAGGGACGGAACTTTCCGGGCCAGATCCTGGGAATGTGATGGCACTGATCCCATCAGGCTCCTGCTCTCTCTTTCTTTTTCTCTCTCTCTCCCTCTCTTTCTCTCTCTCTCTCTCTCTCTCTCGCTCTGTCTGTCTGCCTCTCCCTTTGGTGCTTGGGAGCTCCAGTTACACACAGTGTTACCTGGCAACAACTGACAGGCTTGCATTGTCTCTGGAGTTGTTGGGTATTACATCTCTAGTGTGTGGTTGTGTGTGTGTGTGTGTGTGTGTGTGTGTGTGTGTGTGTGTGTGTGTGCGGGTGTGTGTGAGGGTTTGGTATATGTGGTTAGTCTGTATGTGTGTGTGTGTGTGTGTGTGTGTGTGCCCACATTCGTGAGATTTGTCTATAAACAAGCTGCAGCTCCACAACACCACCTGAACACACCTTGCTATGTATCTTGCACAGGTAACGGTGGTGATGAAGAGCACCTGATCACCCGGGAGCTGTTAATAATTAAACCCAAGATATATGTGTGGGCGGCCTTGGCTGTGAACCCGTGAGGCTCTGGGGCCTTAGCTAGGCTGCACACTGTCAGGGGAGTTTTACTCGTAAAGGCAGAAGGCTACATGACGCTGATTCTCTTAAAACAAGCCCGACCACAAATCACGCCTCATGTTTGTTAAAGACATGTCAGTACAGCTTAATTATTTTGAGGCACACACTGTTCTACCTGATAAGAAGACTGAACTTTATTCCCAACAGTAAACCCACAGAAATAATAACAATAATAATAATAATAACAACAATTAATAGTCAGGGAAAATAAAAGGCAAAAACTTGAGCTGAAGTAAACAAAAGGAAATCTTTATTTGATTAATGAAATTCTTCAGTGGCATTTGAAAAATTTTGTTTTTACTTTGTAAATATATAATGTATGAGTCATTTTCTTAATAACAGATGTGTGTATTTGTTTGGGCAAGTTTGTAATGAAATTGTTGACTCTCCCTACACTGAAGTAGGACAGAGTGTATACACAGATATCTTAAAATAGATCTAAGTCACAGTTTTGACATAGCCTTGTGGCTTGTCAATCTTCATTACCGCATCACTGGCCTTGGCATTTCTCTAATCACGAAAGCAAAAGGGGTAAAACTTCAGAAATAGAACTGCCTGGTAGCGGGGGCAGAGACAACATCCAGCGCTCCATGGTCTACCACTGAGTTATACAGTTTTTAATGTGAGAGGCCTGAGCTCTTTTTAATCTGGGAACTAACACAATACCCAGGTACTGACACAAAACATTTAAGAAAGTATTGATGACGTTGACAATGAGAACCCAGCTCAGTCTGCATGCTTTTATAAAATACTTACTGTAAGAAAGGAGTTACACTGGAAGAGGAGGGAATCAATGCAGTGGTTCTTGTGAGTAAGCGAGCTGTCGCCAGCTGGCTAACTGTCTTTGGGCTGCGACAGCCATGACTGCCAATTTAACAATCTGATCTAACAAAGGCATTATTAGTAATCATGCCACTGACATCAGGGCAAATTTCAGCCCCAGTGCTTGAGCTTGTTACTTGGTACTACGAGAGAGTGGGGGAAGTACTTGGAGGACACACGGCACAGACACAATTATCATAGATTCTTGTGTTCCCCATGGGGCAGGCATAGAAACGCTCAAATCTCCATGGTTGTGTATTTTTGTATATTTCTATGTGTGTGTGTGTGTGTGTTAGTGTGTCTGTCTGTGTGAGAAGTGTTTGATTGTTTGGCCACTTAGTGTGGGGAGGGACATAGAGTCTGAGGAATGCAATGTGATTAGGGTCTAATGTGCTCCTGCATGATGCTGTTGTTGTTGTTGTGGTGCTGTGCTGCCCAGTCAGCTGAGATGGACACAGTGGGTGTGATTAGGGTGCTCAGGGTTGTGGTCTGGGGTTAAGGTAGGCCGTATCTAAGTGTCGACGCACACACACATCCTTTCTGGCCTAGCAGGAGGAGTAGGGAAGAGGGAGAGGTGGGAGGGGATGCTATGTGCTTATTCAGCAGGTCTTCAGTTCCTCTGGCCCCTTGTGACCCCCACGTCTCTCTTTCTCTCTCTCTCTCTCTCTCTCTCTCTGTCTCTCATTTAAACTCTCAAGTTTCATTTCCTTTCTCTCTGTGTTACCCTCTCAATCCCTCTCTCTCTCTTTCTCTCTCTCTCTCTCTCTCACATACACACACACACATACTGCACACACACACACTTTCTCTTTTTCTCCGATGAACTGCTTTGCTTCCCCTCTCAGCTGACTTGCTTCAGCTCACTCATGGGTAAAACTGGCCCCGGTCCCCAACCCTTTGGGAAGACGGGGGCAGAAATAAACGGAACAATGAGTGAAAAAAGAGGGAAAAAGAGGGAATAGGATGGAGGGATGTAGTAGAAGAGAGCAGAGGAGGACAGCCTCCCTGCTGAGGGAAGAATGCCAAGCATTCCTGGGAAGTGGAGCAAGGAGGCTCCTGGTACGCCTTAGTGAGCAATCTGCTCCCCATCACTTCCCTTAGCCATACATCTCTCTCTCTCTATCTATCTATCTATCTATCTCTCTGGTGTCTCTCTTCCTTTGGAAGTTACTGTAAATGTAGGCACAAGTAGCCCATTGAAGTGTCAAGGCCTCACTATTTGGACCCCTAACTGGGTCTTATTGCCTGCTGCCTCTCTCTCTCTCGCTCTGTGTGTGTGTGTGTGTGTCTGGTGTGTGGTGTGTGCTTTACCTGTCTGCAAACATCCATTGGAAGTCTGTGTTTGATGTTTAAGTGTTTGATGGAGTGTTTGATGAGTGTGTGTATGAAAAAGAAAGTGACCAGGATAATGACTCAGTGTTTGGGTATGTTTGTGTATGTACCTGGCAGTCACACCATCAGATGACAGAGAAAGTGGGATAGAGAGAGAGAAAGATAGATAGAGAGAGAGAGAGAGAGAGAGAGAGAGAGAGAGAGTGGAACAAGGCATACAGAGGTGTGCCAGGAGTCAGAGACATTCCACTGGGTTGGCCATTTCATGGGACGGTGAGGTGACAGGAGTGGAATGCACTGAGTTCCACTCATGCCTCCTGCAGTCTGAGGGTCTATCTAATCAGCAGAAATAAACCTGCCCACTTAGTGTAAGCTGCCCCCAGACATACAGTATTTATTTAGCAGACAGGAGTTTATTAAACAGTCAGGTCTGTCTCTCTCTGCCCCACTCGGGGATGGCGGAGCACCCGTCGCCAGGGTTAAAAGCAGAAACACACATTCAGTGTGGACTTCAGTCTGATAGTATGACTGCCAGGGCAGCAGAGCAACATGGCGCCTAGCAGCAGTGCCCAGGGTCCTGTGTTGCATGTATCTCTTCCATACAGAGCAGAGCGTCTCATGCATCTCAATGTATGTACAAAACATGAGGCAGTGTCACATAAACATAAATAAATACCAATAAACATTACATACATAAAGATAACCATATATAAATCTAAATAAAGATATACAATAAAGATACACAAATGCATGGACAGAATATGCAGTATTTAGACTCATGCAGATGATGTTGAGAGGAGAGGAGAGGAGCTGAGAGGAGAACAGCATTCTCAGGGTTTTGTGTCATCTGACACAAGTGTTAAATAGCACTAGGAGGTAAAAGTAATGAGTGAAAGCATCTGGCGCAGTGAATTTGTGTGTGAGTGTGTGCATTGGAGTGTGTGTGAGTGTGTGTGTGTGTGTGTGTATGTGTATGTGGCAGAGGGTGAAGCAAGAACATCTACTTTTCTAAAAGTTGGAAGCCTCTGCAGTCAGACACACATACACGTGCGCGCACACTCTCTCTCTCACACACACACACACACAATATTTCGGCCATCTTTGACTGGAACTCAGCTGATTGATGGCTGCTGTGCCTGAGAGTGCTGTGCTGCGGCTCGCCACATTCAGCCCAGACATCCACCATAATAACCAACCAGCCAGTGTGTGTGTGAGTGTGTGTGTGTCTGCTCTCTATGGCCACTGAAGTGTGGCTCAGCTAAGATCTATGTGTGTATACACTTACGGATCTGTGTATGTATGTGTGTGTATGTATATGCCTGTGTGTGTATGTGGGTATGTGTACGTGCCTCTGTGTATCTCTGTATGTGTGTGCGTGTCTGTGTGTGTGTGAGTTTGTGTGCGTATCTTTATGTGTGTGTGTGTGTATGTTTGTGAGTATGTGTGCATGCCTTTGTGTATCTGTGTGTGTGTGTGTGTATGTGTGTGTTTGTGTAAAGCCCCTGTCAGCAGCAGCAGTATAGTGGTGGCAGAGAGCTGGAGTGTGTCCAGGGTTCTGACATAGGAGGGCTGGCCGGCTGACTGACCGCACAGATAACGCCCATTAGCCCCAGACCAGGCCAGACCACAGCAGAGCAGAGAGGAGCAGATGCTCCTTTTATCAGAGCACATCTGCACGAGCCCATTGTCTTTTTTATGGCCGCAGTGCACACACTCGCATCCGCTCACAGCTTGTGTGTGTGTGTGTGTGCGTATGTGTGTGTGTGTGTAGGAGGAAGGGAAGGATGAGGAAGATGATGACGACAGGGTGGGGGCGGCAGAAGTTTGACTCATATTTCTTTCGTTGATTTTTCCATCTTCCATCTTTGTCATCCGTCTCTGGTGTTCAGCAGATGGACAGATGCATGATGGGAAGGAGGGAGGAATGGACAGACTCTCTTTCTATTGTCTTTCTTTTTTTTGGCCTCATTCATTGGCTTTAATTAGAGTAGAGTGGACCCCCCAGGGCTATGTTCACAGACCTTAGCAGAACATAGCAAAGATATTTTTTTTCACTGATATGCTTTCTCTCTCTCTCTCTCTCTCTCTCTCTCCCTCTCTCTCTCTCTGTCTCGCTCTATCTATCTATCTCTATCTATCAATCTAGCTAGCTAGCTGTCTCTCTCTCTCACACACACATATATAAATGGGTATATCTTTTCTTTTGTCTTCAGTTACACTATCTCTCTCACATACTGTATTTCTTTCTCTCACTCACATTCACACACACACAATTCACACACACACACACACTTACAGAGAGAGACACAGATGTAAATGTACTGATAGATCAGGAACAAGGCGTATAAACATACATCTAAATGAAGAAGACACAGTTTTGCTCTCAGCCTAAGCCCTTATTTTCAGAGTGCGTGCACACATACACACACTGGTTTAGGCCACATGAGAAACACAACATTCCTGTTCAGATTAATGTGCACAGGGTAGACTCTTGCCTCTGTGCTCAATTATTCATTAAACATTGTGAGTGTGTGTGTGTGTGTGAGAGAGAAAGAACAAAAGTGAAGGGTTCTTATATTTGAATAGACTGTGAACTCTGCTTGTTTCTGTAGATTTTCTGTTTTTCTCTGGTCATTTTGGGATCATGTGTTTGTGTGTGTGTCAATGTGTGTGTTTGTTAGTGTGTGTGTGTGTATGTATGTGTGTGTGTGAGGGAGAGAGACAGAGAGAGCAGTGAAGTAGGTTGAAACAGACTGTTAATTGCATGTGCATTTGAGTTGTCAGGCTGTGTCTGCATGTGGGACATGATAGTGTTGGACAAAGAATATGTGTGTGTGTGTGTGTGTGTGTATGAGCACACATTTCTGAGTGTGTGTGTGTTTGTGTGTGTGTTTGTGTGTGTGTGCTGAATAATCACCTGTCTGCTGTGCGCTGTGTTAATGTCTCCACACACACTGCGGTGCAGGAGGGGGTCGTCTGGCGAATGGATGAAGGGAGTGTCTGCCCTGGTGCCAGGGGAGCAGGTGTTACCTCAGTGGGAGCTGGCACTGGCTGTCTAGCCCTGCATGTGTGTGTGTGTGTGTGTGTGTATGTGTGTGTGTGTGTGTGAGCAAATGAATGAAGAGCTGTGTGTGTGTGTGTGTGCGTGTGCATACGTGTGTGTGTGTGCGTGTGTGTGTGTGTGTGTGTGTGTGTGTATGAGCGAATGCATAAAGAGTTGTGTGTGTGTGTGTGTGTGAGAGAGTATTTTTGTGGAACAAGACCCACTTTTTCATGCCAGTCTGGTACAATTGTCTTTCTGCCACCCTATATTGAACTGCATTATGCCACAACATGCCTTCACAAATTTTCAGTATTAGAGAAGGCTATGATTTACTTTTGTGTGTAAGATGTGTACAGCCATTTCTCCCTTGTTTGTGTGCATGCACTCTTTGTGTGTGTGTGTGTGTGTGTGTCTTTACTGTACTGTAGGTATAGGTCTGTCCCCAATGTATTCTGCTTTGCTTGTGAGAATGCTCCAAATTCACAATACTAGGAAATGTCCTTACAATTTTTGTTACTCAGCTGGTTTGATATTAATCTGTACACTGATGTATGAATTAAACACACACACACATATCACACACAGTCATTTCCTCACACACACACACACACACACACACACACACACACACACACTTACACACTCATGCACACACAGATTGGCCCAGTTGTAGAGACAGCAGTGGAGACAGTGCTCTTAGGGGGGCGATGCCTGTGTAGCCTCAGGGCAGTATACTTACGCAGAGATAATGTCTTCATCATTTTATAACTGTTCTTTAATCACCAGGCGCAGAGATACACACACACACCCAGGTCGCCTGAAGGTTTTGGAGAGAGAGAGACAGAGAGAGAGAGAGAGAGTGTATCTCGGTGTGTCTCTCATTTCTTTATTTTTTCACACTGTCTCAGTCTCTCACTCTCTCTCTCTCTCTCTTTCTCACTCTGTGTGTGTGCATGTCTGTGCATGTGTGTGTCTGTGTGCATGTGTGTCGGTGTGTTTGTGTGTGTGTGTGTGTGTGTGTGTGTGTGTGTGTGTGTGTGTGTGTAAATATAACAGAAGTCTTTTGTAGAATTGAGCTCTAATTCTGGGCTTGATATAGTTAATCTGATTTTGGTAATCATGCTACTTCTTTCTTGACTTTCCAAATACATTATCAAAAGAGACCACAGCCTAATGTATGCTATAAGCTAACATTGACAAGCTAACATTAACAAAAAGGAATTGTGGTTTAGCCTGAGGTTCAATTGGTGCTGTAGGTTATTGTGCTGAAGTAACAGCGACTGTCTGGTAGTACACTAATTTTGATATCTAGATATGTATGATTTTTACTGCCTTCCTCTTTATTACATTCAGAAGTTGGACAGCAGTGCAGACAGGAGGTCTCTCTTGGGTATGATTATGAATATGATTGGAGGTTCATTTCATCTGGGTGGTTCTACTGGCCTGATTCCCAGAGCAGTCTGGAGTCCGAGGCCTTGATACTGTAAATTGGCAAAAGCCAGCGGGCACTGCTACAGCACCCACTGCTGAGACGCTGGCATTTAAGCACTGTTATTGTTCTGTCATTTTGTCACAGTCTGTCATTTTGTGTTTACTCCCTGATGTGAAACATAACCAGACAACTCTGCATTTTATGGATCAGGAGTCCAGGGGTAAAGACGGTTGAACCATTCTCCTTAGCTCTTGTTTCCTGGTGTTGCTCACATGCTCACATTTTTCCCTTCTTTGTCAACGTCATGATTTGGATGAATATTGCAGTAAACACTGTTCGTTTAGCACATTGTGACTTTTATTTTTAGTTGATAATGATGATAAGTTCAGGGTACCCAAGAGGTTTCAAGGGCATTGCTCAAATCTGATAGCTTTTTACATGGCCTGTTAAAACAGTGGGTTGGCTGGGTGTTATTTGGTGTTAGAGTTTCATCCAGACTTCCCTTTGCTCAGCAGTAGGTACTGAGCTTTCCATTGATCTTCAGGCTCAGTTGGAGCCCAGCTTTCTATTCGACAGGAATAGAGGAGAGAAAGGCAAAGAAATGCACAGCAGTAGTCAGACTAATAAACAGGAGAATTGAAAAAAGTCAAACATCAGGAAGGAAGGCAGGAAACAGGTGTACAGGTACCCTACACACACACACACACAACACACACACAACAATAAACAGTCTGGAAGTTTCCACTGAAAATGAAAAATTAGTCTGACTGATCTCCAAGTAACTGACATGTAAATCTACAGGACACAACCAACTTGCCCAAGCGAGTTTGGGCTTTTGTGAAAATGATGGTTGTGTTCATCACTGCCTTATCTTGTGTCCCAGCCCAGCTGGTTATTGATGTATTGCTACCTCCTAGCTGACTTTGGCATGGACCTGGCTCTCACCTGGCCCAGATCTGGTGCTTGAGTGTCTGATGTCTGGCATGGAGGCTCTGATGTCCTCCAGGTGTGTGAGTGAGTGATGTGCTTCTGTGGTTGCCGCTTCTGAGAGAGGATTTCAAAAGAGGACAAGAGGCTGGGCTAGGCTGATAGAGAGAGAGAGAGAGAGAGAGAGAGAGAGAGAGACCACGCGTCATTCTATTTTGTCATCAGATAACAAACCATTTGTTTAGCCCAAGTTAGACAACAGCAGTGAGATGATAAGGCTTGCAGGATGTGGCCTGGATCAAGTGTTACAATAGCTTGCCTGATCCAATGCACACACATACACACATATACACACACACATGCATTCATGCATGCATAGTTAATGCATGCTATCCAACACAAGGCCCGTATTGTTGTAAGCTGTTGGGTGGTCAGGTACCAGGTGTCTTGGGTGGCAGACTATTGTTTCATTTTTTTGAGAAAAGGAAGACATGGATCATTATATAAGATGCCATAAGAGACGAGAGAGAGGGAGAGAGTCTTTTATTGTTGAACCATAATATAGAAGATCAAGAATAGGTTACAAAAAAGGGAGAGAAGGGGGGTAGAGGACTAAATATCCTCAAAGAATAACACATTCTGATGTCAGTGCTGATAGCAGGATCACAAGACCCAGGTAAGAACAGAGAGAACAGAGAACGGAAGAGAGAGGGAGAGAGAAACAGGAAGAGTGGAAGAGAGAGACCTTAAATATCCGCACACAGAGGTAAACACATTGTGATGCCTCTGATCCATATTTGGCTGTGTTTGGTGGTTGTAGTGTGACTTTGTTGTGTGTTGTTTTGCATCCCTGTGGGCTCTGTGGTGCTGCAGTGTTTTTATAGAGCAGGACTAAGAGTCAGATGACTCCTTCTCTCTCTCTCTCTCTCTCTCTCTCAATGCATCTCCTGGGAGGAGATGAGGGGATTTGGGTCAAGTGCCACGGCAACCATAAAACAACATCATCATCAACAACAACAACAGATCTTGGAGTGATGCTTAATGCACACGCCATGTTCACAGTCTACCTCAAACACACACATTCACACACACACGCACAAGCACACGCATGCGCGCACACACACACACACACATGCACGCACACACACAAAAATCATCCCTTGCTGCAATCCACACAGACATATACACACACACACATACGTACACACACACACCCCTACACAACAATCAGTCATCACTCTCTCATCCACATGGGCACACAAATACACATCACTCACTCTCAGACCCACATAAGAAACAGGCACACATTCCTCCTTTGAAGGGCACATAATGACATTTAAGCAGCCTGGGCAGCAGTGAATTCACACATCCGGGGGGGTGCTCATTTGGGGTCATCTTAGTGTTACCCATGATGCTTTGGGTCTGGCTCGTAGCACTTACTCACTTGCCTGCCTGCCTGACTGACTGTCGCATCCCTGCTGCTGATGCTCCACATTGTCCTCAGCTTCTCCATGCTTCCAGTGCCTGGGAATAGGCCCGTGAGGTTGTTAGCCTAGCCAGCCTCATCCTATTACTGTGATGGTGCGCCCACAGAGAGAGACAGAAAGAGAGAGTTGCAGTGTCAACCAAAGATAGAGAGAGAAGGAGAGAGAGAGTAAGAGAGAGAGAGAGAGAGAGAGAGAGGGAGTAGCAGTGTCAACCAAAGATAGAGAGAAGGAGAGAGAAAGTAAAAGAGAGAGAAAGAGAGATAGAGAGGGGGGAGGTGGAGAAGCGGTGGCACCCAGAGAGACCAAGAGAGTGAATGAAAGAGAGGAGAGAAGGAGGAGAGGAAGCTGGAGTAGTGCTCAGATTCACTCATCTCTAGGCCACCCCCCGCCTGTGTGCTTCTGCATGCGTCAGTACACAGTACAGTGTACAGTGATGGGAGAGATGGCGGATTCCTCACGGAAGCAGAGGCTGGCTCTCTGCATGCCTCAGATAACTTTTCTCCACAGCTGTAAGCCACGGCTGCTGGCCTGTGTGTATGTGTGTGTGTGTGTGTGTGTGTGTGTGTGTGTGTGTGTGTGTGTGTGTGTAAGGATCTGCCTGGAGGCTTGCGGCCCATATCCATTGCAATTCTGCAGGGGTGATGGGTTATGGCAGGAGATTCTGCAAATGTGATTAGTCCATGATATAACCCTTCTTCTGTCTTATGCTTAGTGCCACACACACACACACGCGCAGGCATGCAGGCACGTGTGCACACACTACAAAACACACACACACAAACGCGCACAGATGTGGAAGCTTTGTAATGAGTGCTTCAGGTCGTCTGCTTAAACCCTTGAGTGGTCAGCCTTGTGGCCTGAGCCTGGGTGTTCTTCTAAGCAGGTTGCTGATCAAGTATAGAGGATTTGAGGCCTGATCTCCTGCTAAATACCCCACAGGTCTCAGCCTCCAGCTGCCACTGGAGGGGATGGGTAGGTGGACAGCAGGGAGGGGGTTTGCTGTGGGTCACGTTCATGCTCTCTCGCCGCTAGGATGGAGGGGAGAGGCAAGATGGAGGCCGCCTTCCTTCCTGATGGTCTTTGAGACAGCCGTCAAGACCAGGGTGCCCTGGAATATTCTCCTCCTCCCTTTCTCTTCCTTACCTTTCTGTTTCTCTTTTATTCTTTAGTTTTTTTTCTCTCTCTCTCTCTCTCTCACGCTCTCTCTCTCTCTCTCTCTCTCGCATTCTCTCTCACTGTCAGTTTTTTTCCTCTGTATCTCTTTTTGTCTTTTGCATCTTTTTTTTCTTCAGATTCATTTGTTGTTTCTCCATAGCAGCTTTCTTTTCTGGCTCTTGTTTACGCAAAAAGCTACCAGGGCGACTGATTAAAAATAAGCCCAAAATTAGATCTTTCTTTCAAAGGAAGAATATGTATCAGGTGATCTGGAGTTCTGAAACATTTGGCCATAGTAAGGAAGATCATAAGACACAAACAGCACAGCACAGCACAGGCCATGATGCAGAGCTCCAAACCAAATAATGTTTTATTACAACCATATAGTCTTTATATAGCATGTTTATTATGAGGACAATTCGCATATTGAGGGCATATGACGTCAGAGAGTCATGAATGATTTTATGGTTGGAGACTTTGTCATTTGGGTTCATTGGGGCAGCTGTCTGTGGTGTATATTGTGTGTGTACGATTAGATGTGTTTGTCGAAAAGATGTTGAAAATAAGATGTTTCCTGTAACTGTGTTAATGTGTTGGACTATTCAGATTATTTGATCCCTGTGTGTGTATGTGTGTGTGTCTGTGTGTGTGTTCCTGTGAGATATCTGTGCATCTGTGGGAAATACACACACACACACAAAGCTACTTTATGCATACTGATATACTGTGCCATAAACATCTTTTTACCTGGTGGGGGTTCAAAAACACCTACCCTTTTACAGTCAGAGGAAAGCTGTCGAGATGTCGTGGTTGGGCATGCATAGATCCACTGTATATGAAATTCATTTATTTCATGGAAACACTGCATCATAACCAGGTCTCCCAGTGAGTGGCTTTAGAGTGGCATGGCTTTACCATGGTTCTGTGTATCTCAAATCAGATGTCTATCTATGTGTATCATCGCCATGGAATCTCCCACCACAACTGGAATCACTGTTGCCTTCTCTGTCCATATTTTAGTTTGTTTTTAATAAAATTAAAAATAATAGCTAACTAAACAAAAATATTATGAAGAAAAATATTAAATGATTTTAGTAGATTGTGGATCTGTACAAAGATTATACTGTGCCTTTTTAATGTATCTAAACCAGTCCTGGTTTATTCAGTGACCTTACAGGAGCTTGTCTTGCCATGTACATATGTCATCTGAAATAGGCTATACATTATGCAGCACAAAGGCTTTATGGTAGCATAAGCGTGGGAGTGCCCCACTGTGTGTGTGTGTGTGTGTGTGTATGTGTGTGTGTGTGTGTGTGTGTGTATGTATGTGTGTGTGTGTGTGTACGTGCTGGGAAGTCGATGAGTTCTTTTCTCTTCCCTCCTCTACTCCCCCGCTTCTCCTTCTCCCACTCATCCTCCATTTCCTCTGTCTGTCACTGCTTCCCTCTGTCGTCTCTCAGGGATAAAAAAGGATATACAGGCAGCGTGTGGAGGAGTGAGAGGAAGGGAAGGAAGAGGAGAGGGGGAGAGGGCAGAGAGATGTGGAGAGAGAGAGGGGGGAAAAGGGAGTGAGGACATTGTGTGTTTGCGTGGGCCTGCTTACATGTCCATGGGGAAGGGCAGAAACCTCACACACAACTACACACACACACACACATAAACGTATGCTCACACACTCACACACACACACACACACGCACAGTCACTGGATACAGGTGTGGTGCTACATGCATCATGCATATTGCAAGGAGCTCTCATCAGTCACACAGGTGTATATTTATATACAGTAGATAGTATTCATTCCTATAGGGTACATACACATGGAGACATTTGCTATCATAAACTTGTGTGCAATATAATGTTTCTTTCCTCTGAACCAAACTGAATATCAGTATGGCCTCATCAGTATGGATCTTGGCTCTCTTGGCTGAGGTTTGTGGTGTGTAGGCTCCACGTAGGCTAATTACTAGTCTACACATCTGCCATCCACAGCTTTGGCTGCACATCCAGGAGCAAGGTGACCCTGCGCTACCAATGCACGCAAAAAAAAAAAACACTTTTTATTCTGGAACATTCTCTCTCTCTCCCACTCCTACAGTCTCCATGTCCTGACGTCCATGTGGACCTGTCCACTCTGACCCCCACCACTGAAGACTGGGAGGGGGTGGGGTGGGGGGCGAACTTGAAGGACAGGAGTGAGAGAAAGTAGATAGAGTTGTGTGTGTGTGTGTGTGTGTGTGTGTGTGTGTGTGTGTGTGTGTGTGTGTGTGTGTGTGTGTAGGGGATAGAAGTGTGTGTAGGTCTGTGTGTGTGTGTGTATGCGTGGTTCTGTATGTGTGTGTGTGTATGCGTGGGTCTGTGTGTGTGTGTGTGTGTGTGTGTGTGTGTGTGTCCATATGAGGGAGATGGAGAGGGACAAAGAGGGAGGGATAGTGAATGATAAACAGCTGTGCTGCCGTCCTCCGAGCATAAAGAGAGATGGGGAAGGGGAGACGAGGGGGAGCAGGCAGAGAGTCCCGCTGCCTCCTGGGAAGGAGGAGGAGATTGTGAGCAGGAATCAAGATGTTTCTGGATGAGAGTGTGCGTCAGTGTGTGTGTTCTGTCTTCTCAATGAGGCTTTTGTGTTTCTCATGATGGGCGGTGTTCTGAAAGGCTTATCTGGACCCAACACCTTCACTTGTCGTAATTGACACTGCCAATGAGTGTGTGTGTATGTATGTATGTGTATGTTGAGGGAGGTTGGGCTGTTTGTGTCTGTGTGTGTGTGTGTGTGTGTGTGTGCATGTTTGTGTGAGATACAGAGGAAAGCGAGAGTGTTTTGTCTGTCTGACTCATATCAGGTATTTCTGACACTAATAGAGGTAGAGGTAGACCTTTTGAATGCATCAGAGGAATGTGTGTGTGTGTGTGTGTGTGTGTGTGTGTGTGAGATTGAGGGAGGGAGGATGCTATCTATCATGCTGTCCTCCAGTTGACAGACACTTTTGAAATTTCCCACCTGAAAGTAGTGGGGAATGAGAAGAGCTGGAGAGTTCAACACAGACTGAATTTGCAATGCTAATGCTAAGTGAACGGGGAACAGGAAAATTACTATAACAGCCTACTTGTTTTCATCTGCTAGCATTGGATGCTGTTTCACTATTTATTACGTTGTACCAAATGTTCTCATTCTCATGCCTACTGACAGCACTAGGCAACTACAAAGAATGTGGCTATGGGTTAATTTTCTCCAGACTATTGCTTTAACAGTTCCTATTTACTTTAAACAGTCCTGTCACATACTGAACTACTTGAGACAGAAAGCACATCATGTGAATATATATTTTTATGGCAAAACCCTCTGATATTTACTGTAGCCCTTTTTCGATTTATATTAAATAAATTATACTATACGTGAGAATAGTACGATGTCAAACATTTCAAGAGGTCCACAAGTTGCTTTACTCTTTTTTGACTCATCATGCCACCTCATCTTGCATACCCGCTATGATCCTGGCTTCCCTCTCTGTTGGTGTATATGTGGTATCTGCCTGATGATGGTGGCTCTTGATGTCTGATCCTCTCTTTCTAGCCTTCTAGTTCTAGCCTCACACAAGATAACTGTGTGCTGTTTGCACAGAGCTGTAGTCTCTCCTAAACATCTCCACCAGCAGCGCCTGGAGCTCCTGCCCATTCATGCCTCTAGGCAGAGGTTTGGGCTGTGGGTGTGGGTGTTCGGGGGGTGGGTGTTGGCAGGTGGTGGTGGTGGTGGGGGGGGGGGGGCAGTGCTATTCCTGGGGTCACAGTGTCCACCTTAGGGGTAAAGTTTAACTTTCTAGAGTCTCATCTACATTTCTCTCTCTCCTACTCTTGTATCTGTCTTGTCTCCCCCTGCCCTCCCTTTATCACTCTCTACCTCTCTATTTATTACCGCTCCGCCCCAGTCTCTGTCCCTCCCTCGCTCCTTAAGGTCTTTTAGAGACATGAAGATGTAATAGCGTGACTGGATCATGACTGACGTAGATCAAAGCAGTCTGTGAAAGAGACAGAAACTATACATTTATATATGTGTGTGTGTGTGTGTGTGTGTGTGTGTGTGTGTTTCTTTAATAATAATGAAGTCCCCAGGCTGCACAAAACCACAGGCTTTATTACCAACAGCCAGCTACTTACCTCTCATTCATATTGGTCTACTGGAGCAGCGAATCCTGACATGAACCCTGTGATTGGTCTAACTAGGAGGCCGCCAGACAGTTTCACAGCCATATCCAGCAGCCTAAAGCATGCTGGGGACCTTATAAAAGGAGCAGCACAGTGTGTGTGTTTATGAGCCTGTTAACACACACCCAGTCACACATACAGACACACACACCAGAACCAGTCCGATGAGAGTTCTCACAAGCAACAGCGGATCATGTGGGCTTTTTTTTTTTAGCTAGAGAGGACCCCACTTCCTCCTATTCACTCCAGACAAAGGAGTTAAGTATCTCTTGCATTGTGTTTCATCACAGCCTGAAAGGTATGCAAGAATGCACACAATCACATACTTAGCACACACACACACTCACACACACACACACACACACACACACACACACACACACACACACACACACGCGTGCGCACACACATACACTCACACGCATACACATACTCACACACAAACACATGCTAAACTCCCTCTTCCCACAGTCACCCCCCCCCCCCACACACACACATACATGCACGCCCCCCCGCTACCCCCCCCCCACACACACACACACTCCCCTCCCCACACACACACATACACACACTCACACACATGCAGCAGTCTGACTGTGTATCTAATTTGCAGATATCTTTGCCATTCAGCCATGTTTAATGCCAGCTCCACTGTGCCTGTATGGACACCACGCAGTGAGTGTTGGGAGGTTCATCTATTTCTCTCTCTCTGTCTCTCTCTTCTTCTCTCTCCTTCCCTCCCTCTCTCTGGCTGCTCTGCTTGTGTTGGCCTGGCTGTGTGCTATCAGGCCATGTTTCTCTGTTTCCCCTGTTCTCTGTTTATTAGAGCAGACCTGCGTCTCAGGTAATTATAGCACACATCTTCACTGAGCCACTGGAGAGATGAAAGCCTCACCTGTGTGTGGTGTTTGTGTGTGAGTGTGTGTATGTGTGTGTGTGTACGCGTCTTTCTTTCTCTCTCTATCTGTGTGTGTGTGTGTGTGACAGTGTGAGAGAGAGAAGGGAGACTGAAGTGAACTGGTGTTAGTCTGGGAACATGAAAAGCTGCCTCTGATCCTACAGCAGAAAGGGGGCTTTGTGACGTCCGAAAGCCAAACAAAGGCCCTTCTCAGAGAAAACAGGTGTCTGTGTGTGAACGCCTGTTCCTCAGTATCTCTCTGTCTGTCTCTCTGTCAGACTCTGTTTTTGTCTCTGTGCACAGTACATGGCATTGTCACCGATACAGTTTACTTTGTCCTTCGTCTCAGACTCCTGCCTTGGTGTGTGGCCAGATAGTCTAGATATTTGTTACAGTGTCACTGAATTGAAATAACATAGTGGACTCAGTTTGTGTTGAAAAACACTTCTGTAGAATCTGTATGATTTATTTCTCTGTTATGTTATTGATCAAAGGCTCCACCCTGAAAGGAGAAATGCAATGTGATTCAATCCATTGCTCTGATGTTTAAGGTCACCAAGTGCTGTCTGGAGGAAAAAGTATGAGAAAATTTGATGTAACATAGACCGAAAAGCAAAGCGGCAGACAATATTGACTAAATGGGGCATAGGAAAATTAATCTGAAAGTGAGTTTCTGTGCCCCATTCAGTTAGTGATAGCTGCAGGTTCATTGCTTTCACTGCTTTCCAGATCAGCTTGCTAACTGATACCAGGGTAGCATTTGTCTGAGGGCAAAAAGTGACTTTCCTCTCCTCTGTGATCGGAATGGGTTTTTCCACTGGGACGGATGAGAAGCCATTTACAAGCAGGAGTGATTGGTTTGGTGATCACCTCGAGTTTATTACCTCCCCTTCATGGGCCGTTGCCCCCTGGTATGTGGTGTGTGTGTGTGTGTGTGTATGTGTGTGTGTGTGTGCGCGCTTTGTTTTGTTTTTTTCGTGTGTCTGTACACATATTTTATGTATACCCTTGTGTATGTGTGTGTGTGTGTGTGCATGTGTATTGTATGTATTATTGATCGATCACCTGATAACGTTCAGCCATTGACACCAATGTGCTGTATAGCTGGGGGAGATGAAGGTAAGGGGCTTTGTGGCTTTGTGGCTCCCAGTAACCTCCGTCCCTGGACTGAGGGATGGGCAGAGTCTATTAGCTCTAGTCTCAGCTCAGTGCTTTAACTGTCAGACCGCTTCACTGTCTAGACTCCCTCATCTACCTATCACTGAGGCACTAACCTGCCATGCCTGGCTACACACACATACACACACAAATGCATGCACACACACACACACACACAGGGATAGAGAGAGAGGGGAGAGAGAGAAAGAGAGAGAGACAACAAATCAGGCCATGGGAGAATAACTGAAGGAGGAGAGGAAGGGTCATGGCCTGGCAGTGCTATGGAACAGGAAACTCAGAGTTGGATTGAAGGCATTGTTGAGTGTTCTCGGAGCAAAACTAATATTGTTGTGAGTGTGCGTGACTTCATTTGGTGGACACAGTGGGAACTGATTTGATGGAGACTGTGGGGTCAGCATGTTTTGGGCTTCTTCACTGGGAGTCGATCAGTGCTAACAATACATGCTTGGAACCTTGCCAACTAGTCGCCTATAGACGCCTATTTCTCTCTCTCTCTCTCTCTCTCACTCTCACTCACTCACTCTTTCTTTTCTTTGACTTTTCTTTCACTTTTTTCATTTTGTGCTTGTTCTCTGTTTCACTTCTCTCGTTCTCCTGGGTTTCTATGTCCCTTTTTTCATGCATGTAACTTCTCCACATCATCCCATCCCTCTCTCTTCTGCTTCATTCCCTCTCCAACCACAGTCTCATTCTCTCCCTCTCTGTCTCTTCATCTTTCACTCTGTCTCTCCATCTCTCTCTCTCACTCCGTCTCTCCGTGCCCTACTCAGTCAGTCATGCGGGTTTGATGCCGTAGGACCAGAACTCCATGCTTCTACCGGACTAAATTTAGCAAACGAGAGCAGATGTGTGTGTTGGGCACATAGAGCGAGCAGCGGCGCAGCCTGGTGTCCACCACACCGCACCGCGTTTCCCATCATGCCCTCGCTCTGACTCAGCAAGCAACACACACACACACACATACACACACACATACACACATACACACATACACAGACAGCACTGGAGAAGAGGAAAATGCTCCACTCGCACGCCACGCCATGGCAACCAGAGGAAGGGAAGGGACGGAAGAGGAAGGGAGGGAGGGAGAGAGGGGAGACGGGGCGGAAGGAGGGAGCAAGAGGGAGGGAGGGAGGGAGAGAGAGAGGTGGGAGAGGGTTTGGTTTGGCTGGTAGGGGTCAGGGGGAAAGGTTAGAGGTTGAAAGGTTGTTATCACAGACTGAGAGAGAGAGAGAGGGAGGGATTGAGAGAGGGGGAGAGAGAGAGATGGAGTCTGGTAGAGGTAGAGTAATGAGCTTGTTAGAGGTCACAGCTGTTGTTCACCATCACGCCTCCTCAGTATGCACATCATTTTTAAGAGAAAAGGAGAGTTTAGATGCTCTTACACGCTGTTTCATCACGGGGTGCCCCCTCACACATACACACTCACACAGACACACACAAACACACACACACACATACAGACAGACACCCCTCCCCTTAACCCCTGTTCCCCTTGATCTAGAGGTCTTGTTCTCCAACGCCTCTGAACATGCTCTCCGTGTCGTCGTCTCACCTGACCGTGATTGGAAAGCGCTGTCATAAATCAGCGTCGTCTTTGAGCTCCACCACCTCCAGGCGGTCCCTCTGATCTTGCCTGGGGGACGCTTGCCTCCCCATGCACCCCACCTCACCCCACCCCCACCCTCACCCTAATCTAGAGCTCCCTGCTGTCCTGTAATTATTGCTGTCTACGCCCAGTACGGCAGCTCTACCTCGCAGCTTCCTGTAACTGCTCCCCTGCTCTGGGGCAGCGATACAGGGCAGGTACCTGATGGGTGTCTCCCGGTGGGGGTGTAATGGAGAGGATAGATGGAGGGTCTCTAAAATGATTTACAGCCCAGCAGGAAGATGATGGGTTAGGGGTTGAGGGTCAGGGATGGGTTAGGGTGTGGTACAAAATTTTTTTTTTGGTCCCTGGAGCACTGAAAGTCCTCCAGCTGTGTGCCTGATGGCTCTCCTCTCAACTCTGACCTCGGTGGCTGGCTTCTGTGCGCTTTCGGGGACAGCGCACTCTAAATGACAGCCCCATAACCTAGCCAATCACGCTAACCGCTTTTCAGCGTTGGGTTAATCACTGTGTTTATCATTTATGGTCAAAGAGAAGGCCCAGACTTTACTGGCAGCACCGCCCCCCCCCACACACACACACGCAGGGCACCGTTACTGGTTGTCCAGTAGTAGTGCTCTTTTGCTCTGAAGTGTCACAGAGCTCACAGCCATATGAGCTCAGCTCATGGCCTGACAGAGGAATCCAGAGAACACTGATTAGTACAGGGGAAGCCAGTTACAGTAGTACAAAGACACTTCAAAAGGACTTTGCACTTCAGAGCTCCACGTTTATGTTTTTGTGTCTAATTTTCTTCACCTAGTTTTTCAAACCCCAGTCCCACCATAACACATAGCCCTGACCATCAGCTATACCAACACCAAAATCCCTGTACTGAATACTCTATCAGGGAGGCTACACCGGATACATTATAGATGTGTAAAGTCAAAAACGTATCTGCTGTAACAGTTAGCTTCCACTATAATCAATGGAACTGGCTACACCAGACAAGGCAGCACAGTGAACATTGGGGAAAAAATCCCAGTCATTTCAATGTAATTTTTACATTACTTAACACTTTCATAACGCATCCAGTGTAGCCCTAGGGTAATGTACTTTATTAATCTTCAACCTAGTCACTAGGCTAGTGAAGGATGAGGTAAGACTACTGGGACAAGCATGTACACCAGCATGTGTGTTGTTGATTTTGTAACCTTGTCATTTACACACTGAATAGCCATTCATTACTGTAATGACCTGATGAGGATGTGCTCTTTAACCAGCTCTCACATTCTCCATTAATGAATAAATGTGGTTAAGAAATACTGTTTGTTTATGTTAAGACGATCAGGGGGAGGATGTAAACATATTAATTTAAATGAGATCCTAATTATCTCAGTCACATTTCTACACACTGGCATCTGTGACTGATCTGATTAGTTGAGCTGGAGGTGTTGATTTGGTAAAATGGGTAGAGTGGTGACAGGCCTGTATGTATGTGTGTGTGTGTGTGTGTGTGTGTGTGTGTGTGTGCAAGTTGTGTGTGTGTGTGTGTGAGATGTGTATTATCCCCGTCTGAGTGTGTTTAGTGCTTTTTTATTGGGATCATTTGTTCTCCACCTCTCCTCATCTGCAGGGGACACTTGAGAAGCCAGAGAAGCCAGTCGGCTGCAGGCTTTGATTAGATTACCCTGATGGGAGGTGTGGACAACTCTCTCTCTCTCTCTCTCTCTCTATCACACACTCCCTCTCTTCCTCTCTTTTTCTCCATCTGCATCTGTCTATCCACTCTGTAGCTGTCTACTTGTTTTTGTGTTGAATCCTTTTTCTCCTCTATTTCTTTACCTCTCTTTTTCCTTTACTTTCTTCTCCTTTTCCTTCTCTCTTTCTCTCTCTCTCCCTGCCTCACTCCCTTTCTTCTCTCCTTCCCTGGTTCTCCGTGGATCAGTGCTGACGGCCCCAGACTGCTCTCGTCTGCTGTGTAATGTGAGTAGGGTGTTGAGTGCTTGTCTTTGAGGCGCTGAGGTACTTCTCTGGGCAGGCCAGCACAATGCGCAGGCCTTCAGAGCGTCTGCCACCACCACCATCACCACCACACCACTCTCTTACCAAGGCAGGCCACTTCAGAGCTTCTCTCTCTCTCTTTCTTTATCTCTCTTTCCCCCTTCCCCCTGTCTGTGGAATGTCATTAGTGAAATGAAACCCTACCCAGCTCCAATTCAGGCTCCATCACACAGTGTTTCAAGAGAGGACACACACACACACAGACACACACACCTAATGTATGTAGAATCAAGAGTGCTGAGACTGAGGTCTCATTATCACTATATGTGTGTGTGTGAGAGAGAGAGAGAGAGAGAGAAAGTATTTGTGTCTGTTCATTCATGTACAGTATATGCATGGATGTATTTTGTAGTTTGGTGAACTGAGAGCCACACACACACACGCGCGCACACACACACACACACACACACCCTCTCTCCCTCTTCAAGACTGTGGAGCTGCCAGAACTCCTGCTACAGAATCACTCAGTGCCAGTCTGGACAGCAGGACAGCTCCAGACACACCTGATGGGGTGAGCCTTGTCTGTGTGTGTGTGTGAATGTGTGTGTGTGGTCAGCCCACACAGGTATGATTAGCAGAAGTACACAGAGATGCTAATAGCAGAGAGAGTAAAAGCAGAGCGAGAGGCACTAACGTTTGTTAAGCTCCATGTTCTATTTTTGCAGGGGGGTCTCCCTTTATGGAGACTAGAGTCGAACCCTCATACGCTGATACAGAAGATCATTTAGAAAGGTTTATATTGTGAGGTTATGTGACACTCCCACTTATACACCACTCACGTTTGCTCCCATTGTAACATATTATGTTGCTCTATCTTGGTCAGTATTCAATGATTTTTGCTAATTGTGGTGATAAGCCTCCTATTTATGAGGTCTCACTGCCCTCTAGTATAGATTGTGTATGTGATGTGAGGTCTGTATATGTTGGTGGCATCTTTTTGTCAATGTCAGTAACTGTGTGTGTGTGTGTGTGTGTGTGTGTGTGTGTGTGTGTGTGTGTGTGTGTGTGATTGATAGTGTATTTTCTTGTTCATGAGTACGTGCGTGTCTTTGTGTGTGTGTGAGGCAGCTGGCATCTTCACACTCCACAGGCTCAGGTGACCTCAGTGATGATCGGTGTCGCCCTGAGAGGGCGGAAGAGTTTGACACCAATAATCTGGTTAATGTGGGCGTGATTCATTTAGCTAACCACACAGGGCACACACCCCACCACCACCACTCCACTCATTGTCCTGCTCTGCTCTATTTGTTTCTCTTTTCTCTCCATCTCTACTCTATTTTCTCAGAATGAAGGATTGATTGTTTCTTTCTCCCTCTGTCTCTGTGTGTGTGACTGTGAGTGTGTGTGCACTTGTGTGTAAATCTTTGTGTGTTTGAAGTCTGGCTTGTTGTTGTAAGTCTGAGGTTGACCAGCAGGGGGTAGCAGCGCACACAGACCACACAGACATTGTCTGATTGGCCAAAGGCAGTGGGTTGCTATGGAGATGGGGCCAGTGAAAGCAGAGCAGACTCATTGTGTAAACGCACACAGAGGGCAGTGTTGAGCTGAATCACACGCACACACACACACACACACACACTCAGAGGCACACACACATACACACGTTCACGCATGCAAACACACACAGCACAGCACACATGTGTGCTCACTGCCACGCATTCATACACACACGTCAACACTTCAGCAGTTGCACATGCACAGAGCATTATATATTTATGTGCTCAATGACACAGGCCCAAGCGTACATGTATCTGAACACTCTCACACATATCAGCAAGAATTCCTTATCTCTCTTTCTCTCTGCCTCTCTCTCGTGCACACACACACACAAATACACACACACACACACACACACACAAATACACACACACACACAAATACACACACATAAGTAGATCCTCACAAGCACACAGAGGGCAGTGTTGAGCTGTGAGACTCCAGCAGAATACCAAAGAGCTGAGAGAATCACATCCACTCTCTACACACAAGCACCACACACACACATGCACACAAACACATGCTCTCACTCTCTCAAACTCATACACACATACACACTCACGCACGCACACACACACACACACATGCTCAGTCGCTTAGACACACACATCACGTAGCCACACAATAGCCAGCTGCAGATTGACTCGGCAATAAAAGAGATTTTTTTTAATCAAAAAAGAATGATTAGATTTCTCTCTTGGTCTTTATCTCTTGGTCTGCAACACCTCCCCTCTTTCTTCCATCACTCAGTCCTCAGTCCATCAGTGTCCTCTGTGTCCCTGTGAATGTGTGTATACTCTTGTGTGTGTGTGTGTGTGTGATTCATGTGAGTGTGTGCGTGCATGCGTGTGTATGTATACGTGTGTGTTTGTGTGTGCGTGGGTGTGTATGGGTGTGTAAGTGTGTGTGCGTGCGTGCATGTGCGCTCATGTGTGTATGTGTGCATGTGTGTGTGTGCGTGCTTTCTCTTGATTCAGTGCTTTAATCTGTGTGCGTGCATGCCCCACCACGGCTGGTATATATGGCTGTATTGTCTCTCTCTCTCTCTCTCTCTCTGTGTGTGTGTGTGTGTTTGTGTGTATGTGTATCTGTGTGTGCTCGCCCGTGGATGCTGTCTCTAATGGCTGCCGCCAGCCAAGAACAGAACAGTCACTTTCACCATCAGTACATCAGTGGGTTCTTTGTGTGTATACTGTGTGTGTGTTGTGTGTTTAGTTTGTATGGGGTCAATGTGTGTAAATGTGTGTGTGAGAGTATGAGAGTTGTGGGCAGGTGTATTGTGTGTGTGTGTGTGTGTGTGTGTGTGTACTGTGTACATCAGTGGGTGTGTGTGTGAGTTTGTAAATGTGTGTGTGTGTGTGTGAGAGAGAGAGAGATTGTATGTGGCTCTGCTATGTCTGCATCATATTCAATGTTAAATTTGCTGAATGCTTCCAATCCCCTCCCCCACTGCCAATGAGAGGGATGCATAACTAGATTTAAAGTTATGTAATGTTTAGTGGAGGCCTAGAGAGGCAGTGTGTGTGTGTTTGTGTGTATGAGAGGGAGCGAGTGAGAGTGTGTGTGAGAGTGTGTTTGAGGGTGTGTTTTGGAAGCCTAACAGAGACCGTCTATAATCCACTATTATTTGGGTTAAACCCTCCTCTGTCCAAACCTGAATGCACCCCCACCACTCTCTCTCTCTCCCTCTCTCTCACACACACTCTGTGTCTCTCTCACACACATCATTGCTTTCCACTTCCAGATTTTTTTTCTAATTGGTCTCAATACAGTGTTGACCTTTACATTTTGGAGCTATCTCAGTTAATTTTCCTAGCTGGTGTGTGTGTGTGTGTGTGCGTGAGTGTGTGTACTGCTTTCTGTGCCTGCCATATTTAAGTCCTTAGGTCCTACTTTCTGCAGTCAATAGATGGGTTGTTATTGTGACCACAAACATTTTGTAGTCTAACTCATGCATGCCTATGTCTGTCTGCCTGCCTGTCTGCCTATGTGTCTGCACACCAGGGTATTTTTGAGCATATGTGTTTGAGCCTTGTGTGTATGTGTGTGTGCGCATGTGTGTGTGCATGCGTGGGAACGTGTGTGTGAGTGTGTGTCTGTGTGAGTGTATGTTTTTAATTCTGTAGCTGTGCCATCTGAATCCATCCTGAAACGTCTTTTTCATCTCTGGTATCTGTGTGTACGTTTTAATTCTTTAGCTGTACCACTTGAATCCATCCTGAAGCTTACATCCCTCTTTGTGGTCTGTATCTGTGTGTGTATTTGTGTCTGTGTGTGTTTGTGTGTGTGTGTATGTGTGAGTAAGCCCTGGTGTATTATGAATAGTAGTTTAGTGTGAGTCCCACAGCAGTGTGTGTGTGTGTTGATATATGGGGAGCCTTGCTCCAGATCAGAGGCTGCTCACATTTGCTCCTCCCCAGGCTCACTGGGAACTCTGGGAAAATATTACATATTTGATGGGCTGATTGATTTAATGCGACACACGCAGTCTGTGTCTGCTAATCTCCACCTGTGGTGCACACGCGTGTACGTGCACACACACACCCACATATGCGCACACTTGCACACAGACATTCACATACACACAGACTCACACACACACACTCTTACTCACCATGCATATACATAAATACAGACTCATGCCTCATCAAATTCATGAGTCTTCCACATCTCTGATTTCTGCTTGATTAAATCCTGCTCCACTCTCTCTTTTTCTCTCTTTCTCTCCATCCCTCTTTCTGCTGTCTGTGGCTGGCTGACATTAGCGAGAGTGCGAGTGAGAGGATTGTGACGTACTTCTGAGCCATGCCTCCTCTTCTCCCATCCGTCCTTTGTGACAGGAGTCGCATGAGAGTGCTGTACTGTGCTGTCTGTTTCAGAGACACAGTGGCCAGCAGAGGCCTGGATTAAACTGGACACGGACTGGACGGCAGGAGGACTCTTGTGCCTTGTGCTTTTTCAGCCTTGCCGCTGTATAATGTTGCACATCATTGAACCCATGTGCAGCCCTGAAGCCCTGCCACAGGCCTTAGCAAGGTTACAGCTTGCAAGTCTGCAACTAGCTGCCACTTTGTGAACGCTATAACTAACAACAATGCATCTAGCTGCTACTCCATTACTATAAAGGCTACAGCAAGCACATCTGCAGCTAGATGCCATTTTGTAAGGGCTATGGCTAGCAAGGTTGCGGCTAGAAGCCACAGAATTGCTATGAAGGCTGACTAGCTGTCACTGGATTGTTGTTAATGCTATGGTTAGCAAGGCCATGGCTAGTCATTCCATTAGTGTGAATTGATAACAACAAAAGGCTGTGATGATTTATCAGGACAGGCTTCAGCAGCACAGAAAGGCCACTGCTATTCATTGTAACTCTAGGGTTTTTGGCCCATTGAGGACTTAACGGGGGTGTGGTGTGTTGTGGTGTGAGATCAGATATATGGAGACCGGTGCTAGAAGCTTCCCTCAGGATGTGCCGCAAAGGTAGAGCACTCTGGCAGGCTCTTTTTCCACAATGTTTGTTTGCCTACAACAGCAGACACTTCCTCAGATTCACTGAGGTATGCAGACCTCTGACCTAATAACCCCATAGTCCACCTCCCCCACCCTCAGAATAACATGAGTCAGATAAAGTCCTGAAAACAAAAGCTGTACACAGATATTATCTTCCTCATTAGTGTTTTAATATTTGGTTGAAACACCCACAAAATATGCTGTGACCTTCACAGGTTTTCATCAGTTTCTCAAACGGGCATGAGGGACACTGACAAAAAATTGACTTCCTGTTTTCACTGTGGTCTAGTGTATGGTCATGAAGGGAAATTGATTCTCTATTAAGGAGCAATGGAGTCATGAAACATATCACAGCCTGAATGATGTACAGCAAAGAGTCGTTTGTCCAAGACTGGCTAAAATGCTTCTTCCATATGTTTTCATTTAAAGCACATTAGTGAGTGGCGTAAACTCTGAGAATGCACTTAACAATTTAATTTCTCTGCACTATTGCACTTTCAACTTAAAATGTTGCAGTTTCTATGTTAGCAATATGCACCCCTTGTTCGTTCTTTCATTGTGTTGTAGCTTGAATGTTATCCTCTTTTGTAAGTCACTTTTGATAAAAGCGTCTGCTAAATGCCTAAATGTAAATGTAAATGTGTGGTGCAAAATGCTGTGCATGAATGTGCTTCTGAATGTATAGATTTAATTTCAGCTTCCTCCAGCTTTCATCTATGTGCTTTTTCCTGTTTCTACTTCAAGTGGTGCCCAGCATGGACCTGAGGAAGTGTTGTCTGTGCTGGCTGGTTGGTTGCTAGGTAACTATTACATTACCTGACAGCACATTGTCGGTGCGTAGTGACATACAATGCAGAGAGAGAGAGAGAGAGAGAAAGGGGGAGGAATAGACAGAGCGAGAGCAAAACAGCAAAAGGAAATGCGTACCAAGCAAGCAATGTCCCTACTGCTAAAGGACAACCTCAGGACAGTCAAGCAAGGTTGCTGTTAGGATGTCTTTGCATCTGTTAACACAACTTATGCCCTATCCACTATTGCCAATAACACACTATTGACAATATAAACAATAACAAGCACCAATTCTGTTTTTTACCATTATTTTAAGCCTTGACCTGGTACCCATAACAAGACAGCTGTGATCGAGGCACACTACTAGATCCATTATAAAGCTGCTGGCAAAACAAACATCTGTGGGTCTCACTGGATTTCAGCCTGGCACAGTGCGAGGGCTGTGTTGAGCAAGAATATAAGCGCCTTGTCTGGCAGGAGTGTTTGCAATGTTTACCAAGCACAAATGTTTGTGTCTCCCGCCACCTGTGGGCCTGTGGGGTTCTATACTATTCTGCTCGCTAGCTACACACCTGCAGATAAGACTGAAGTAGGAACTGTGCTTCGATAGAGCAGTGCTTTCTGAATATGTCTGCTTGCATTATGTAGCTGCAATATTGTAGCTCTGATGGCACAAACAAAGCTAGCTAGATGCTGTGGAAGCCACCCACAGATACTCCACAGCAAGGATTTTTCATGAACTGAACTCAGACTCACACAGACTACATCATTGTCCATTTAACTCAAATGGAAATTTTGCAGTGGTGTGGAGCCCATAAGACTGCCAAAATATTCAATTAAATGTATAAAATATCTAGGTATGGCTTGGTATGGCTTATCTGTAAGATTGGAGTGAGTCTTCCATTTTGTTCACATAGACTCTCTCCAACATTGTTATGATGTTCAGGCTGAGGAGAAGGAAGGACGAACGTCTCTGGCATCCCATAATAAGTCGCTTTTGGCAGAGTGCCTCATCGGCTGCCCGTGGCAACGTGTTTGGTGTGTGGAGTGGCTGGTTGTCCGGAGAGACCGCCTCTTCCTCAGACTGTGAGGCGGACTGTCTGGTTACTGAGTGGGCTTGTGCGAGACGGGGCCCCATGAGCTCAGTCCAGGGGTCCATCAAAAGAGGCTGTGTGTGTTTGCTCGAATAAGCACCTGCTGTTGACCGAGGATGAGGCGCCACTGTGTTTGCTAATGAGAGCTGTTATTTGATTCGTGTGTTTGATGTGTTTGTTTGTTTTGTTTTGTTTGTTTGGCAGGCCACCGTCTAAATAAGGACCTGAAGCACTACCTGAGCCTGCGCTTTCACAAGTCCTCGCCGGACCACGAGCTGCAGCAGATCATCAGGGACAACCTGTATCGCCATGCTGTGCCCTGTGAGTTCAACCCTCTACCCTCCTTATGTATCTACATATCAGGACCAGCCCCTCAACATGAAAGATATCATTTCAAAAAAATAAATGCTTTATTGCCATGACAAATAAGGGACATTTGTATTTCCAAAGCATTCGTAGAAAGTATGAGGGACACGTGGAATAAGGGACCTAAGTCTGTGTTTCAAGGGTGGTGTTCTGTTACACAGACAATACCACACAAATACAAAACACTACGATACAAAAGACAGGTGACACGTACAGTCATGCAGATACAGTCAGAAGGTCTCCTACAGCACCATCACCTTCCCAGATCTCTCCTCCCTATATTAACATTACATTTACGCATTTAGCAGACTTTTATCCAAAGCGACTTACATTTTGTCAACAATCAATTGTTTAGGGCCAGGCTCCCCTAGAGCAAATTAGGGTTAAGTGCCTTGCTCAAAGGCCAGGTTCCTTAACCACTACGCTACCAGCCTCTACCACTTTCCTCCTCCTCCTCCTTCTGCTTCTCCTTTGTGTCTTTCTCTGAGTTCCTTATTACACTTCTGCTCCTCTGTCCTTTTCCAATCTTCTCTTCTCCTTCTCCTTCCTGTTGGCTCTCCTCTCACCTTGTCCACTTCACTCTTGCCTCCACTTCCTGTCTCTCTTCACTTCTGGCTTCTCTAGACTGCCTCACCTCTTGCCACCTCTGCTTCCTCTCTCATTTCCTGTGGGCCTTTTCCACCCGGGATCCAATCGCCACATCATCCTCTTGCTCTTCAACCTTTGTTCTATATCTATCCCTCTGTCCCTCTGTCTCGGTCTTTTGCACACAAACTCACACACACACACTCCTCTTTAATGTCACTGTGACAATAACCATTGGAGTGAACAAACCTAATGACACAACAACAGTCCTTCTCTCTCTCTCTCGGAATGCTGATGTCATGTGACTAGCCTTGTATCAGTGCAGCGCCCATCCCCTCCACCACCCCCCCTTCTCATGTTGTTGCACTGGACTGGTGAAACTGTGCCTGCCTCATGCCTCCCAGTCCCCCACGCTGCACCTGAGCGGCAATCTGCCCCACCATGGTGGAGCTCCAGCGGGCTGTTGCCATGGAGATGTCAGGATAAATACGCGCAGGTCACTGCTGATTGGGCGCTGAACAGCAATGGTGGCAATGTTGATCAGGAGCGTGTTTGGTTGAGCAGCGGTGAAGTGTCTGAGAACCAGAGAGTGTGAAAAAGTGTGTGTGTGTGTGTGTGTGTGTGTGTGTGTGTGTGTGTGTGTGTGTGTGTGAGAAAGAGACAAATAGAAAGAGAAAGAAAAGAGAGGCAAAATGAGGAATATTTGTATGTTTGCCTACTTTGTTCATACTTCCTTATCATGTTCTTAGTTTTGTAGTTTACTGATAAAAGTGTGCGTGTGTGTGTGTGTGTGTGTGTGCATATGTCAGTGTGTGTTCACGGTTGTGTGTGACTACTATTAGTTTAAGTTGTAGTGATTTTCCTTTCAGGCGCAATGTTCAGGAAGGTCACATGTATCCAATCCATATCATTTACATACATCAGCTAAAGTGTCTGCTTGAAGGGAAGGGAAGATGGAGGAAGGAGGAGACAGAGAGACAGAGAGAGAGAGAGAGAGAGAGTGAGAGAGTGATGAGACGAGCAAGCAATATGATGTTAGTATGACATTGCATCCTGAGGAATATGGATTGAAGCCTTTTTAGGATTTGCCTCTCTCTCTCTCTCCCTCTCTCTCTCTCTCACCTTCTCTCTCTCATCCATGTGATGGGAGAGTAAATCCCTTGGTGTTTAGGATTATGATGTCCTGATATATTGTAAATGAATGATCCTCAGTGATTATGTGATGGACATGTTGCATGTTGAGGGAGAGCAGAAGACGTTGTAGACAGTGTTGCTGTGCTGTGTGTGTATGTGTGTGTGTGTGTGTGTGTGTGTGTGTGTTTGTATGCATGTGTGTGTGTGTGTGTGTGTGTGTGTGTGTGTATGCATGTGTGCAATGTGTGTCCAAGTGTGTAAGTATGCGAAAACATGTTATATATAGGAGTTAAAATGTATGTAGCCATTTGTGGACCCAAAGTACATACTCACATGATATATACTGTACATACTGTATCCTGTATATGATTACTGTGCGTGCATTACTTACTAACGCACATCATAGCACACACATACATACCATTGCACAGGACAATACATACATAGACACACAAAAAAAACACATGAAACACTTCCATATCTAAATGCGTGTATTACTTAATGTATGATTAGTGTGTGTTTGTGTGTGTGCGTGTCCGTGTGTCCATGTGTGTGTCCGTGTGTGTGTGTGTATGCATGTGTGTGTGTGGACTGCAGAGGGCAAGGGAGGCGGATTGCAGCACCTCTCCTTTCCAGTCCCTCTGAGTGCACTGTCTGCTTAGTCAGAGGGTCTGTCAGTTGCCCCTGGAAACACATGTAATTTATGCATGCAAACGAGCTTCTCTTACATAATTAATATGGATCAGACCTCCTTATTACATCTTAAATCGCCCACCGCCCCAAGTTCTTTTTGCGGTCACACATCTTTAAAATTTCACCTTGTTTGGATTGGGCTTCAGCAGGCCAACATTAGCAACCACATATTGAAGAGAAAAGAGATGAATCACTCCCTGGTCTGACTGTATCAAAACTTCCAGCGGTTAGTGGAAGCCTTTTGCAGATTATTGTTGGTTCATTGTGGTATTTCCCAAAACACACTGTTATAAATATTATGTTTACATTATTGAAGTACCACGCAGGGTCAAACACACTCAGTCATACATACACACACACACACACACACACACAGACACGCATGCTGTGTCGGTCATGTGTGTGAGTGAGCATGCGTGTAAGTGTATCTCAATCACCGACACACTGCAAGTGTTGACCGCACAGTGACCCCATGAGTTGAATACAATACTCAGCTGCAGCACTTCACTGCTGTATGGCGGCTGGAACACCAGTGGTGTGGAGGGAGGGGGGGGGTTGCACAGAGGTGAAATGAGGAGCTCAAGAGATTCATCACAGACCACCCCCCCCACACACACACATACACACACACATGCACTCACACGCACACACACAACACAGTGAGTGGCCACCCTGCCCCCAGCTATTACCTGCCCCGTTCCTTCAGTGTATCCCCTGCCACACAAAAGAATCAGGAAATGAGATGCCTGACCTGATAAATAATGCCCGTAAACGGAAAATGGGATGTACCATGCTACCCGGTAAATTTCAGTGTGTGTGTGTGTGTGTGTGTGTGTGTGTGTGTGTGTGTGTAGGGGGGGGGGTGTTGGAGAGAGTAAGAGACAAAAGACAGATGGAGGGATACATTCCTCCCTTCTAACTTTTTTAACCCCAGGGTTATCATTTTCCCCTCCCCCCACCTCTTCACTCGCTCTTGGCCTCTTTGTCTTTCATCACGGCTGGAGCATTGGACCGTCCCATTCACCCTCTGTCTGTCAATCCCTCAGCCGACATCCACCCCCACCCCCACCACCTCTCTCCTTTCACATGCATGACCAACAGGTGCTTGTTGCTGTTGTTATTCCAGAGGCAGGCCTGTGTGTGTGTGTGTGGTGTGTAAATGTGTGTGTGTACACAAGCATGTGTGTGTGTGTGTTTATGCCCTCAGGCCAGGGCTTGTGAGTGTGTGAACTTCCCTCATTCTCTGTCTGCCTTGCCTTGCAGATGGCCATTGTTCTCATGAGCTGTAAATGTCAGCCTCTCAGCTTCTGGCGGTAAAAAAGTCAGTCTTTCTCTTTCTTTCTCTTCCTCTGTCACTCTTTTTTTTATCACTCTTTTTCTCCTCCATATTTCCCTCCCTCTGTGTTTCTCTCATTCTCAGTCTCTCCTTTTCTGTCAATCTCTCTCTTTCTCCATCTCTGCTTCTCTTGCTCTCTCTCTCTCTCTCTGCTCTCATTCTGACTGCACAGCTGCTGCTTCTAAAGCAGTGTTATCCGTTATCCCTTTAGACCCCTCCCTCTCCCTCTCTCTCTTTCTCTCCCTCCCTCCCCCACCTGATCTCTCTCCCTCCCTCTCTCTCTCTCTCTCCTCTGCTCTCTCATTCTTCAAATCCTCTGCTGAGTGTCAGCCTCCCTGTGGCTCTCTGCCCCTCTCCCATACTCGTTTAACAGCGCGCGCGCTCTCGCTCGCTCGCTGGCTTGCTCGCTCGCTCCTCTCTCTAGCTCTCTCTCTCTCCCTCGCTTTGCACTGCTCTAGTCTTCCATCATCTCTTCTTCTCTTCTCCCCTTCTCCTTCCTCTTGAGCTCTCTCTATCCCTCGCTTCTGTCCCTTTGGCTGTCCTCCTCCGGCGGGCTCCTCCTGCTCTCCTCTGGCTGTTTGTGCACTCGTCTGTCGAGCGAGGGATCATTGTCTCGGACACGTTTTTCTGTTTGCCGCTCACACAAAGGGAGGATTACTGCTTGATCGGCGGGCTCGCCGTGCTCCCCGGTTCTTTCTCTGCTCTGGGAGAGCACACACACATCCACACACACACACATACAGAGAAGGACCAGACGCACGCAGGCAAGTAACGGCTCAACTGCCATCTCTACCACACACATACACACACTCACACACACACACACACGCTCACACAGATATACAAACACATTGCTGGTTTCTGCACTGATTTACCCAAAGATTTTTGTTCTCTCACAATGGACAGATTGTATTTGTCCAGAGCCTGCTGGCTTGTGGACTGGCTTGGGTTGTGTGGTGTAGACTATCTAGCCCGTGGAGACGCTGGGACTTTGAGTTGCGTTGGTAGAGCTTGACACTGCGCTGTCTTTAAATGAGTCTTGCATGGTCGCCGTTTGCCAATACCATTTGGTGATAGTGGCAATGGTGGTGCTGGTTGTGGTGTTTACCAAGGGCAAAAACTGAGGGGAGAGAATGTATTGTCTGGCTGTAGTCGGGCAGTGTGCGTGTGTGTATGTGTCTGTGTGTGTGTGTATGTGTGTGTGAGTATGTGTCTGTGTGTGTGTGTATGTGTGTGTGAGTGAGTGTGTGTGTGTGTGTGTGTGTGTGGATTGTGTGGCACAAGCAGGGGCAGTAGCTGTGATTGTGATAGCTGCTGGCCATGATGGCTGTTTAGCAAAGATGGCTCTCCTTAGTGCAGGTGGGGAAATATGTGTAGGTGCTTGCCACTTTTTTCTGACTTCATCATTGAGATCAGACTTAAAAAATGTTAGGTAACATCCACACAAGTTACCCTCTCCCTTCACCAAATGCTTTGGACCGGTGTATATCCTGACAAGACCAATATCCCATATATTTCCCATATAAGGATTAATTCAAGCTAAATTGGGTTATGATAAAGATGCTTTATTCAAAATGCAATTTAGTCGAAGACTTGGCTTCTTTAATCCTTGTCTGGGAAACCAGTCCCGCGACTCCTGGATTAGGCGAGACCAGCCTGCTAATGGCTGCGGGTTTGTAAGGGATTTTTGTGTCTTAAAGGAGACCAGTAATTGGTCTGTGTTCTGTTTGGAGAGTTGCTGGATTCTTGGGCTGGGTTCAGACAGAGAGACTGGGCAGGTTTACTGCATGATGGAGAGTGCGTGTTAAGGCTGAAAGCAAAGCTAACTAAGTTGCTAGCCTTTGTACCCCCATGTAAAATGCAAAGGTTTTAAAATGATCTCCTGCAATGAATGATCTCCTGCATTTGGATGTTTACGCCCCTTGGTGAAAAAAAAGATGTCAGCACTGACTCTGTGCTTATAGGTGCTTAAATTGATCCTCGCTAGTCTCACCAATCCTTAGGCCCAGAGCACTGCCAATCTGAGATGTCCTAAGGGACTCATTGATCTTAAAGTTATACAGTGCTGCCTCAGACAGTGTCCCAAGGAAAAACAGTGGTCAGCTCACAAGCCTACTGCACAGTGGTTGGTGAAGTAATTTGAAAGGTTATTAGAGTCAGAGAACACTCAGATGGTCAGAGAAATGTAACAGAATGGATAGATACCCAAAGACAGGCTAACGAAAGACTCCTGTCTATTTTCTTGTGCTTTAGCCAGTAGTAGATGCTATCTTTTTTAGCATAATACTAGCAAAATGTTAGAATAAACCTACACTGTTTTCAATGTGGAATGAGTATTTATCATGTAAAAAAACAAAGAGTCAAGGCCAAAACCTTAACACACAGTCCATACCCTGCTATAATTTTGATGGTAACCCTTGTGGTTCGATCCTCACATGATCTTCAGGGCCTTTCACTGGGCAGAGTATCTCAACCATATTGAGTTTGTTTTCTAGTAGATGTCAACTCATAACCATTTCTGTCCTTTGTAATTATCCAAGATGAACGAGCTGTTGAAGATTGTGTATTACATGTGACCATTATTGTTGAGGTCATAATACTGGAGCTTATGTAGTGATGTGGGAAGACACAGTTGTTAAGTCTTAATTCCCATATGTTCAGACAACCATGGCTTTGCAGTATGTGTATGTTAACTGGACTCCTTGTAAGCAAGTTGTCATATGTGTTAAAGATGCTATGAAATGCTATGTGCATTTTACCATCTGTGTGTTTCTTTGTGTGTGTGTGTGTATCTATTTGTATGAATGTGAGACTGTGTGTGCATCTATGAGATAGGGATAGAGATAGGGAGAGATAGAAAGAAACAGAGAGAGAGAGATGAATGTGGGCTAAGGGGATACTGAGAGGAGGGGGAGGGAGGCACAGGCAGGCACGTCCAGCCTCAGATAGACAGATGGCTAGTGCGCTCTGCTCTCTCTCTCTCTCTCTCTCTCTCTCTCTCTCTCTCTTTCTCTCTCTCTGTCACTTTCCTAGTCTCTCACTGAATTCAATCTCTATCTCTTATCCATCTCTCTATCTCACTTGGATTTCTAATTCATTCCTTAGGCCCCACCAGTACACAGACCCTCTTTTCACAGTGAGGGGGGATGGCTGCAGTCCTAACCGTGTGTGTGTGAGTGTGTGGTTTGGTTTGTGCCTGTGTGTCAGTATGTGTGTGAGCGAGTGTGTGAGAAAGGGGGAGCAGGTTTTTTAGAATGGGCAGGAGGAGGAGGGGTCATCAGGCAGAAGCAGTAGAGGTCAGGTCCAGATGCTGGCAGAACAAAAGGGCTTTTCTCAGAGAATGGCAGGGGGAAGCGTGGCACTTGCCATTGTGTGTGTGTGTGTGTATATGTGTGTGTGTGTGTGTGTGTGTGTGTGTGTGTGTGTGTGAAGGAGAGAGAGGGAGAGAGAGAGCATGCTGCATTGCAGGGTGCTTTTGGGGAGCTCCATTTTAATGGCCAGCATTCATCCGTGTAACCGTCTCCTGGCTGCTCAGCTGTGTGTGTGTGTGTGTGTGTGTGTGTGTGTGTGTGTGTGTGTGTGTGTGTGTGTGTGTGTGTGTGTGTGTGTTTAACTGTGAGTGAGTGGGCATGTGTGCGCATGCGCAGGCGTGTATGTGTGTGTGAAGGTGTGCTTCAGCCATTTCCACTCAGTAATGGTGAGGTTGCTGTGATGTAGCTGCCACGTTAGCATGGGCTTTTGCTAGCATGCCAGAGAGAGAGAGGGAGGGAGAGAGAGAGAGAGGGAGGGAGAGAGAGAGAGGAGTGCAGGTTTTAACCATACTCTCTTCAGGAGCCCACAGGAGAAGATTGGAAGCAAAACAATGAGCTCTGTGCTGAATAGCAATGAGGAGAGGACAGGTGCTGACTCTCTCTCTCTCTCTCTTTCCCTCTCTCTCTTTCACACACACATTCTTTCCTCATTTTTTTTCTCTTATGTTCTTCATCTCTAAATCTCTTTATCAATTCATAGATAATTCTAAGCCAGACAAAGCCCCATGAAAAGAATATATCACAGTTACTCTGCAGAAAGAAGGACATATTGGTGAGCAGTCAGAATTAAGGTTAATGCATTGACCCAAACAGACACACTAATATCAACTCACATAGCAACTGGGCTGCCTCCATTGTTATCAACTGTCAATAAGCACAGTGTTTGTGTTGTACATAAGTAGCCCAAGGATGTCTGGGATATAGATGGATATTATGTGTACAACAGTAACAGAAACTTCATCCCTGTGTTATGTTATTACCTTCCCAGCTCTTTGTGTTTTCAGTGTGTTTGCTGTCTGTCTGTTTCTTGGGCTTGTGTGTGTGTGTGTGTGTGTGTTTGTGTATATGTGTGTGTGTGTGTGTGTGTAACACTACACTGCTGGTCCATCTTTGAGTTGGCTCAAACAATGTGAATAAAGACGTGAAACATAGTCTTCGTAGAATTCCCAGGGTAGCAGTAAAAATGTGTCAAGGCAGGCTTTTTCTATGCGGCTACCAGATCAGTACTATACAAACAACAAACACACACACACAAACACTGACACACACACACATGCACAGCTCACATTGCATAGTTCTTTTTTTACTGTAAAGGCTGTTGTTCTGTCTAACCATGTACTGTACAGATCAGTAATTGGTCTGAAAAACAAGTGCCTGTGTACACAGAACACACACAAACACACAAGAGCAGAGGGAAAGACTGAGAGAGAGAGAAAGAAAGAGAGAAAGCGAGAGAGACTATGACACACCTATTATTATAATTTGGGTTAGATAAAACCTCCTGGTTGACTTGGACATGACCTGAGTGGAGGACGTGAATGAGGTTCTGCTCTGCTGTCATTGGCAGATCATTAGGACTGATTCTTAGTCCCAGTCCTGGAGACCTGGAGCTTGGAGTGTGTGTTCTAACGGACAGGGGAACCGCTAAGTGGATGCCTATTGATCAGACTAATACATATTGAATGAGAGTGCCAAACTGAGAATTTACTGAGACCTAATGTGGTTGTGGTTGGTTCCTCTCCTCTCTCTCTCTCTGTCTCTCTTTCTCTGTCCTCTCCATCACTCTCCATCTCTTTCATCATTCTTTCCTTTTCGTCTCTCTCCAACGCCCTCTCTCCCTCAGCTTGTGCCTTTGGTCGGCGAAACATTTCCTCTGCCTCTACACTGATGCCTTTTCGCTGCCAATGTGGAAGTAGGTCTCTCTTTCTGGGAACGGAAAGAAAACGGAGGAGTGGTGGTGGCGAGGATGGGTGTTTGGAGGGGGGGGCAGTGAGTCGAGCAAGGGGGAGGTGGGATGGTGGTGGTTGAGAGTAGATAAAAATGCTGAATAAACGGAATTTAAAATTCCAGACTGTGTAACGTAGCGCTGGAGCAAATCACCGCCGGCTTCCGGAAATATTATGAAATCCATCGGAGTCTTGAAAATATAGCCCTTATCACAGGACCCATTCAAAGAGACCCTTGGAGTTCACATAACCGCATCTGGCTTACGTGTCGCAGCTTAGAAGTGTAGAAGTACAGTCACAGCAGTCAATACATCTGTGCCGCACTTTTGTTTGCTTCATGACTTGAAGGAGGAAATGGTGTGAAGCACAGGGTTGAGAGACAGACAGATAGACAGAGAGAAAGAGCAACAGAGAGAATGTAAGAACGGTCAGATTGATTTTTTTTGGGGGGGGGGCTTGGGCAAGAAACCATTTCCTCTGATGATTTTTTAATTCCGCTGCAAAACAATGCAAGGATGACGGGGTGAAGGATGATTCATCCATCTGCGCTAAATATAGCCATCCCTCACTTTTTTGTCTTCTTGTTTGCAGAGCTTTGGGACGTCTAGCACTGTGTGTGTGTGTGTGTGTGTGTGTGTGTGTGTGTGTGTGTACATGTGTTTGCGTGTATGAGCACATGCATGAGAGTGTGGCAATGACCCAGTTTTAACTTCACGTTTTGGCCTTACAGTGCTAGCGAGTCTGTCTCTCTTTCTCTCTCTGTGCTTGTATGCTTGTGTGTTTTTGTGTGTATGCATGTGCTTGTGTGTTTGGCTTGGTGGCTTTTTGCTTTGTCCAGACAAAGCTTGGCTTAAGGCTTCAGAGTGACTGAATCATGTGGACATGTACTCCACATCTGTACCTGTGTGTGTGTGTGTGTGTGTGTGTTTGTTTGTGTGTGGGAGATCTCTCTCTTCGCCAGTGTAGGTTACTAGCTGCTAACAGCATGGTGCAATACAAATGTTTACCTCAGTAGATATCTTCACTGTGTTCTCACATCAGTGGAAGAGAGACACTATTGTATGCCACAGTGAGTGCATTGACACATATGGTGTTCTGCATTAAGAGACCATCCTTACATGCTTTCTCCATTGCTTACATATTTATCAGTCACAAATGTCAGGATTTCTCCTTGCATTTGCTCATGCAGCTTGGAGACTACCACCAAACATCTAAAGCATTAGATCTCGAGCAGTGGCACAGGTTGTTTATATGGAGCTTGCCATCAAACAGAATCAGATCTTTTTGAAGGTAAAAACAATGGAAGAAAAGATTTTTTTTTCACTCACCAATGTTGAAGGCAGCCATTTTCAGCTGACCAGCCCACTATTAGAGCTCCAGAGCTGTGAGGGCAGAAAATTTGAATATCCAAAGCTGGGCTGTGAAATATTTCACTGTGAAAGGGCTGTGGGTAAACACCAGAGATTGTCTCCTGGCTGTTTTGTCATTTAGCCATTTTGTCTTCTCACTAGGGTTGGGTGAGATCTGAGCTTAAATCAGTACTGATGTTGTTGGTACTTACCTAGTGTTTTACCAATATGCAATATAGCCTCTTTTCAGTACTTTGCTATCTGAACCTGTGCAGCAAAGCTATTAAGCTTAATGCTATAAAATGTTATATCTTGCAACAGGTCTACTTACCACATGTACATGTATAGCAATTAATTAATCGACAGAATGCTGTTTCGACATTTTCCTTAGGTGGTAGTCAAATGTGGCATCGCGATTTGTTGTGAATCAATTCACAAAATCAATCAATACTTCATTTAGTAGTGGTACCATTCAGTACCATTCAGTACAAATCAGGTGGCACTCAACCCTATGCCTCACACAATCAGTGTGAATGGGCAGGCGAGTCAGAGATGCAGTGTCCTCATGTTAGCAATTTACACTTAACAGGCACTGGATATTTCCCTTCAGATGTGTATACACAAGCATTAAGGTCATTTTAGTTCAACCACGCACAATCAAACTAGCCTGAGTTTCTTGGCATGGTGCAATATGTAGGCTATTCTTCAAGCTGTTTCTATGGGAGGGAACCCTGAAGAATTCTCTGTGGCTATCTGTGTGATTACAATTTCCAGAGCCATGGCAGCAGCACATTGACCCTTTATTCTTGTCAACAAAGATTCCTTGTGTGCGTAGACTTTGTGACAATCCTGTAGCGTTCAAAAACTGAACCCATGACAAGTCTTGTATTTTTCTGTTCAAGTGCATATTGGGGAAGTGTTTTGGCTGTGTTTGTGTTTCCAATGTGGGCCTCTCTCTGTCCACATTGTGAGAGCTTGGTGACCTTGTCTGGAGTTCAAGCCCACATAGGCTTCCATATAGGCTTCAGGCAAAGGCTCCTGAGCTTTACCTATTCTCTCTACCATGAATTTGAAATGCAGACCAGTGACCATTTCATGATGTATCTTTTACACACACACACACACACACACACACACACACACACACACACACACACACACACACACACAAATCATTGCCAGTGTCTTGATATTTTTTGTAGTGTCTGGTTTAATTAATTAATTAGGTGTCTCACTTCTGTTTATGTCCAGCACATGTGGCAAGATTCTAATTCTTGCAATGTTGTAAGAGTTAACTTGCAAGGCAAAATTAAACCACATTTCAATTTATCAAGTTAGATGTTAAAGTTGGAATGTTTGCGACATGATTACTACTTGAAACATACTGTAAGTCTAGAGATTTCATCGCAAAGTCGCTTGATTGTCAAACTCGTGGATTTAGATCAACAAATTTCAAAGGCTAATACACTATGACAGCTACACCCTTTTTTATGCCAATAGGCGAAGGTACAGACAGACATATTGGTCATTGGTCATTGGACATCTACAAATGGATATTCATCATGTTTTTTCTTGGATCTCAGTAGTGTAATGGAAAATACAGTACAATCACAAGACTTCAAAAAATCTTTCAGTTCTGTTTTGTTGCACACACCACATTTGGTATCTCTGATTCTGTTGTGGTTTGCTTGGTCTTTGGCCCTGTGACTGTAGCTCAACCAGTGGAGTTATGCTGTAGTTAACAATTTTCACTTCTGTGGGGTGCTGTTTGATATTATTTGTTTGACTGAAATAATCAAATGTCAGTTATTGCTTACAATTTGACCTGTAATGAATCATTCAGTGCTGCCATAGGCAACTGACATTTGTCAGGGTGCTTGCTGTGGAGATTTAAAGGACAGTACAGGTTCCTATAGGCTGTTTTAAAAATGTACAAAAATACTTTGCCAAAACATTGACTTTGCTCCCATAGGTAACCAGGCATAGGTATAGCCATCATAGCCAATTTCACTCTCTTTGCCATTAAGGCAAAGACATCTCTGACCATCAGCACCATGTAATAAGCTGTACTTAGCTCAGCTGTCACTATACAGATTATACAGAGAATAAGACAGAGGCGCTATACTGAAATATGGATCTGCCCATGGTTTCTTCCTTACTAACATAAGGGAGTTTTTCCTTGCCCCTGATGCTCTTGGGTGCTCCATGCTGTAAAGCGCCATGAGATAATACTATTGTAAAAGGCGCTGTAGAAATTGAATTGAATTGAATTAATATCAGTGATCATAACTATATTTGTATCCTATAATATGTCTTGCGCATACCTTGCTTAGAGAATTGTGTCATTACTATTGGTATAGGTTCTGGATGTGATCAAAAGAGGGACCTGTATGTGGTGCATATGGAAGGGGTGTCTTTTTACTCTGAAGCTACCGGGAATTGGTGGGCAAAGGGTTTCATTTGGGCCTGCTAGCCTGCCTGTGGAAGAGACTTTGATAAGAACCCAGGAGACAGTGCTGATGACCTCAGTGATGACATGCTAATGGGTCTTGTGATGCAGTGGGGAAGCAACATCTTGCCTCATGGTCTAAAATGTCTGTGGCATGCCTCTGAGAAACGATGAAAAATGACTCCTATTGCATTCATTTTACAGGAGGTTCTGAGGAAGAATAGCACAAATCTGATATCTAGTTGTGGTTTGGAGATCACATGTCTGATAGGTTGTTTGTATTCCTCTGTATATTTAGTGTGTGTGTGTGTGTATGTATTGTGCGCTTAATGTTTATTGCCCAAGTGTGTGTGTCTGTGAGAAGTCTTTTGTGTTCTGAAAACAGACAGGGGAACAGGCATGAAAAGACAGTGGAAGTAAAATGCAAGTCAGTGCAAACACAGAAGAATGGCTAGACAGCTGGGAATAGATATGTGTGTCTTTATTTGCTTGTGTGTGTGTGTGTCTTTATTTGCTTGTGTGTGTGTGTGTGTGTGTGTGCATAAACAGAAGTGACTGCATGCATTGGGCTCTCAGAAGAGAGCAGCAGTGTGTGTGTGTGTGTGTGTGTGTGTGTGTGTGTGTGTGTGTGTGTGTATTTGGCTCACTTTGGCTAAGCCTGTGTGCTGGGCAACTGCACTCGAGCTGTTAGGAAGAAAGAGGGAGCAAGAGAGAGAGAGAGCAGGATTCACAGACAGCTGAAAGAGTGTGAGCCTGAGATTCAGTGCAGCCTTGATGAGAGCAGGAATGAGAGGAGGAGGAGAAGAGAGGAGGAGGGGAAGAGGAGAGGAAGAGTAGCAGCTGCAACGGAAAGGTAAAGCTCTGACGTTTACCCTCGTTCTTTCTTTTCGTCGTTCTCTCTCTCGCACATTCTCTTCATCTTTGCTGCTCTCTCTCTCTCTCCCTCTGCTACCATCTCTTACACATTTACATGCACACACACACACACACACACACGCATGCACACACACACACACACGGTAGCTGCCTTGCACAGACCAAGAGCGAGCGAACGAGAGAGACGCGGCAGCTTCCGGGATTAAAATGGAGGTGGGGGTTGGGGAAATGAGCGAGGGATAGAGAGAGAGAGATAAAGGGAAGGAGGAGAGAGGGGGATGGAGGTGATGTAGTGATGGAGAACACGAGCAAGAGCACTAGGCAAAGGACAACAGAGAGAGAGAGAGAGAGAATAAGGGGAAAAGAGAGAAGGAGAGAGAGAGAAAGACTAGAGAGATAGGACTATTGCTATAGTGTGAGCTGGAATCTGAAGCCCATCGGTACATCTGCTCATGCCGTGGTGTGATAATAATGAACCGTGATGTGCTTCACCATGATGGTGGAGCAGTGCTGTGCTGCCACCGTGTTTGTGCCTATGTGGACACGTGTGGTCTCATTTGTGTGAGCGTGTGTGTGCACGAGTGTGTGTTCACTGGGTGGAATTTAACGCTGATCTGTTGACACACTTGTCTTTTGTTAGAGGACGTTTTGCCTCATGGCTGCTAGGTGGCTGGAGAAAAAGGGAGCTGTGATATCACTCTCTCCCTCTTCCTTCCTCCTCTTTTTCTCTCTCTCCCTCCCTCCCTTTCTCTCCTGTTTCTTGCAGCCCTCCTCTCATTCTCCCTACATAGACTCTCTCCCCGACGTAGTCTCTTCTTATCATTCGCTTGCATTCCCCATGTCCTCACTGACATAGAAAGGAAAGGAAGACTAAGATGCAGATGTGTGTGTGTGTGGTCGTCACTGACTGGATAATACCGCTTGTGATGGTGTTTTTCTAGTTCGTGGCATTCCCTTATGCTTTGCCCATGCTGTAGCCCGCCCCCCCCCCCCCCCCCTCTCACACACACACACACACACACACACAGCTATACCAAAGGCTCTGCTGGGAATGGAGAGCCACTGGTTGACAAAGTGGCTTTTTATGTGTAACATTGAAAAGCATTGTGTGTGTGTGTGTGTGTGTGTGTGTATGTGTTAGTGTGTTTGTGTATGTTTGTGCATGAATGAAGGATAGGCAGAGAGAGAGAAAACAATATTATATTTGTGATTGTTGTGTTGTAGTTTCTGTGTGTGTGTGTCTGTGTGTGCGTTTCTTGGTCAGTGTGTTGGTCACGTACACACACAGCATAGTGTTTCTTTGCCCTCTCGTTGATCTCTGTCCTGTCACCCTTGCTGCTCCAAAGCCAGCTTTGAGACGCTCTGACAGAGAGAAGAAGAAAAAGAAGAAACAAAAACCAGAATCCTTATTTACAACTCATCGTTAGAGCAAAGCCAAACAACTGCCTGCTCATCTTTCCATTTCTTTACCATATTTCACACACAAACTCGTCAATACCTCACTCGATCGAATCAGTCCAGAGCGGTATCAATACTTCAGCACCTCCTGTCCTCCTGCTAACTGTTATCAATAACTATGTGCACTAGCCTTGGACAGACTAATCTACATCCTTCGCTGCCGACTCTCACACATATCAATGCCTTCATCTGGTGCCTTTACAACAAGAGGCATCGTAATGCCTCATACAACTGTCTCAGCGAAGCCCTATCGATAGCTCAATCTACTGTTTCACCACAAACCAGAACTAGCACTTCCAAACACCTCAGTCTGAATGGAAGCTTCCTATAATGCATTCAGCTTTGGCTTGTATTGTACATTACTCAGTCTCTCTGTTTTGCTTTACTATCATAACCATATCTTGTTGCTCAGTCTTAACTGCTGGGTTGAAAGGAAATTAAATACCTAACCAAAATCTACAAAATATAGTTAGCTCTTCAGCTAATTGTTTATCAAAATTTTATCTTCAGTGTCTTGTCCACGCTTTAAGGGATATTCGACCAAGAAGAAGCATTTATTAACTATGGCTGCTAGCATGTGAAGCTGAATAGTTTGCAAAATCCGTTTTTCATAACAGGTGATGACTATTAACTCCAATAGTCCACAGATCACTGGGTCAGCCTGACCGTTGTATATGTGATGTTACCAACATTCCATCTAAAATCAGTGTTTCTGGAGAAAAACATATCCTCAGAATTTTCTGGAAAAAGAACATTATGCAGAAGATCATATCTATTTCTTTTGGCCAATCTGTGGCTTCTTTAGTCAGCTAAGCATATGTCTGCTCTGCTCAAAATTATAGCCTCCGTCTACTGTGGTTTTTACAGAGTCCCAGTTCTCATCCTCTCCTCTAGTCTGCTCCTGGTTTCTCCATGTTTTTCTCCGTATGCTATTCTGTTTTCGTTTCTTCTTTTCTCATTTTATCTCTTCTCTTCTTTTTCTCTTTCTTCTCTTTTTCCCTATCATCTTCTCTGTCTTCCTCAGAGCTCTCTTTGCTTTTCTTTTTCTCTCATCCCTTTTTTTCAGTCTTTTCTCTCATTCCCATCCCCCACCCTATGTCCTTTCCTCTCTTCTCCTCTCCTCTCTTTTCCCCATCCTCTCTTCTCTTCTCCTCTCCTCTCTTCTCCTCCATTGATTATCCCTGGGCTCAGTCTCATAAATCCACTGTGTCTGTGAGCAGGGTGAGGTGTTCTGGTATGTGATTGTGTGTGCGTGTATGTGTGTGTTTGTGTGTGTGTGTGTGTGTGTGTGTGTGTGTGTGTGTGTGTGTATGTATGTGTACGTGAGTGTGTGAGTAATGACCTGTATGTCAGTGTATTAACTTGGACTGAGTGAGCAGTGTGACACACTCACAGGAAAGCCGGTGTGTGTGTGTGTGTGTGTGTGCATGTGTGAAGTACATGAGTAGTGTGATAGCTGTGGCACTGTGTGATGTGTGTGTTTACTGTTTCAGTATCCCCTTCCAACTACATATGAGCAGTTGTTAAAACTGTGTGTATATGTGTGCATGTGTGTGTGTGTGTTGGGGGGAGGCATAAGTGTGGACTGTATGCTTCTCTTCACAAGCACTGCAGGTGTTTTGTCAGGTACAAGTTTTTGCAATTATGGTTTCTAGAGTGTAATCTGCACTGTTTTTTTAAATGTTGAAATTGTGTCAGGGATATGTGGGAAATTATCATCTGTGTGTGTGGTGTTGGTCACTGAGTAAGCGTGTGTGTGTGTGTGTGTAGAGTGTGTACTGTGCTGATGTGAGCACTTCTCTTAATGAGAGCCAGAGGCAGCTGCTGGTTGGGTGCTGGCCTGGCTGCTCTCACTCACTAACGCTTACATTCTCACTAACTCACTCAGTCACTCAGTCAGTCACTCACTCACTCACTAACACTTACATTCTCACTCACTCACTCACTCACTCACTTACTAACACTCTCACTAACGCTTACATTCTCACTCACTCACTCAGTCACTTACTCACTCACTAACACTTACATTCTCACTCACTCACTCACTGACTCACTCACTAACACTTACATTCTCACTCACTCACTCACTTACTCACTCACTCACTAACACTTACATTCTCACTCACTCACTCACTCAGTCAGTCACTCACTAACACTTGCATTCTCACTCAGTCACTCACTCACTAACACTTACATTCTCACTCACTCACTTACTCAGTCACTCACTAACACTTGCATTCTCACTCACTCACTCACTAACACTTACATTCTCACTCACTCACTCACTCAGTCACTCACTCACTAAAACCTACATTCTCACTCACTCACTCACTTACTCAGTCACTCACTCACTAACACTTGCATTCTCACTCACTCACTCAGTCACTCACTCACTAACACTTACATTCCCACTTACTCACTCACTTACTCAGTCACTCACTCACTAACACTTACATTCTCACTCACTCAGTCACTCACTCACTAACACTTACATTCTCACTCACTCACTCACTCACTCACTCACTCACTAACACTAACGCTTACATTCTCACTCACTCAGCTACACTCACTTACACTCACTTACACATTCACTCACTCACTAACTCACTTACACACTCACACATTCACTCATATTAATGTTAGCACACTCACTCGCTCACTGACTGACTGACAGACTGACTCACTCACTCACTCATACTCACCTACTCACTCACTCATCCTTGAGTGACCCTAGTCACATAACCCTAGTCATCTCTCAAGTGTGTGTGTGTGTGTGTGTGTGTGTGTGTATGTGTGTGTGTCAGTTTCCAGTAACACATGTTCAGCTATTTATTTTTTGTATGAGATTAGGAGTATGAATTGCCCTGCTGGGGTTGCATAGCATCAGTATTGTCATGGCTTAGACATAATGCCCTAGTCATTGTCTGGCTGATGTGTTCTGTGAAACTCTCAGGATGGCATCTATCCTGGCAGGACACCTATTTAGCAATAAAATCTACAGTTGTTATGCCAGGATGTTACACATACTCCAAGGTGGTCTCTGCTAATGGGATATTATGATATCATTACAACCCACTGACTGTACCACTGAACAGTATTGCTAAAGACAGCATAGAGTAATTATTTACTACAGGAGGTAGTATAGGTATGGCATCCTGCTGTCTCTGTAGATGATGATTCACACACTGGGTGTGTTGTGCCACATCTGAGTCACTTTAGAAGACAGGTCTATTTTTTTTAGAATGTAGGCATCTTGCGTCTTGTGTTCCATTGGAGGCTAACTGTTGTAGCATACACAACGCTTCAGTAACACACACACACACACACACACACACACACACACACACACACTTGCATTTCCATTCTATTTCCATGTGTTTGCATATTGAAAACATCTCATCATTGTCTGCTTCACTAGCTCTCATGGGAGATGCCAACCTTGGGATATTTGGTCTGAAAAAACACACACATGCTTTAAAATAGATCTAAAATAGACATGGTCATTAAAACACACTCACTTTTAGAGAGAACACGGCCACAAACATGAACACAGAAATAGCACAACTTAACAAATGGATTTCTATAGAGGCAATCACTCACATTTATGGAACACACTTACAAACACTTACTTACTACTTACTACTGCTCACTGTGCAGATGTCCAAATACACTGACACTCTCTCTCTCTCTCTCTCTCTTACACACACACACACACACACACACACACAAACACACACACACACACACAACCCTAAACTAGTCATTAGGGAGGGTTAGGAGTGGCAGATGTTTGGTAGAGCTATTTCATTCAGACAATGAGACAGTCACCCAGACAAGTGACAGCAGGCAGGCGACAGACTATCAGATATCACCACTGTGACTGAGTGTATGTGTGTGTGTGTGTTTTGTATGTACAGAGAATAAGGTAATGTAGAATAATATCCTGGTGAATATTCTTGCTACCTCCTTTCTCCATAGGCTTTATCTACACTGCAAATAACAATAGCTTCTTTAGCATGCACACACACACACACACACACACACACACACACACACACACACACACACACACACACACATACACAGAGGTCAACTGTGGGGGAGAGATGGAGAGGACGAGAGATAGAGAGATGGAGAGAGGGAGACAGAGATAGAAGGGCAGGCAAAGGGTGGAACAAACTGTTGCAGCCATAAAACTGATTTGTGGCCTTGCCGTTTCAGTTTCGCAGTGCGTTTGTGTGTGTGTGTGTGTGATGTGATGAGATATATGTGTGTGTGTGCTTGTGGGTATGAAAAAAGATATCTGTCATATTTCACCAGAATTGTGTATATGTATAGAGATGCAGTGTATCAGCATAGGATTGTGTAAAACACAAAATTGGTCTTTAATCTGGGATGTTGGTGTTCTTTGTGTGTCTGTTTACCTTCCTGTGAAAGAAAAACAAATAAATAGCATTCATTTTGGTGTGTGCAACAGTCTATACATATCCGATATTTATATTTATTTCTCATATCTACAAATGGACAAGAGTATTGGCAGTAAATTGTGAACCTCCTCTATCTGTTATCCTGTTGTCAGTATAGCACAGAGTCTATTTATTTGTTTGTTTGTTTATGACAAGAAACAGGACAACAAACAACATCTAGATGAGACTTTTCATCAGACTTTGGGCTGAAGTCATAAGCTCTGCTAGCCACCCCCGCTAAATGCTTCCCCCTGCTGCGTCACCTCCAACCCCAGGGCATCATGGGATTTCCGTCATTTCCTGTCCTCTATACTCTTCCCATCTGCCCTGCGTTGGATGTCCAGCCTGCCCTGCTTCTGCCTCTGCTTGGCTGGCCTGGCTGCCAGGCCCACTGAGCTCCCTGGCTGGCCTTGTGAAAAGCTGCAGTGAGTGGTCCTGTAAGTCAGTTAGATTGGAAATATGATTACTGACGCCAAATTGAATTGCCTGCCTGATGACATGGTGTCTCTTATGTAAGTAAGTGTGAGGCTGAAGTAGGATTCAGGAGAGACTTGAGCGTAGCATGGCATGGCAAGTGAGGCGATCGCATGGCCTGGCGTAGCATTTGGTCGTGAAGATGTGTGAGAGGAGTGTGCTATGGGACATGTGGCTGTCAATTGTGGAGGAGGTTAAAGGCATAGTGTGTGATCCTCGTGAAAGGTTGTTGATGTTTGAGCATGAGAGCAAATCAAGTGACACCCTCTGTGATTGTGAAAGAGAGTGTTGATTGGCTGGAATAGGATAGCCTATGACTCAGCCCAAGCCACTTGCTCGTGTTTGCAAAGCTCGGACAGCCACCAGGGGTTTTAATTTGACCGAAAGTGTATTGGATTAAAGTCTCGAGATGCACCTTAACTGGATTGGTATCTCTGGATTGGATTGTGGTGGTGTTGGACTGGGTGAGCCGTGTTAGCTTTCAATTGCCAGTCTGTTGAATGGATGAAGATGGTGGTTCCAGTCCATTGTGGGTTAGCAGGCGTGTTTCTTTACCTCAGCGAGACATGAAAGCATTTACATGGCATGAGAGCATTCAAATGCACTCTTACTTACACAATCACATGCATGCAAACGAATGCCCTGGCAAACATTAATGCGCAATACATGCAAAAGCACATTCACTCACACACACACACACATGCGTGTGTGCGCACACCCACACATACACACACATGCATGCATGAACAAAGACAGACCATCCATAGACCATACAACATTCTCAGAATTTCCTTTTCGGTAAAGAGCTATTTACCTAACACACTTGTCTAGCATTTTGTACACAGGCACACAGACACACACAAACACCACAAAAATACTATATTTGAATTTAGTAAGTAAGAGCCATACACATTAGTCTTACAGCTCTGATGAATGTGTCGTGCACATTAGAATGCACAGAGAAATGTGTCACATACTGAGTCACGAAGCGCTGTAGCATTCTATGGTCATGCTAACTAGCGTAGCATTTGCCTCATGAAATATTTAAGGGTGACAGTCAAGTGTCCTAACTGGGTGCAAGGGGAATAGGGGGGCTCAGTCAAGAGAAGTGACATACAACGACAGAAAGTACAGAGATAGACTGGAGCTACTTCATACAATCATCATCATACATGCTATCACACACACTCACACACACACGCATGCATGAACATGAATACACATGAATACACACACACGCACACACAATACAGAAATTCAGACATACAGATTTATTTGACAGTGGCCAGAAATGGACACTGACACCAATTCAAACAATCAAACTAACCACACTTATACAAATGCTGGATATGAAATAGATATGCCATGGAAACGGCTGCACTCACCCCATCCCCAGGTCCTATGCACACACACTCTCTCTCTCTCTCTCACACACACACACACACACACACACACACACACACACACAGTTTGAGAGTGGAAAGGTTTATGGCAATATTGATTTTGTATTTCCTCTCATCTTCTCACAGATGATTTTGGGCAGGCAGGCTGGTTGACTAGGCCATCACACTATTATGTAATATTCACCATTCAAAACATGCAATACCTGCTCATCACATCTCCTTAAGCAGGAAGCAGACATTACCACATTGTTTCAGACAATTTCATTGTGTTGCCTCATGTGCCTGTTTGTACATGTGTGTGTGTGTGTGTGTGTATGTGTGTGTGTTTGTGTGTCTTTGTCATCTCTCTCTCTCTCTCTCTGTCTCTGTGTTTGTGTGTGTGTGTGTGTGTGTGTATTTATGTATACTGTGTGTGTGTGTGATTTAATGCCGTGGGGGGTCATGTGACTAGTATTCTTTTGTCATTGTGTCAGTAGCACACACTGGCTACACACACCTGAGCTCACTGTTATGGCCCAAAATATTGGACTTACACAAGAGGCGAAAGGAAGGTGCTTTTTGATAAAACTCACTCCTCTGTTTGTGGTGGCAGTGCTGCTTGTGTGTGTGTGTGTGTGTGTGTTTATATGTGGTGCATATGTGTCCATGTGGTTCTGTGTGTGTGTGTGTGTGTTTGTGTGTCTGTCAGAGAGAGAAAGCTGTGTGTCAGTATTACTGGGCCATGCATCCCATCGCTCCGTGGGAAGCAAACTAGGACACACACACACACACACACACACACACACACACACACACACACACACAGAGAGAGACACACACAGAGACACACACAAACACAAACATGCACACAGGCACTCACTGCCAAGAACCGTATGTGGTAATGTATGATGACACATAGGTGTTTACACCAGGAAAACATCAACCTCTTTAATTCAGCACACAAATACCGATAGCTGTGAAACTTACCATGGATCACACTCAGAGCATCAGCGCTAAAATAATGTTGTGTAACACACACAGATATATTGCGCACATACACACACATACACACTTAAACATGCTAAATATAGCAGAAAGTGTGAGGCAGTGCATCTGCACAGTTCAGGCAGAGCACAGAAGCAGGGAACTCTGGTCCCTGTAGTCCAACGGTGACCTACATTCACACACACTAACTCTCTCCCTTTCGCTCACTCTTAAACACACACACGCACACACATACCCACACACAGGCATGCACACGTGCACGCACACAAGCACACACACACACACACACACACACACACACACACACACATACAGAGAGAGGGAGGAAGAGGGCTGAGGTCATGGCTCAGTGACTTGCACAGACAGATGGAGATGGAGTGGAGACATCCTGGATTTCAGTAATATTCAGAGTGCAGGCTCAAACACGGCATGGAGCGCACACGCTACCATTCTCACTGTGTGCTTGTGTGTGTGTGTGTGTATGTGTGTGTGTGTATGTGTGTGTGTATGTATGTATCTGTGTTTGTGTATTTGCGTGCGTGCATATGGTCACGTGTGTGTGTATGGATGTGTGTGTGTGTGCATGTGTGTGTGTGTGCGTGTGTGTGTGTTGATGTGTATGTTTTTATGTCTTTGTGTCTATATGGAGTGTGTAGTGTTGTATGTCCAAAGGCCAGTGAGGGGGTGTATTTCTGTGTGTGTAGAACATTGTTGATGACAGGAAACACAGTCTGAAACACTCACTCATCAAGATGCCCATCTGGTAATCAATATTTGACACCTGCAGCTGCCGTATTCACAGCATGCAACACACACGCAC